>OY757906.1:1759459-2242115 GCA_963585895.1 Sepioteuthis lessoniana | reverse complement strand
CCAATTTTTGGGTAACATAAAGTTGTGCCTGTGATGCATGTTGAATGCATCTAATTTATTTTCAACTGGGTTTCCTTGCATGGAATCCATAAATTAGATGGCTTCCTTCGTGTGTCCATGCTGCTGCTATTCTAGAGCCGCAGTAAGACGTCTGCACTGGTCGGCGTTCTCCATCCTAAGAGAGAGGGTTTGGCAACTTACCCAATTTCTAACCGGAAATGAAAGATCCGGGTTGAATAGGATAGGTCATCCTGATTGGGTTAAATTAAGTGTCGAATTAAATTGCGCGCCAAACGAAGATTTTCCTTTCTCTACAAACTCATCGCAGACCTCAGGAGTTGGTATTTAATTAACAACGTCTTCCATGTTAAGCTACAGAAATTATCACATCTCTTAGCCGAGTTTTGAAATCAATGTTAATTAGTTATTTATTTAGCTTAATTATGACACAAGGTCAAGAGCATGAAGCACCTAGTGAGAATCGAACTTACTATGGTCCACTTATTACAATACCCGAGATGACCAGTCAAAATTGAATAGGTGTTATCTTGACAAAAATCTCTCCCTCAGACTTTTATTTTTTCTCTCAAATAGCGGGGTGGGGGGTGATTTTCAGTAGCTCTCACTAAAAGAGCACATATCCTTCCTTCCGCACACTATTTTTCTCCCCAACCAGAAATTTGTACGAGTTTGAAGACAAATTTTAGTAGTATTATGATTTTGGCAGAAAATAAAAAAAATTTGCATCTTGTCTCCACGTTTGGTCAGTTTATAAAAAAGAAAGTTTCAGATGAATCAAATTAGCAGATATTTGATGCTCTGTCAGTTTAACTGGTTGGCTATTTTTTTTTTTTTTTTTTTTTAAATAAGAATTAATAATTATAGACTCCGGACTTTTTTGGGAAAAAAGCTCACGAAAGAGCTCCGAAAAACCTCATGACAGGATTGTTTTTGCGTTTGATGAAAGGATTCACAAATATTATGAATCTGAACCATCGAAATAATCTTCTATCTGCAAGTTTGGAGGATTTGTGTTGATGATATACCAACATGTATAAAAGATGCCTTATAGCATGAAATGAGATTTAAATTTGGAAAACTCGAAAAAGTTTGTCTCGTCTAAAAATCTTTATGAAAACAAAAACAGACTAATCAACATAAACAGCAACGTCAACCTCTTGAACGGATTATTTTGAAAAATAAAAAAATCTAAAATGGTCGACCAAGAATTTATGACGCAAAAAGTAATCTCCTGGGGAAGACAACAAAATTAAAGAAACAAATATTACCCATCACCACTCTTTAAAGACAACCTTCCAAAAACAGCATCTTTAACAAGTGCCCAATGTTTAAGCAGATTCGAATGATTCGTTAACGTTACAACAATTCTCAATACACCAAACAGGATTCGCAAATCTCTTATAAAAGTTAAAAAAAAAAAAAAAAAAAAAAAGACTTATCCTGTAAGTTGGTTTGTTAGTAGAGGCGATACTCGTGTAGTGAGTCTTGGGTAGGAATAGCCTGATCGAGCCCATCCCTTTCCAGGTCTTATTTGAATTCAGCTTTCTCTTAGATTGCTAAAAGAGTCCAGTCCGCCCTACCCATGGAGATGGAGGACCATAATACTCATCGCCCCCCAAAAAAGGTATTTGTGCTACGTGAAATGCAAGCCACCTTGTTCAGAATTTGAACTTTAGTCGCTGAATCGTTTTTCCTACAGCGATAACCGTTATGCCACAAGCGCATCGAGAAACAAGTTTTTGGTTAAATAATAATAATAAAATGTAATTAGAAAATCATCCAATGCCAAGAATAATTACAAAGAAATAAGTCTTCGAATCGGACGATAGAAACCTTCAATCATAATAGAAAAAAGAAAAAGGGTAAAAACGTTTCTTATGGTAAACCATATTTGTAAAGAAGACGGCTTGCTAACCTTTCTAGGATCCGGTTTACTTTGTAGGACATGAACGCTACTGATGACTGAGAAAAACTGAAAATCGATATTCATCGTTTCGTTGCCTAAATTAGGTCAGAGAATTTACACCCGACAATGAATTAGAATTAACAGAATATATTTGACGGTAAATAGTATTGACACTTTCTTTGCTAAAATGAACCTTTTACGTTGATTACTAACATTTTTTAAACAAAAAAAAAAAAAAAAAAAAAAAACAACAAAAAACAAAAAGACAAATAAAATTAAAAAAAAATTAAAAAAAAGCGAAAACGGTTGAATCGTCATGAGTGACTTATCCCATTAAAGCTCGGAATATATATTAGTTATGCGATCTCTCAACATGTGGGCCACTGCGAGAGAAGCTAGAACTAACTCGTTAATGACATTCTCAAATGGAGCCCTTCATATGGACGTGCCAGTGTTGGTCGACCAACAAGAACTTATCTACAACAGCTGTATAGACGCGGGATGGAGTTCGGAAGACCTGCCAAGAATGATTGGTACGGAGAGAGAAAGAAAATCAGGGATGTCCCTGCAAGCATCGCTACTTGATAATTTATTCAGTGTAAAGGCCGTTGTCTGCTAGATAAAAATCGCTTTAAAAAAGATGTAAGTAGTGACATTTTACTAAAGGGATCCTAAGTAAAATATAAAATTACTTAAAGTTTGACATGATATTTTTTTAATCCGAGAAAAAGAATCACTAAGACTTGAATACTACTGATAGTCCATTTCGCTGACAATATTTATGTAGACGAGCAAAGTTTGAAATCAGTTCAAATTCGGTGAACCTCAACTTTAACTTCCCACAGGATTTTAAAGGCACGTTCCTTATCAACCAAAGAATCGTAGTTAAAAGAATGCGACGCTGAATTCTCCCTGACCGCCCCCCCACCAAAAATGAATTTTAGCAGACTCAGCATGTACAATAGATTTTAATGCGAATCTTTTTGAAAAGGCAACTGAATAGATGAATTTGACCGTCAAGGTTAACAATGAAACAAGTTATTTCTTGTTGCTATTTGAAGAGATAAAGTCGTTATAGAAAAGTATTTGAAGTGTTCATTTTACACTCAACTTTTGTAAACATTAATGCCTCTGGCGATTTCGAATAATTTCATCGCAGTTACCTTTTTCTTTTCTGGCTGATTCACTCCTAGACACTGAACATAGAATGGATTTTTTAAGACGTATTTGCTGTCAACTACAGAAAAAAGTTCTAATAGTTCCTAAGTGCCGACATAAGGATGCTGGCAATTCTGTTTTGCCAAAGAGAAACTAACAAGTAGTTTGTTTACAGTTAATGGAAGAAAATACGTCTTTTTTTTTTTTTTAAATTTCTTCTGCCTAATTTATAAATTAAGCTATCATCGACAGTTTTTTGGAGGGGGGAGCTGCTTTTGCGTAAGACAATATTTTTTTTGCAATCGTCCAACTTGTCAAATAGAAACAGTAAATCAAATTTTTCATTGCTAAATAGAAATTTAACTGCTGTTAAAAATGGTAACCCAACGGTTGTCATATATAAAGAGACAAAAATAGCTCACGTGAACTAAAACACCCCCCTCACACGTGTGTGAGAGAGAGAGAGAGAGAGAGAGAAATTAAATCGAGCGACATTAAATTTTAGATTAATCCTCATAGACACATCAATGTTGCATAGAAATGAAATTAAGAAAGGTGTTGGCTTTCACACGAGCACAAACTATGCAAATTTACTTCCATTCCGAAGTTCCTCCAACCGTTTAATTTCAGGATTCCCATTGTTTTAGAGATCCAGATTATTTTCCGACGCTTAAGTTGTCCCCTAACACGTTCAGCATTATACTATAACGCGCCGGCTCCTTATATAAAAAAAAAAAAAAAAAAAAAAAAAAAAAAAAAAAAAAAAAAAAAAAAAAAAAAAAAAACCTTGTGCTACATTTTACTAAAGTAAAAAGTTAAATATCAGGAAGTCCCTACAGTTTGAACTCTTGAAGAATAAACTTATTGTGGCAATCAACAGCAACAAATATCAAAAATCTATTTTATTTGGCGCTTTTTCATGACAATGTTTTATCCTAGTCTAAAAAGGTTTTAGTTTATATTCAGAGGAACAGAATCAGTATTGCACAGTAATGTAACGTGCATTTGAGGAAGGAAAAAAACAAAACAAATGGCAGTTATTTTAAAATTAAACCGAGTGTTTTCAAATTTAAAACAAAAATTCTCAAACCTCATTTATTCAATTTAAAAGAAAAGGTTTTATATTGGTGCATCTAATGAGATTGTAACTTAAGTCTATTTTTCCGAATCTAGCCAAAGTGACGATTGTATTTCTTTACCAAAAAGAAAAGCAATTTACCAAAGGCTACATTTCCGTTCAGAGGTACAGTTCTGAATCTGTCAAACACTGAAAATACAGTTTTAATGACAAGTTTTCTGGGAGAAAAAAAAAAAATTAAATAGAGATTAAAAAGTCCACCCTACTCTCAAGTTACATTTCAGGTTATTTGCTTTATGGTTTTAAGACTGATAAAAAAAAATATCGAACATAAAACAGTTGAGCACAAAAGATTCTAAGCTAAATAATTTGTTATGCTAAGACCTTTTAATAATATATATATATTATATGAAATGAATGCACCTGTGATATCGACAGGTTAGAAATAGTGGGAAACTGGATCGACAAACAAGATTGCTTAGCCTTTTGAATTTTCATCGCAAACATAATGGTTGATATATTATGGTGAAGGGACCCGTGAGGAAACCACTTTCTTATATTACTTCACGGATTCAGGTATTAGCGAAGAGCTGACAACCTGCAAAGATTCAGGTGTTATATATTTTAAATAAAACCCAGCAAGTAAGCGTGTATAAACAAATCCAGTCTTGAGATTCTGTTAAATTCAGACGATTTGACGGGAAAAGTAGTGACGGATTCTCCAAAGTTGTTACAATAGACGCATCAAAAAGAAAATTAATTGTATAGAAAACTATATCTATACTGTGTGTAACATTGCAGAGCCCAATGTAGGCTGAACAAGGAATCGAATTTCAAGCTTTCTGCAACCGACAATCAACAGCGACCTTTGATTTCGAAACAGGCAGACTTATTTTGGAGAGTAGAGTCTCAAAACGTTAATTTTTTTTGCCTAGTTTGGTTTCTTTATTGAATGCCAAAGCCAAACTTGTAGAATAGAGGTACTATCAAACCCATACCTAGTGCGGGGATAAGAGATTCATACCCTCCCCAAAAGCTATAAGTCCAAAGGTTAACATAATAGCTGTGACTGGAGTTCGAACTTGCTTATTACGATTTTGCAAGACAATTGGATTGGGAATCTTTAGATTCCCAGCTTCATCATCTCGCTACTTCAATCAAGTGTAACAAGTATAAGAATTAAGCAATATCTGTCATTCCAGACTTTTATGGGATATTGAATTCACAATGTTTTGTAAGAAAAGAAAAGAAAACCTAGTTCGAAAATAATTTTTATACAAAAAAAACCCCCAAGTTTTTGGTGACTTTATTTTATTATTTTGTTAAAAGTTATTTTGCATAAATAAATGCAGCCAGCATAACTTCATGTCAATCGGTTTTCATGTGATTCGTCTTCGATATATTAAAAAAATGTTTTTGGTTTAATAGCCGGGAAAATAATTCCATATTATCAGCATTTCTTCATAATAAAATATATCTTTGCTTTGCTGTTAGTAATTTACCAGAACTCTATAAGAAATTAAAAAAGTCACCGCTTACTTACGATCGTCCCGAGTAAAGGTGTGGAAAATATCATCGAGAAAGGTTTGTATGAAATGTCGAATGTAACAAAATTGTTTCAAAATGAATTTCTCTCTGGTCCCATTTGTGAGCGCTGGTTCTACTTTAGTTGGATTGGATCGCTTGAAAGGCCAATGGGGGTGTTATTTGTCGCTGCCTCCCACCAGACACGACTTGACACAAGGTCGAAAGGCCAATGGTGGTATTTACAGAAGGGTATTTAATGTATATATAAATTCAGTGGGTAAATCCGCTTGACACACCTACAAAAAACTAACCAATCTTTTTGAGCTGTGTCATCATAATTAGCGAAAGAGTTTTGTGTGTCTCTCATCCCGAGTTCAATTCTTGCGGGGTGCTCTGTTGATTGAAGGAGAAAAAAAAAGTTTAGCTCAATATCTACTGATTTAGAGCACTTCCTTATTGACAATCGTTATAGTCTAGCAGCACCCAGTGGGGATTAAGCTCACTACCGAATGACCTGCAAAACTACTTTGCTTACCACTGCTCAAAGGTATGCATCTTAGGATCTAATAAAGTTAACTGAGTCTGGTATAAGTCCCCATATCCGGAGCAAGGATAGAAGTAATTGCTACTCTAAAGCTAGTTATTCGAATTGGTCAATTTATCAAATAGTACAAAAATTAATTTTAAATGACTTTCATATAAATCTTTTTAAGGAGTTATTGCCTCTGTTAAAGACTACGCTCCCAAATCAACGACTATGTTGTAGGGTAAGAATTCATGACCATTGTCATCATCATGATGTCGTGCTGCTCGCACGGATTTCCCAAACTCTCTCTCGCCGTCCATCTCTGTCATCCATCGCTTTTCGGCATGTTTTCCAGGCTACATCCTGTGTCCGTACAGGGCTGTTGTTGATAAATTCTAGCTGGTTGTCCTTCATTTGCGCGTCCGTGTGAAGTGGTCAATGGGATTTCGTCCTTGCTCCTCCTGCAGTGTCTCGCATGTTTTGTTTCTCTAATTTGGATAGTCTTCGAGATAGTTGGTAGGTGGCCATACAGCTACTGTTTTGTGGGATGTTCCTTTCAGGATTTGTTTGATATAGTTATTAACATCCTTGTACAATTGCCGTCAAGCCTTTTCTCTATACGCTTACTCAGCGTCCAAGGGGTGCATCCATACAGCAGTATGGACACGACCTCTGCTTGGAAAAATTGCGTTTAATTTTATCGGATTGGTCTGACATCCATATGGCCAATAGCCTATCGATAGCTGTCCATGGTTTTGCTAGACGCGTATTAATGTCATTTTCACTAGATGACTCGTTGCTTCCGAGGTAGGTGAACTTGTCTACTAGTTCACAAAAATTCAATGAAAACCCACAAATATAATTTAAACGGCATTTCAACCCATTTAGGGCTGTTTTATGCATAGAGGTTAGGGAATCACATTCATTTTTACATATGATCCATTCAAATACGAGTAATTTTTTACAGGTCCATTTGACCCATAACTTAACAGGTACTACCACACTAGGTCAAAGTGGACCTGGGAGTAATGGCAATGACAGAGCATTCCACTCTCCCCAGATCTCTAAAACTGGAACCTCACCATCAGATGCAGTTTAGTTTTCTACTCAGGACCCGTATTTATTTTTTTTGTGTGGTGGGGGGGTGTCTAACTGCTCCGTAGAGGATACAGTCAGTTGTATTCTAAGCCCCACCAACTGATCTGCTACAAATATGTTGTTGTTAGCACGTGGCCAGAGGCAGTTAATATCTTGAATGACTCAGCTGAATTATCCTTTATTTTCATGTCACTAGTTGGAAAATAATAAATGGTAGCAATTTACTAAGCTTTTTGCTTAGATGTGACACAAGACCGTATGAATAGGGCACCCAATGAGAATCGTACTCACTAGTGTAGGTTTGCTATTCTAGCTTGCTAACCATTACACAACCCGAGGAGCCCAAAATAATCAATAGTTTGGTGGCATATCAACCTTTGTAGGTTATTTAACGCCAAAACAATTTTTATATAAATAATCAGTTCTATTTCAAATAATTCAGTTTAGCATGAGTACACAGTTTGTCAAAAACATTTCTATTTCAAACAATTCAGTTTATTCAAGCCGTTATATATAACAATTCAGTTTAGTGTAAGTACAGTTTCAATATCAAAAACAGTTCAATTTCAAATAATTCAGTTTAGCATAAGCATGCAGTTTAAATGTAAGTATAACTTAATGGTGAAAAACATTTCTATTTCGACCTACTCAGTTTAATCAAGCAGTTCTAATTCAGCTAAGTATAAGTACAGATCCCGTTTATACAGTCTCATGTCAAAACAGTTCTATGTTAAACATTTCAGTTTAGTGTAAATATAGTTTCAATGTCAAAAAACAGTTCTATTTCAAATAATTCAGATTAGCATAAGAAACAATTCAGTTTGGCATAAATATGCTGGCAGTATAAATCGTTCTATCTACTTTTCCTTATGGTCTTACCCCTCTGCAGAGGTGCGGTCGGTGTATTCTACAGCCCCAGCCGACAGGGCAAATAATTAATAGCAGTAATTTATAAAGCTTTTTGCTTTAATGTGGTACAAGGCCGAATGAATGGGGCACCTCATGAGACTCCAACTCATTCGTGAAGGTTTGCTATTCTAGCTTGTTGACCATTACACAACCTGAGGTGCCCAAAATAATTAATAGTAATACTTTACAATGCTTTTTGTTTTAATGTGGCACAAGGCTGAATGAATGAAAATAATATTCAACTCTTTTGAGGGATCATTAAATCCGGAACTTTGATCAAAGTGAGCAACTCTGGTCACGTGATTTGTTTGTTGTACTCGAAATAAATAAGATTATCATGGTTCGATTCGAACTGTGAAATTGGCTTGTTAACCAATGTTGGCTGGTTGTGTTTTATGGCGTATTAACCCTTGCAGGTTATTCAATAACAATTTATATATATATATATATATATATATATATATATATATATATATATATATATATAATGATTTGTAAACAAATAGTTTGTAGGTAACAATTTTTAAACGAACCAGAGTTCAATTCTTTGCATACATATTGCTATCTAACACTAATTATTCTATTCAAGATTATTCATTCATTTGGACTTAGTTAAATGGTTGCAAGTATTCCTATGTAATATAGATAATTCAATTTGACATCAGTCATTTTTTGCACCGTTAAATGGTTGCAAGTATAGAAAATGAATAAATATTTCTATTTGACCCATAGATGGGACCCTAACAGGTATTACCACTCAGGGTCCGATTGGGTCTGGGAGTAATGAAAATAAAGGGGTAGTCAAATTTCTCCAAAGTTTCAGGACTGGAGCCTCACCACCTGATACAGTTTATTAAACTCGAACTAGTCTAACACAAGGCCATGTGAGTGAAGGACACTTGTGGCATTATTGGACATCATCTTAAGAAATGAAATCAGCATCCTGAGTTCAAATTCTGAGCAAGCCTGTTTGCCTTTCATTTCGGGCCAATGCCCTTGGGAAAACCATACAACCATCTGTTCCCCTCCACACCACCAGACATGAGTAAATAGCAGGGCAGACTAGATTCTTTAGCCTTGATTAGGGAACTAGTCTGGGAGAATTCAAACTAGCTTTACTTCGCTTAAAAATTGACCTAGCTTCCAATCCTGCTCATGAGGGAGTGGTTGGGCGAATACTGTTGTGAGTAGAGGTTACATAACGAGGACCGTATTCATATATGAGTGGAGGTTACATAATGAGAGCCGTTTTTATATATGAGTGGAGGTTACTGTAATAAGAATCTGCCTCTTTAACTTACTAAACAATGCTCTGCACAGTTTTGACTCTGTATATACAAAATTTACATTAGTTTGCCACAAGGCCACAAGTTTTTGGTAACTAGTAAAAATGAAACTTAATACACTACAAATTTTGTTTCATGATATAGAATTCTACTAAGAAATTGAACACTTTGCTCTCAAAATATTAATATACATTTATATATGATACGGGTATATGATACCCGTATTACACTGACTCACGTCTCAAAATACATATTTGTACATTTGGAAAAAAAATAGGTTGCCAATATGAGACAGAGAGAGAGAGAGTTGCTACGATCCCTGGATTATATTAACTGGATTATATTAATGAATTGGTTTTCAAAACAAAATTGCAATCTACAGATCTATGAGTGATACTTAAACTAAAAATAAAGTATCTAAACATACCAGAACATTTGCTCGACGCGAATGAAAATCTATGTTTAATCTTCGAGATAATATTTTTTTTAGCCCTACAAACAAATCACATGACCAGCGTTGCACACTTGGATTTAATGATCCCTCAAAAGATAGAGTTAAATACTATTTATTATTTTCCAACTGGTAACATATGACAAAGGACAATTTAGCTGAGTCATTCGAGCTATTAACTGCTTCTAGTCACGAACTAACAACAATAGAAAAATCCAATTATATCCTTCAACCGGTCTGGACAAGTTTGATCTATGGAAATAACATTTCTGTGTGTTTCAGATTTAAGCAGAGCAATCTTTTTTTTTTTGTTGGCGGAAGCATTTTCCTATTTTAAGTTTCCTGAACTTTTGTATTTTATCTCATTGAGCATTCTTTATTCATAAATATGGCAAAATACACATTCACTCTATAAAGTCAACTATACATGGGTGTACGTATTTGACTTTGGCAAAATTGATTGTTGTAAATTAGAAATAATTCAAGTCAGCAATATTTATTCCAGAGTTTGGTCACACAAATTTCTCTGCTGACCTCAAACTGTTTCTGATGAAATACATTAACGGTTTGGAAATGATGTTAAGAAGGAAATAAACAAACAAACAAATAAATCATAAAAATAGTGAAACGCAACATTTTTGCAAAAAATTTTTTTTTTTTTTATTCTGTCGCAGAATATTTGGCCCTTGTGCGTCAGAAGTCGGTAAAATATCACGATTTCACGCCATGAGCTGTTCTCCAAGAAAAAGTTATTTTTATTATGAAAAAAAAAAAATTGACTGAAGCATAAAAATGTACATTGTGTTCTAATTGTGAATCTTTTACTCTGGTAAAATGGAAATTGAAAATGAAAAATATAATTTTTTGAGCGTATCTCGCTGAAATTTTTATAAAATTGTAGTTTTTCTTTGTGTTACAATTATGAATAAAATTTAATGCCACAAGCGTTTTTAATCTCTAAAATATTTACCATATTCTCTATGCAAAGAAAATGGAGAGCAAAATCACAATATTCTTCAAATAAAATGATAGATATAAAACAGGAGAAAAACGTCGGACTGAATTCCACGTCAAAATGCTCCATTGTGACTATAAAAAATGCTTGCTCACCTGAAGATCGACATTGTGAAACTGAGTCGTGAATTTTTATTTTGTTTTGCTTATTATTATCCTATTTTACTATTGAAAAATATTATGTGTGTGTGTGTATATATATATATATTACATGCACTGATGAGTTAAAAAAAAACCAGACCAGCAACACGTGAAAGAATGTCAGCTACTGTCTCATAACAAGTCAGTAATTGGACCTCGAGCACTTTATTTTGAGGTGTTCAATACAGGTATTATATACAAGACGAAAGATTTGATGGACAAAACCCCAAATAAACTGCCTAAATGAGTTTTTGGTCCAAAAGACCTTTTTCTCATGAACCACTGCTCCCTTATTCATCTGATTTGAGACCCTATTTCTAGTTCTTTACAAACAACTCAGTTTGTGTGGAGTCGTTATTAGATATATGTCACTTCAACAATTTGTGGTGGATCGTTATTGAAAGGCAAATGATAGAAACAACGCGGACAAAAGAACATTCACAACAAAGAAATACAAACAAAAATATATTTATATATCAACAAATACATTGTAAAAAAATATGACGAATATTCAAATTATAGTTCATCAAATATTCGTGTGTGTGTGTGTGAGAGAGAGATAGATTAATATCTCGGTGTATACAAGTAGACTAAATATTAACAGTGTCCTATACGCTATTTGTGCATGTTGATAAAATATTTTACACAAAATTACTAATACACCGGCCTTTTATCTCTTTCTGGTTTTGCCGAAGAAGTGTCTGAGGTTGTATGAAAGCTTTCGGCGGATAGGCAGAACATAAGAACCCGGATACTGTACACACGCTCATTGTATATTTCTGGAGCTACGTGTCGCTAGCTGCGATTCAGAATGTAAGTGTTGAAAGAGAGAATGACAGCTGTTCCTGGAAGTCAAAATGTAAGAGAGCGAGTTATTAGATGTCTAAAATATATATAGTTAATCCTTGTCATGTGATCGGTTCCAAACACACCGTTTATTTTGCGCGGGACAAAATTAAAGGTGCGGACGTAGTTGGGAGTATAAATCACGTGACATTCCTGACCAATAGGTTCCCGAAACTAATTAGTTTACCGACGACCACTATCTTTGTTTTGGGAATAAGTGAATCAGGAACGTATTTTCTTGAATTATCTTGTTTGACGTCCATTTAAAAAATATAGGAGTGAAAATCCTACAGTTCTGTGTTTGCTATTTAGAAATTGTTGAAAACAACACAGAGCTATGAAGAACCAATTGAAGAAGACAACGTCAGTTGAATATTTCCAGCGCTGCTTCTAGGATTGAAAACAGCGTATTTGGTTTCCTATTTTGCAAGAGATAAAGTTGATTTGCGATTAAAGATTATTACACAATCAGTCAGTTTATTCAATAAACCAAATTTGACACATACAGTGGTTAAAAGCTACGAGAGAATTACGCCAGTTTAAGACGAATATAATAGCAATTTATTAATTTCATCATCAAATGGATCAATTATACCTCTCTGTTGTTTCCTCTTCAAATGATTAATGTTCGACATTTAATGTTCTATTTCAGTGGTCAATAAGGAACTAAGCTTTAATGTGATTAATCAAAAAGCTATGACACGAATCTTTTTTGCGTTTGATAAAAAGACTTTCGAAGAGCCCCTAGCATGGATGCTAGTAGTCATTTTTCTCGACGCCCATTATTCAACCATCTTCACTAGTCCTTCGTTGTCCATTCCCATTATCTGACTTTCAGTATATCCGGTAATCTATCAAGCCGTAATATCCAGTTTCATACAATCAAACAATTCGCCATTGTTCGATAATCAGGTAAGAAATGAAGAGTATGACAAACCGGAAGTTGTTAGAAAGGGAGCCATGATCGCAATTCTATTGAAAACTTTGTCTAAATCGACCAACTTGATGGATTTGGGCTCTAATAATCAAACATTTTGTTCTTTTTCGATTCACTCACAGATGGTTAATAAAAAATATACTGATATTTTGACTTGAGATAAATTATTTTATTGTTTGCATCCTAAAGAATCACCAATTCAATAAAAATAGATTCTGTATGCATTCATGTTTAGACAATTAAGACAGAAAATCGATCAACTGAGTTAAAATTTGGCACCTATTTTTAAAAATTTGCTTTATAAGTTCAACCTTTAATATGATTTTCAACTCCGAGATTTGACGACGTTTATGAATATAGAACTATATCAGCTACTACAATAGATTCTCTCGTTGTGTGTGTGTGTGTGCGAAAAGAGTAGAGAATTGATGCCCAATGATCTTAGTCTGGTACAAGGTCATAGTAAGTGATTATCAAGAATTAAACTCCCGAAACCTTCGAATAACCTTGGAGTATTCTAAAAGTCTTAGACCAACTTTTACCATATATATATATATATGTATAACTTTTATAGATGATGGTATTATTATTCCACTCGTTTTTTCTTGAACCATGCTCAAAAGAAATCCAATTTGCAATCAAACAAATGTCTTCAGGAAATGCCGGTAGACTACTAGAATTATTGAAGTGAAACATTAAGACGAAACTGATCGAGAAACTGCTGAATCTTTTCAATTCCATTTGGAAAGTAGGACATGTTCCTCAGGACTTTAACGATGCCTTTATCAAGCATCTTTGGAAAAAAACCCCACGAAAATAAGGCATTTCTCTTGTTTGTATTGCACGGAAGATCTTGGCTTGAGTTGTTCTGTGGGGATTAAGAACTACACATATCTTTTGTTAATCTGACCAAGAACTTCGACTCGGTGAACGGAAACGCTCTTTGAAAGTTCCTCAAGAAACTCGGCATTCCTGACTAATTGCTTCATGTCATCGTTTCATCCGGGGATGAAAGACAACATGCATACAAATCTGTGACTATTTGGACATGATGAGAAACAGTTAATGCATGTAAATCTGTGGCTATATTGACATATCAGATAAGACACAGGCATAACTCATGACTGTTATTTGGATTTTATACGCAGAAACCGATGAGAGAATTCATATAGGTTTAACTATAACTTGAATTAGTTTGCCATTGGGTCAAATAGAGATAGTAGGAGGTATGTTCTGTGTTAATTTTTTACATGAAGATTATATAATTAAACTTAGCTTTTATTTAGCTTCAAATATTGATTACTTTTTTTTATTATCATCAGATGGATTAGTTTCCTCGTCACTTGTGTTCTTTGTTCACAATGCTTCAACTCTCTAATCTCTGCCTTTTTTTGTATTTATTGTAGAATAGTCTTCAAATTCTTCTTGCAAGTTGGGAATACAAAACTGCTTCAGACAAATATGTATCCTCGCCCATTTATCCACATCGACACCAATACATTTAGATGCACACTCTCTAAAACACACACACACACACACACACACACACACACACACACACACACACACACACGATGGATGTCCAAAAAGTAAGGTACACATAAACGTAAATCGACCAAAATTAAAACATTTTAAAAGATTATGAAAATTGTAAATAGAAAACAACAGGGGTTATTCAGTGTTTTGTCAAATAACCTTGGGAAAGGCATGAACCCCCTCATTCCCTTCAGCTATGAGCTAAATAGTACCATTATTGTTCTTCTACAAAGATGGCTTCCGTATTAAATAACCTATGGATGTTGATATGCTATGTAATAAAAAACAATGATGACTTCCATCATAAAACAGTGGATGAACCTCTCTCTGCTAGATGTGATATGACTTTTACATCCCAAACGGAAAAGTTCATCTTGAGTTTGTTATGTGTGACAAACAAGTAGTGAGCTGAAGAAAATAGATGTTGGTCTGATGCAATGAATTCACAGAGGTGCATGTGAATCAGAAGGACGATTTGTTAGTTGTTTTTACGGCATTTCAACTCTGGGTGGGTTATTTTATGCTGAAGTCAATTTAACAATTATAGTCTCCGATTATATACGGAATAGAAATGTATCTTCTCAATCATTTTAAACTGGTCAACACTTCATACTTAGTTGCAGTATCAATGTTTTAAAAGCCAATTTTTTAAGATTGTATCCTAGCAAGAACTACTTCTCCGTGTCAGAGTGGACATGGTTGTCATGGCAATGAATGGGTGACTTCACACACTCCAGAGATCCAAAACAGATGCAGTTTTATGTCATATCCAGGACACCTGTAAGGCCAGTCTCGTGCAGGGCATCGACGTTCATCAACAACAGAAGATAACATTTCGTGCATTGAAGCTTTTGCTCCAAACAGCGCAAACTTTGTGTTATGATTGTGAGACTTGATCTTTCAGAGTTGGTTGTCCACGAGAAGTTGGGATATCGGGAAACGTCAACTTGTTAAGTCCTCTAAGCAAGTGACTGTAGAACGTAAGTTCCAGCGCATGAGTTGATATGGTTGAAATGTGTCACATCATCCACCGTTTTTATCATGGTTACTGTTTGAGTCCTCAAATAGAATTTAAACGGAAAATGGTTCTGTTGTTGCAAATATGGCTTCAGTTGCTTAACACCACGTTCTAAAAGAGTAATATTTATACGTTTCTATACAGATGAAAGAAGTGCATTAACCTCAATGGAATGGATAAGAGCATAAAGAATAGCATAGTAGTGCTGGTAACATACGCATGATAATAAACATTTTGGTTTAGTAAATGTTTGTACATTATCTTCTTAAGGTCTTTTGTACAATGTCAGGATTGCTACACTTGCATTAGTTCTACGTTACTTCGTATATAATTTGGGGAGGTGATGCACTTGTAAGTAACCCCAATTGCTCCAAGTAATTAAAAGCCAAGATCTATTTGACCATGATATAATCTTATTTCGTTGTATGTGTGTGTGTGTGTTCCCAAATCGCAATTCGCGTGTTGCTGTTTCTTTCAAGCAGATAACATCAGATAAAAAAGTTTGTTTATCCCGTCTTTATTTTGTCATTGAAAATGGACGAAATATGTTTGCTGCGGAGACTTCAGGTCAACAAGTTCTTGCCTTGTTGATGACCTCATCAAATTAATTCATTCAAGTCACTTTGACAATTGTCCCAAATAAATGCCATCGTTGTTTGGCAGCCGACAAGAAATTTAGATAAAACTGACTGCTGTCAACGCTGAGCGATAATTCGTAGTTAACGACTGAACCTAAGGGGTTGTTGAGGATTAGTCGATTTGACTAAAGCTCATAAGAGCTACGGTTTGAGCACTGCATTTTCGAAAGTCACGCAAAAACTATAAATTGAAAATGCTAAGTTAATGTTTGGTCCTGTACAATCCTGCAGTGTAGTAGAAAGATTGTGTGCGTCAGTCCTTCAAATGAGAAATGTCTATATAAAATTAAAAATTTGAAATCCTGACTCATCTAGGCTCGAACATGTACTTCTGGGAATCAGTTTGTCTTTAAACCTCGAGGCATACCTTTGGTGTGTGTGTTAAAATTTGATTTGTTCAGCAGAAAATAAAAAAAGTGAGGCAAGCAAGATCGTTCTACGCAGATCTATCAAATCAAGAGAGTTCTACTTGCATTGAAAGTTCTGACTTTGATCTGGAATCGAATACCGGTCTTTAGTATCCGTGAAAAATATCCAACTATTTCAACCAAAAATTTTTTCTTTAATAAACGGTACTCAGTTATTATTTCATTACATCACACCTAATTTCTGTTGTTGAAAATAAAAATAATGCAATGCTTGACCCACATAGATCTTGATAAACCCGGATATTAAAATACTCACTGTAATGCTTCTAATGAAAAACGAGAATATGGGTGGAGATTTAACAATTTATTCGGAACGCACTTTTAGCGTGCCTGCCGCCCAAGTTCTGCATACCGGAAGTGAATGGTGTTCACGGAGTTTTTATACTCAGTGCAGCTACATACGTACATTGAATCTCTTTCTTAAGATTCTTTATTAATTGAGGTAGAATGGTCTGGGTAGACTACCCATATAACCCTTTTTATATGGCTGAGGATTATTTTGCCTCTATGTGGCCAATTTGTGAAAGAAGATTAGAAGAAAAAGAAGCTTCCAAATTTTTTCACTTTGTTTTTTTAGGTGAGCCTTTAATCTGAGCTAAACCGATTGGGCGATTTTATTGGGTGCCCAGTTCGTCGTAACAACGAAAATAATGTCAGTTCTGTGGTGGGCTGTTTGCGATCAGATGGATTTTCGTGTATTACCTCTTGGGGTGTTGTATCTGAGGGTATGTTTAGTTCCGCTTGTTCATATTTTAAATTGTTTTCCATTTGGGATTGAGGTGCTAGTTGGTTGGTGCAAGTATGGGACCTGACTTGATCCTGGTGACAATGGACAACCTGCCCATCATCTAATTTGTTAAGGAAGGATAAGGTAGATACTTTATCAGCAATATTACCAGCCAGCCAGCCAGCCAGCCAGTCACATAGGCTTTAATCTAAAGTTCTGTGCAAAGACTGCTTGTCCTTTACTAAATGAACGCATCTGATTAGTTTTGTCGTACTGAAATTTCTGGTCTTCTTGATTGTTGTATACAGTGGTTGAAGTAGCGGGCTTCATGCAGTCCAGATTGTTTTGCAATCTTCGCTTCATCAACAGTTCTGCTGGGATAATTCATGTGGTCGTATGCAGTGTTGTTCGGTAACTTAGTAGGAAACGGGATATCTTTCTTTCTTGAGTTCCACCTGACATCATTTTTAATTCGTTCTTGACCAGTACAACAGAACGCTCAGCCAGGCAATTTGTTGCCTGATGATGTGGGTTTATGCATTTGTGTTGGATACCATTCCGTTGTGTAAACTCGGCAAATTTCGAACTTGTGAAGCATAAGCCATTGTCGCGAACTAGAATATGTGAGAGGCCATGGGTGGCGAAATCGTGCCTCAACCATTCAATAGTAGTTGATGGCGTTGCTGTGGTTGTTGCATACATATAGATTTACTTTGAATGAGCATCCGTGTTGGCCAATAGGTTTTGGTCATTATAATCTGAAAAATCAACATAGACACTATTCCACTGGCCATTCCCGGGGATGAAGTGGTGCATTAGCAGGAGTATTGGCATGGGTAGCAGTTTTTCACCTTCTCTTCCTCTCCGGCATTAATTCCAGGCAACCAAACGTAGTTACGGGCAAGTGCCTTCATCTTGACCATGCCAGGGTGGCATTGAGGAATCTCATCTAAAACTTCTTGTCTGAGACGGTGGGGAACTACCACCCATGAGCCCTACTTTCCACACTTAGCTTGTTCTAGTGAGTATGAAATGGCCAATATGGAATATCCTGCGAGATATTGTTCCTTCTTAACTGTACGACTCGAAGAACCTTAGATAGAACCGGATTCTTTCGGGTATAATTTCCTATGTTAATCTATCATAGAATTGTTATGGTGGTTCAAGAGATGTATGAAACAGTCTGGTGTTGAGACGCCCAAAATGTCCCGTAGAGGCAGACGATTCATTGCATCAATTGTGGCTATGCTTGAACGAGGTCTTTATTCAATTCTATAGTCGTAAGCTCTTATCTACAGTGACCACCGAATAATTCTTGGTAGTAGAGTGTCCTGTGTTGGCTTGGTTAGACAAAAGAGGCTGAAAAGTGGCTTGTGATCCGTGATGATACTGTGACGTGATATGGAGAACCGAAGTTAGAAAGCGACAGGAGATTAATTTCTGGGGAAGGAGAGACAGAAGAGAAAAAGTAATAATGAGAAAAAGCAGACACAGAGTCTACGGAATGGCCAGCGGACCTCTGGTAAGTCAGACCAAACTACTAGTTGTGGGTCAGCCAGTCACGGGTGAATGACAACGGTAATTAAAAATGACAAGAAAAAAACGGAAGACCCAAAGATAATTCAAGGTCTGTATCTGCCCTCCCTTTCTCTCTTCATGACGTAGTTTTTCTTTGTCCAGCTAATGTGGTCAACTCAGTTTTCATACTCTGTTTCTTTTTCCTGGCGTCTACTTAAAAAGTGTCGTAGAGAATAAAATTTTGTGTTAGTGAACAAAGACAGGATTTCGTGTGTTCGTCAACTTTTCCTACGGTGAGGTTACAACCGTACATTTGGTGTGTACAACGTTCTATTTGGTGCAGTTACAGTACAACCTGCTCTTTGAGGCCTGTTGTCATGCAATACGAACTGAACGTCTGAAGAGATACATGTGGAATTTTCTTTACTCCAAAGACAATGCTCAGGCCTTCCTTGTCATTCTTCTCAACATGTGACAGCGTTCTGGAAGCGAAAGCAGCTGGTGTCTCTGATCACTCGATTAACACATATAACAAAACAGCCCAACACCATACTGACTGGCATCGCAGGTCAATACCAGTTCTTTTTCGGGATCATTATGGACTAAAACATTTGCACTCTGCAATGAATCTTTTGCTAACTGAAAGGCTGTTAATTGGGTAGCCCCTCCCCCCATCATCTCCAAAAGACACCTAACATATCAGCGACATCAGGAATGTATCTGGCATATAAGTTGAATAGGCCCAGAAAAGCCTTGAGTTCTGTCTCATTGGGAGGGGCTGGTGCATTCCGGATGTCGCAAAGTTTTTCTTCTGTTGGATGGAGACCTTCAGAGTCAAGGCCCTAAGTACATGATAGAGGATGCCATGAACTTACATTTGTCGAGACGAATACGGAGAGCAGATTCAGATAGTTTCTTAACACCCAATAAAGATTGGTCAAGTGTTCCGAGTCTGTTGAACCAGTAATCAATATATCGATATAATCAATATATCGTCCTGATAACAGACAATATGTGGTTCATTAGTGTTTTTGTTAGCGTTTTCCATAGCGAGCACAATGTCGTGGGCGTTGGCAAATGTCAGTTTTCTTGCGGATGAAGTTGTCAGCTACCCCCCCCCCACAACAATCAGGTCCCTTAGCACGTTTTCCAATGTATCTCCGAATTCGCAACGTTTAGTTATTTTTGAAAATATGTTATAAAATCGGAAAGTGACAGACTTGATTATTGGCGGTTCATATAAAAGTTTAATCTCGAGTGTGACAGATTTAGTCGGGTTACAGTTCTCCCTTAAAATGTCTACGAAAGTGTTCCTCATTGCCTTTTGTCTTTCAAGTTATATGGTGTCACAAGATCGTTAAGTAGTGAGAAAGTGTCGACTCTAGCGAGACTGACAGAAGTTACTGTTTTCTTTTTTCGTGGATCTTGAATAGAGTTGGCTTTGAAGTACTATTCAAGTCTTTCTGCATAAGTGTCCCAATCTCCTCCAGCTGAAGGGAATTTGTCAATCCATGCAAAGGACGTCATTGTGAGAGCTGTCTTTTTATTTTTTGCGTGCGCACGAGGTGTGTAGTGTCTCCTGTGATTAAAACTTAACACTAGGAATAATTCTTTTTTTTTTTTTTTAATATTTAAATGCTGACAGTTATGAAATTTCCATCTCATCCTCATCGACACGGGTGTACATGTAACAATTTTATTCGGAACTTTTAGCGTGCCAGCCACCCAAGTTCTGCATGGCAGAAGTGGGCGGTGTTCGCAGAGTTTTTTTTTTGTACTCTGTGAAGCTATATATATATGGAAGAAAATAATGGATAGTAAACCGACAATTTGTGAAGAAAAATTGACAACAACTAATCCAAATAGAAAGTAGGGATTTATTGAGAAACAAAGTCAGTCGACACTATAGCGTTCCTGTTCTGCTGAACCATCATCAGGTCTGTGAGGGGGGTTTATTAGTGATGTTAAGTGTAGATGGATGTATAAAAAGTGTAAAAATATATAAAAATTTGGAAAAGTTGTACAACAAGAAAAGTTGGCCGTTTATGACAAGAAAAATTGGCCGTTTGATCAAGGAATCAGCGTTCGTTTCTTTAAAATACGTCACCTGATATTAGAAACATTGTGCATAATCCACTTTCCGTTAGTTCATCACGAGATTTCGAATCATTCCTCGTTTTCGACGAAATTCAAATCATATAAATCTGTTTAGTATTTTTTTTTCCTCAGTGTTAATGCATATGCCTAGGAAAATCCTAAAATATGAATATAAGCTTCAAGGCACAGACTTATGTAATCCAAGAAAATGTTGAGATGAATGAAAAACGCTGGACATTTAGGTAGGTGTGATTTTTCTTGTGTAAAGTTGGTTATAGAAGTCTTTGATTTGGATTTCGTCGAAAACGAGGAATGATTCGAAATCTCTCGATGAACTAATTGAACGTGGATTATGCACAATGTTTCTAATATCAGGTGACGTATTTTAAGAAACGAACGCTGATTCATCGATCAAACGGCCAATTTTTCTTGTCAATTTTTTTTTTTCATCATACAACGTGTGAAAGCACGTACGATACCCTAGCCTCATCAGCCGCAAACCAGGGTGATAACACAGTTATAAACAGCCAACTTTTCTTGTATAACTTTTCCAAATTTTTATATATTTTTTTACACTTTTTATACATGCATCAACACTTAACATCACTAATAAAACCCCTCATAGACCTGATGATGGTTCAGCAGTACCGAAACGCTATAGTGTCGACTGACTTTATTTCTCTATAAATCCCTACTTTCTCTCTCTCTATATATATACATACATACATACACATTACACTTATCATTCGTCTATGTCTTCCGGAAAAAAGGGAAATCTAATAAATTTAAGACATTTCATTTCAAATATGTTGTATCTGTACTTCAATGATTCACTTATTTTATATTATCTCAACACAACCAAAAAACAACACATCTCAACGAGACTTTTGTCAGCGATCAAAATGCAAAAAGAATAAAGTAATTTTCTGTCCAATTTGCAACTCATTTGTAATGTGGTCAGTCAGCGTCCACGTTCACTCCGATAATTATTATTTCTCATGAGAGAATTAGTAAATGATAATTTGGTCATGTGCATAAATCGTGGACGGCTGAATTTAATTTTTTTTTTGTGGATGCAGACAATCACCATCTCGAATTTAAAAAACTTTTTTCCGGATGTAGCCAACGTCATCTCGAATTTATTTCCAAATGGCAGCTTTAACGGAAGAGAATCCAAATATGTAGAAATTTAGTAAACATAGAAAAAGGTGTTGTGATTAAATAAGAAACACTCTTTGGTCTTAGATTCCTCTTGGGTTCGAACACCGATCTCTTGAGTCAGAAGGAAATCGACAACTATTGCTACACGAAATACCTGTTATGTTTAATTAGATTTCTATGTTAGTTGATTGCCTGATTGGAAATAGGTCACTAGAACAAATAAAAAAGATGTGCTTGTATGAGGGGGGGGCTTATATAATTTCATTAGTAGAAGGTTCTTTGTTATTCAGTATCTTTGGTAACATCTGTGTTGCCTAACGAACGAGTGCGAGGCAAAAAGTCTTCATGCGTCAAAAAGTGGAGGTGTAGGTATTTTTTACTTGGGGAGGGACTAATTTCCAAAGCGGAGGAACACTTAACAGGTAAACCGTTATAAACAGAAAACTTCAGCGTTGTGAAAAAAAAAACCCAACATATTCAATAAACTTTGCTTTGTAGCACACAAATAGAAATACTACGTATATAAATAGATTTTATTAACCGTAGCTTAGATTTTGTGTAAGGCTTATATAACTAGCGTAGGGTTTGTAAAAATGACGCAGTTATTCATTTACTTATATCTAACTTTTCTGCTGTCTATTCTCTTAAAAACTTTGTTTTATAAAAATTGAATAATTTTAAATGCAAAATAACATAAACCGGCGAAATTAATTTGAAAATGATCTGAAGCAATCCATAATGATAGGAGTGGCTACTGTAGATGAAACTGTCATAACTTGTCAAAATTTCCATGTAACAAAGGGTATGTACAACGAGCAACTTTAAGTCGCAGTAAAAAAAAAATTGCCTTGTTTCTCTATAAACTGGGTATCATGAGTGTCAATAGCTAAATTAGATTTTTTATATAAATTTTTGAAACAATATTCTTTGTGCGCAAACGTACACATAGGTCGACACATACACATATTTATGTATATATACAGATGGAAAATAGAACGCTGTTTCCCTACTGTCTATAACTCAATCAGTTGAATTTGAACAATTGAAAAAAGGTTGCCATAAAGTTTATTTTCAGTTTTGTTGTTCTCAACATGAAACCACAAACGAATATTTCTGTAACATAGCCATCCATGAATATGCGAAATGTACATAGAATGTTTATAACTCATATATGGATAACATAGGAATCCCGAAACACGAAAAACACTTGACGACTTCTTAGTTCAGGTACGAAACTTTTTATTACCTTTGAGTTAAAAGGTTTTCCGACATAAGGAGAGAGAGGCACAATCTTTCTAGGCTGACTTTTCCATCTGCCCCTCCCCCAACACGTGCGGCGCCCGTAGCGCACAAATTCGTCTGGCCTCGCCCAGGTCTCAATCTCAACAGACTGACTTTTCTCATATCTCACCCCACGCTTCCGGTGCGTGACGTCACTCACATCCCTGGTCACATCCTCTATCTGGGATTTTTATTGTGACATCTCTGAATGACACACCCGTTCCGCGCGCGCGTGTGAACACCTGCACTCATGTTACACCTAATTAACCCATGCACTGAGCCGAAAGGTTCTCAGCCTAACTAAACCGAAATCCCTCGGCCATTATATTACATTTCCTATAATTCCTTTACGCAAGAAACCACTGATCCTAGACAACACGAACGTAATTACGTCTCAATGAAAAACATATCGTTGTATATAGTTTATAATATTAATAGGTTTGCTTAGATATTCTTTGGTTGTATCGATTTCAGCAGACTCAATATATCTATTTCACTGGAAAATACAATTTTAGATCCGACACTTGTTTTTGACTAACTTTTGGCCTCTAAATCTAAAACTGACCCCAGTTTTTCTGTATCACATCAACTTTTTGAGTTACAGGATACTCTCACTTTGTTTCAAAAACTATAGTAATACTGCATCTAACAAATTTGTGCCAATTTTATAGAATCTTTTTTAAATCTAAAAAAAAAAAAAAAAAAATTAAATTCCAGGTAGGATATTTTATCTATCATCAAGGCAAAACGCGTGTAGTGTTCTTTTCATTTACAAAGAGTGTAACAAAAACTAGGGTCAGATAACCTAACCCTTACTCAAATGTGGGATTTGGAGCAGATAACCCTGACCTTACAATTCTATTATCAGTAGTTCTAACAAATCCTGGCTTGAGTGATGATTTCAACACTCCAATCATCTATATTAGTCACACCTAGAAAGATTTTTCCAATACAACGTCTCTTATATAAACAGTAGCCGTTAATCCCAATGCTTTTCAAAGGTTCATGAATATATCCATCAATTCGTATTCTGCTTTTTGACGACACATAATTTTTGTAGAGTATTTAAAAAAAAATTGGATAAAGCCTTAAAACAAAACCGCCTAAATGAACACTAAAATCTGAATGAAAAGAAACACAAAAGTTTTATCAATAAGCTTACATCATTATGACCATATTATTACCCCCACTCCGCCAACGGGTGAGTGTCTACTGGATTATGGCAAAAAGATAAAAGAAAATAATTGTTATTTGAAAGTGTGTTCATGTTGCTTATCAAGTGACGTCACTGCATTGCGATATAGAGCAATAATTAGTTGGTGGGGGATGGAAAGTGGGGAGGGGAAGAGATTTTTTTTCTTTAACCCCACAAGTCTACATTTGCGTAGTGGTTTCTCATAACCAGGTGGGACAACACAAGCATATGTACATGTGGTTTATGTCGAGAACCTTCCGATTTTGTGGGTTGTTGTTGTTGTTGGAGAAATATGCAAAGTTTATCTTAATACAGAGTTGAATATACATAAATGAATGGATCCAGTTGTTGTAGCGTGTTATGCCGATCTTCCAATAAGAAATGTAGGTGGTCACATAGTTATGGCACTGGTTTCCTTTCGAATGTATCGTGGAAATGTTGATGGTTGATCTAATTTCAGAGATCAGCGATGACATCAAATCTAGGGGAAAATCTTTTAGGAATAGAATTCTAAGTTGTTAGGGTACACAAGCCAGAAAGGGTTAGCAGCAGGAGTCAAAACTACAGTCGATTCGATCGTATAGCTCCGATTCATTCAACTTTCGGTAACACTGAAATATGGACTTATTTATTGCTTATGTTACACGGGGAGAGAGGGGGTATATTATATAGACTTAGCTCTATACAGGTTGGTGTGAGTACTTGTGTGCATCCTTGTGGATTGACCATGGTTTTTTTTTACCTCTCCAGAAGTGGGGAGAGACCGACGCAAGAGGAGAGATGCAGAGGAGCCAGAACTCGAACAGAACAACATTTGGAAAGGACCAGACAGTCAGAAGACACAAGAATTTAGTCGGTTGAGAGAGAGAGAGATGTGCTGGGAAAAATACTGTGACAGACAAATATGTAGGTTGGCTGAGAAGTTGGATTTTTTTTTTTTTAGTAAAACAAAAAAACCTTTATTCAACTCTTTTGTGTTTTCGCCTTGATTCTTTGTGGAATCGTCCTAGCTATACATTTCAACCCAACTTGCTGAGAGCTAGCAAACATGATGTGTGGTCAGATGACCATACGTTAAAGGTCTTTATTCTACACCCGAGAGTGAACGCCTTGAGGTGTTGCGCGCGCACACACACACACACACAATTGGAGATGCTGAATATTTGTCGGCCAAATGAAAAGGGAATACTTTTTAAAACATACTTAACGAAACCAATTTGAAATTGAGAAACGATCTGCGGGAATCTGTGATAGTTTGTACGTTTCTCTTATTAGACGGGCCAAAAACTTTTCAGCACTCATCTCACTTTTATATATGCTTTGTGCCATTTTCAGATATTGACACAGTCTTTCTTCGTCAAGGTAATCTAATGCTCGATTGTTTTTTGCCTTGTACCATGAGGAACTGTATTAAGTAAATTGGTAACCTTATAACGAAGTACATGGGGAGGATTAATACTTCATTGAAAATTTGTTATTAAAAAATTAAAAAAAAAGTCTGTTCTAAATGATATGTGTGGTCGGTGGGCTGATACACCGTCAAATTTAGTAATTGAGAGTCATATGATATGTGGGGGGGGGGTGAATGAGTGCATCCGTCCTTGGAAATTAAGGTTAAATCTGGTGCATAGGAATGATTAAAAGTATAAACGGAAACTTCGTCATATCTAAAGTTGTAGGTTAAAATTGTAATTTTAAACAAAGTCATTTGGTGCCTTTTTCTTTGAACAAAATACGTAATGTGATTCTCTAAAGTTAAAAATATATGAGTGTATCGTTTCCTGTAAACAATTGTAGATTGACGCGTTGTTGAAAGCGGTGTGTGATTTAGAGTTAAATACTCAAAAATAAAAACGACGCAGTTATAACTTTTGGAAGTTATTAAAGCTCATTGTTGACCTTGCACTTGTGAGTGTCAAGATGGAAGAAAAATGAAAGGGTGAGGTAGATATAATGGAATATTGAATAATCAAATGAAATTTTGTCGGCAAATTTTTTATTTAAGCAAGGGCTCCAGGTTTTGAAGAGTGTGTTTCAAATCCATAGTTGTTGTTTTTGGCAACAACGTTCCTCAGCCACCATCCACCAGACCCGCTTCAACTTACCAGCATTTCATAGCCAACAACACTACTTCTTATACACCCGCTTCAACATTGCATATTTGAAGATTGTATACCTGCTATTGTAAATAAACCTGCATTTTAAACTTTATTTGTGAGTTGAGATTCTTATTTTTCAACTACATCAGACAAGTTTACCAGGGCACATCATCATTGATCTTATCATTGGTGGTCTGAAACACAACGACCAATGGGGCAGGAACAAAGACGATAAGACGATCAGAACGATAATCCATATACCCTTTCTACCGGCAAACCAACGGCTAGATTATCATCGGCAGCAACTCGCTGGGACAGAGAGAGAAACAGTGAGAACCAGAGTGGGGCAGCTTTGGGCAACCGAATAAGAGAAGACCAAGCCAGTTTGAACATCAGTCAATCAGAAAAGAGTCCTGATTGACGCATCGACTGTATCAGTGATCGATCTAAGACACACGGCCGGGGAAGGTGTATAACCTCTTTTGATTGTATTGTTTTCTGTGGAAAATCTTTAATTCTTTCTATGTTATAAATTCAATTTGAATACAATTATAAAGAGGAGTGAAATAAATGAATAGTTTCTGCATTGAGAGAGAGAATCTCGTGGCTGTGTGATAAAACTAACTAAACAATAAATTATTTAACATTTCTTGTAAGTGTAATTGACATCATTACTTAAGTCGGAAGTAATTTAGCCGAGTAACCTTAAATTTTACTGAACGAAAGCCCAAACCTTTAGATAAATCATTGAAATTGAGCTCATAATGCTGAGTAAATATTTAAGTACATAATGCTGAATAAATATTTGTTTTACTGTTTTAAGTTTAAAAATCAAAAAACTTTTTAAAACGATGGTTGAGAATCAAATATCAAATACACAATTTGAAATTTGCATGAAATTTAATTACTTGAAAGTTTTGCATTAATCTAAACTTACAATAATCACCCTTATTACTCACAGATCTTAAGATGACCACTCATATTGATTGTGCTAAAATATTGCATTTATTTATGACTAAAATGCATGTCACTTTTAAACTCTAATAGTGAAAATAAAGGAAAGAACCTTTGATTTATTATCAACTGGTTCTGTTAACAGCAGATCGAAGCAAACCCCAAATCAATCTAGGAACTTCTTAATATATTAGCATTTTTGTTAGTAATTTGTTTTCAGATATCCTGTAGTTAATTTACGCAGAAAACCTGATTTTATCAATTTTTATCTAATTATATCCCTTGAAAACCGTGGCTTTATCTTACGATTACTCGACATTTTATTGGAATAAAAGAATTATCCTTAAAAAATGAAACTAACAAATAATCTTGCCCAAATATAGTTTAAAACCTTTTCAAGTATGACCATCACACTGCCTGAAAATTTGGTTAGAAAGGTACGAAAAATGGCGGAGTCTTACAATTATAAATAGATATAAATTTAGCAAATTAAAAGATTCTTTTAAAGTTTATCCAATGTAATATGAAGCATTTTTTACGTAATGATGAGGAGTGCCAGGATAAGGTTATGTAAATGCCCATCAAAAATAAATGGAGCTCTGAAATATTTGTTTGACGGTATTTAATTTACAGGTAAGTTGTTGGGTGTAATTAGAAACACATATTACATTTCCATCGTTCACATTTTTGTACATTCATGATTAATTGATTTCAACGGTATGGTCTGGAGCCTCACTATTAGATACAGTTTTATTTTATACTCAAGATACCCCTATTTTGTGTGTGTGTGTGTGTGTGGGGGGAAGGTCTTACCCCTCTGAAAATGTTGCAGTTGGCGCATTCTAAGCTCCGCCGAGAGAGTTATCTCTCTCTCACTCACACACACACACACACACACACACACACACAATCGTTCCTTATAACAAGTTGAGCACTCCATGGAAGATTTTTCTGAAGGGAACAAATCATACTAGGTACACGAGAAGATGGCGCAATTTGTGCCAGAGCACTCAATGAAGAATACCCCATTCCCAAGAAAAAACCAATTCATTTTATCTCTGACGGATAAAATTGTGGAAATTATTTAGAGGATGCAGTGGAAGACCTACTTCTATCTTAACCTCTTTGACCCACAGCAGGAACAAATGTAAGGTTGAAAGAGAATGAAATCGTAAAAAACACTACTGAGCCATTATCAACTGGACCCTTTTAACGAAGAACTGTTCAATTTGATTAGGAAGATTAAATTTTAAAAAATGAGAAATGGGTTCCAGGCGAAGATGGAGTGAAATGCCGAACAAATAAATCCGGAAACATTTGGACAATTTAAAATTTAATTCAAAATATAACCTTTAGGATGGATACTTAGTAACCCTTGATATAATTTACGGAGGAATTCATTAGATACTATCGATTGGTTCGTAAACATTAAGAATAAAAATAGCACCACTTTCATCCAATTCGATATCATAGATTTTTACCTGTTCATCACGAGGGAGTTATTAGTTAAGAGTAAAAACCATGCTTGGGAATATACAATAATCTGCAACGAAGAAATAGAAATCATTATGGCCTGTAGGGAATCCATTTTAACAGATAGCGGAAGAACTTCGGTAAAAAGTCAGGCAGACAACTTCAACATACCCATTGGTACTTACGACTCAGCCCATATTGCAGGCTTAATAGGAATATATCCATATTTACCCAACCCCTCCGCTCGGGCAGGATATGACACAAGGTCAATTTTTAAGCGGAGTTTAAGAGGTCTGAATTCAGAGTCTTCCTTCTCCTAGACTAGTTGCCTCACCAAGGCTGAAGAACCTAGTCTGTCCTACTATTTACCCATAGCTGGAGGGAGAATAATTGGATTCATACCTTTCCCAAGGGTATTAGTGCTATGTGAAATGCAATCAGTCTCGTCCAGGATTTGAACTCGTGTCACCGTGTCCATTTCCTACGACGATAACCATTACACCACGGGCACCTCCTCTATCTCTCTCTCTCTCTATATATATATATATATATATAGCGAGAGAGAGAACACGTTATGTCGTATTGTTAACTTGGAGCAAATCGGGCTATACCAAGATGACGGACTCTTCTTCATCCCGGATAACAATAGCCCCAAAAACTTGAAAATACATAAGAAAACTATTATAACCTTTAGATTACGATGATTAAGAATATAAATAACCTCAAACTTGAAATTAATTAATTTCTTAGACATTATAGTTAATTTAGAAAATAAAACTTTCCAACCATTTAGCCAAAGTAATTTCACACCCACCTACATCAATGTTATCTCTCACCACCCCAGATCGATACATACCGAATACCGCCAATCAGAGGATAAATAGACTATCGTCATGTAAATAAATTTTCGAATAAAACAAATCAAACATGAAATGAAACCCTAAAAAAATAGCAGATTCCGAAAACACTAAAGTATTTACACCCAGAGAGCACCAACACAACGAGACGAGACTGCATCGCTAATAGAAATAAAGGGTGCAGAAATTATAAAAATTTATTTCTAAGAAAAAAAAAATCAAGCTGACCTCGTGCGGCACTTGGTTTGGCCGAAGTGGAGAAGGGAAAAGTAATCCCAGACAGTGCGGTACCAAAAAGAGACTTCTTTTTGTCAAACTACTCAGTACGAATTCGGGGACCCAAACTGAAAGCACGACAATTTAAGCCAGCAAATGGGTTTCGTCACTCGCTTCATGAATGGATCTCACCAAGAAATAAAAGTAAAAATAAATGAAAGTCGACTACTGAAGTTCTACAAAAACAATTCAGTTTTGCATAAGTACTGGTTTGTTTACACAGTTAAATGTAAAAACAGTTAATTTCAAACAATTCAGTTTAGCGTAATTACAATTTAGTTCTATTTGACCTTTAGATAGAGCCCTATTAGGTGTTACTACTCCGACCCAGAGAGGACCTGAGAGTAATGGGTTTCTTATCCTTCTGCAGAGAAGGGATCGATTTATTCTACAACCACCCTTAACCGACTGGGCAAACCACAATAGGAGACTTTTAGATGAATCACATAGTAACAACGAGAGGGCGGATAGATCACCCTGTAATTGTACAAAAAAAGGAGGGACGTTCCTTAGATGGACGATGTAACTCGGAGAACGTAGTATATCGAGCGCGCATTTCCCCTATGGAACATAGTAATGATAATGTAGAGGGAGCTTAAATTGGAATTTCCGAGGGAAATTGGAAAAAAAAGGCTGAATAATCATCGACACTCCTTTTCTAAGCCGCAACTTAAGAACCAAACGGGTCTTTCAAAATACTTTTGGAGGTTAAAGGAACGAGGACTAACACCTCAAATAAAGTGGATAATAATTCGACTATCTTCGACGGCAAATAGGTTGCATTTGTTTTTCAAGCTATGTATAGAAGAGAAAATTAGTATAATCAATTTTAAGGACACTAGACGACTGCTAAACAAACGGATCGAGCTAATATTCAAATGTAGACTCAAAAATAAGTTTAAATTAACCTGATAAGGGCAGCAGTTCATATTAGAAGACCATGATGCATGAATTGGATGAAATTAGTGAACATAGTTGTTCAAAGGATTTTTGGGCATATAACAAATTAATTTTAGAAATTAATAGAACATAACCGGGGGTTCTCTATAAGGATTTACAAGACGAATGCTATGGGCCTTATTTTGTAAGGAAAAAGTTTACATTTGTTGATTTAATTTCTATTTTTAGCTATTATTAGATTTTTCTCGAAAATTCGATAACGACCAAGTGGGATATTTAAAGTAAAGGAGACAGAACGAATACTTGATTAACATCACCCATAGAAACTTAAAACAGAATAACTATCGAAAAACACTTTAAAAATCAAAGGTCAAGTAGGACAAGTTGCGCATGAACTCTTCGGACAAGGCAGATGGGAATTCAAGGGACAATAAAACAACTAATTAGAAGACAAACGTAAATTGTACAAAGACTAAAAAAGCTACCGTGAAACCACACATGGTGACATTAGGGGAGGCGAGGAACAGTATATCCACCTTTTTAAGTCTTTATTGTCTTACTACCTTTTTTTTAATTTATTTACCTAATCTTTCTCCCTTCTCCTTTTCCTGTTCTTCCTCTTCCTTAATATATACTTAAGAGGAAAACTATATTTGCTGATTTCACTTCACCAAAAAAGAATGTTAGCCATCTGATGAGGAGGGAATCTAAAACCCGTCTAGATAAATTTATAATGGCTCCATATCTGTGGTTGAATTTATATATATATATATATATATATATATATATATGAAAAAACAAGATATTAAGAGGATGATTTTATTTATAGCTGAATTATTTGCCAATGTTAAACGTTTTGGTTTTTACACTAAACCATTATCAGTGGATCTGATTATGTGATAATGTATCTTCTGAATAAGATTTTCTAACTATAACTCAGAAAATGCATGAAATGTTTAAATACTCGGATGATGGTTTGATATAAAACCCGAATAATTTAATGTTGACAAATAATTCAACGATAAGTAAAACTATCCTTTGAATACCTTCTTTTTTCATCTGTACATTTACATACCGTCGGATTTACTTCCACATATATCATATTATATTATATAGGAGAGAAGCCACTGTTCAATCTAATGTGGAAAGTCGGAATATTGAAAATTCATTAATATACATTTCTCACTTGGTTAGTTGGCACTATACAATCTTCAAAAACACCATTTAGCCTTGTGACAGATTAAACTAAGCTTCGTAAATATGTACACGAAATTATGATGCACATAAAAGGCTTATGCTTCAAACACGCTGAAATAGGCAATGATATGCTTACGCACACATATATTTGAGAATACCTATTGCCGTGCATATATAACAAAATGGACTGTGGAAGGTAACAGGTTTTAACTGCTGTGGCTCGGTCAGGTAAATTGGTTATGACTTATTCTAACGCTCATTCACCCACCCATTTCATCTTCCTCTATTGTGACATATCGGTGACCAGACATTTTCAATTGATAAAGACACACACAATGCAGATCTATGATTTACTCAAGAATATAACAAAGTATAGAATTACTCGGTCCATTAATTCTAGTTTCGTGTTGAGAACTTTTACTTCACCAAGTCAACACGTATAAAAATAGATAAATAGCATATAAAAAAGGCCAGTCCATATCATGACACGCAGTTATTAAATTGTAATAGGACATTTTTTGTTTTTATTTAATACTCAACACTAAATGAAGTGCATTGACAAGGAAGGAGATTATGTTGAAAAAGATGTGTATAATAAATGCTTTTTTTCATCATTAGGTTACGGGTTATTCATGTACTTAGATGTGTTTGGTTTGGTTTCTTTTGTTTAATGGCATATCAACCTTTGTAGGTAATTTAATGCCAAAGCCATTCTCCGAGAAGAACAGTCGTGGTACTATTTAACCCATAGCTGAGAGGATAAGGAGGTTCATGCCTTTCCCAAGGGTATTTGTCCAAAAGTGAACATAATAGCGCGACTGGAGTACGAACTCGCTTACTACGCTTCCGCTTTAACCATTACACCACTAGGACCGCCCATATATATATATATATATATATATATATAAAATGCATGTGTGTGACAGAAAGTTCAGCTGATTGTGGGATTCTATAGTTATAGTAATAGTAGTGGTATTGTTATTATCAATCGTAGTTGTCAAAACTAATTGGGTCTTTTTTATCATCATCTTATATAAAACTATAATCCTTCACAGTTAATATTCAATATGGAAATGTTGAAATCACAAAAAAGGAATGTTTTAAAAAATCGGTTGAAAAGAACACGTCCCCCGAAATTCTCGTCTTACTGGTGACATTATTATTTTTTTTCTTTCTTTCCCTTCAAAAAGTGCTGACAAAATTGAGAACAAAACAGGAATTCTGAGCCAGAGAAATGAAGAAGTTTTTTTTTAATGTCGTATTGTTGTTCGGATATTCGACAAATAGAATGAAAAGGAGGACAGGTCTAAACCTGTGGTATTTTACTTTGTAAATAACCCAGATGAGAACTTACAGAATGTTGGCCTTCTATCAGACTAAGCTCAGTAAAAATCTTGTAGAGACGTATTGATACATTCCGATTCATCCTTCAATTTATTTTCACACACTTGAAATTTTTATTTTCTCTATAAGGACAAATAGGTGTGTCTTATAAAATATTATATCAACCGGTTCCCATGCCGAGCTATTCTTTATACCATCTCTCAGCGAAAGGGTTGACGATGCCCATCTCCTCTCTAAGTAACATGCGGGAGGTTGTACTGAGTTACACAGTATCAACAAGAAGGAAAAAAATCTTGACATAATTAAATGTCTCAGATGGATTACCTTTCACAATGCAAAAGAGCATTTACCTGTTACTAACTAGTGACTAGGGAAGAAGTGGATTCATGCCTTTCCCAAAGCAACTGTGAAAGGTAAATGCAGATTACTCTGCTCAGAGTTGAAATCGGCTTGCTGATTTCATTTTCCGTGCCGTAGAATTTAAAGCAAGACGGACCAGAAGCGCGCGCGCGCGCACACACACACGTAAAAAAAAACAAAAAAAAAACAATACACGAATACAAATGTACACATACCCCCCCATTATGTGTACACTTATTTACAAAACATACACAAGTTACAAATTGACTGGGTATTTAATAAACTTAGCTTGGTCTGAAGAGTAAATGATTATAAAGATTGTATAGCGCCAGTTTTAATTAAGAGAGCTTGAAAGTTAGCATGAGAATTTTTTTCTCCATTTTTCTAGTATTTAATGGCCATTACTTTTTAAAATTGGAATGAAAAATATTCTGTTTTTTTTTTTTTTTTGTAAACGAGTTTTCTCATCTTACTTAACCTCCGAATATTCTGAGAATTTTTGCTTGGGTTGGAACATGTACAACTGGTACCCCTGGGAAATTGTCAGTTACCCCAACTACCATGAAGGTGTGTTACCTATCTACTTTGGACTATTTCAAGAGCTTCATTGCTTTTTTTCTTTTCATTGCCAATTCTGGCAAAAGGTCAAAGTGGATAGAAAGATTATGTTGCAGTTTTCGCTTGGGAAAGCTAACTTGTCAGTTTGCTTAAGAAATTATCATTCAAAAACCCTGGATTTTGTCGCCTTCCGAACGCTAACCAACAGCGCCGTCGGTAGGTAACTATCCCTATCACTAAACACGTGGACTTGACATATCTAACAACTTACGCACCTGCCTATGCCAAGGATTCCTTGTTCCCACACACACAACATACACCTACTTATCTATTTCTAAGATTATTTGTGTCCTGGGCAAAATCAAAGGAGGTAAAAGTGAGTGTAGTAAGATTGTATACCGCCAGTCGTTTTAGTGGTGGAGTGTGATAGTCAACCTGTCTCGAAAATCAACTATCAATATACTGGCTTTTGTCATACACACACATAGAAAAACATTATGAGAGAGTTTTTTTGTCATTGACATCTATCGAATACATTTTAAATCCCTTCCAACCTTAAAAAAAAAAAAAAAAAAGGCAAAAGAAAAAGAAGAAAAAAAATCCCCTGCCCCCCGTAAAAAAAAAAAAAACCCAATAACAAATTAACACAAACACCAAAACCGGACACCTTGGTAAGATTGGCTGTTATGCAATAATCAGTCTAACATTAATAATCTTTAACTGCTACTGCTTTCATACTAGACACAACAGTAAAGCGTAGCGTAGTTTTCATTTTTTATTTTTTGGACGGGAAGCGGAATGAGGGGAGGGTGCAGCTGGAAGGCTGCTAGTAGCAAAATAGCAATAGACAGACGAAGCTAGGTTAGGTCCTCCGCTTCGGTCTGTGAGTGACAAGAGAAACGAACACCCTGCTACATTGGCCAAGCTAGCATCGTTCGCCACAAGCGGTACACTTTAGTTGTAACAAAGACGGATAGAATCTCAGTGTGCTTTTGCATAAAATCAAGCCAAGGACCAACTGCCCGGCCGTTGGTCTGTGACCATAAACCCAATAGAAAGGCAACAGCAGCAGTAGTACAGTCATCACCGACCGTCGTATTGCTGATAACACGTTCAGATTCCTTTTTGGACTTTTTTTTTGGTTTCGAGAAGGTGGGGCACATCAGTAGGGCCGAGTTAGTCACAACATTCGAGACTGAAAGAATTTTTTCACGTTTTATTTATTTTAATAGTTTTTAAATCTCGCTTTCTTTCATGTTTTAAAGTTGTGTTTTCTATCTACATCACTTTTCCTTATTTTCTCACCGATTTTTGAAATCTTCAAAAGATCTCATTACTAAATCACTGGATTAGAATTTTCATCCGTGTCTTCTTTCTCACCAAATTGACTTTGCTACAGCCACTTTTAAAAAGGCAACTATAAAAAAAAAGAAAGAAAAAAAAGAAAAGGTCCCCAAGATCCTCGTGCTGTATGTAATAAATTATGGGTGCTTTTCTGATTCTACCTTCCTGGAATGATTAACAAAAATGTGAGAGGACTGCCCCATCATCAATACATTTGGTAGGTACCTATATATATATAATTCTTTTGTCTTATTTTATCAATTTGTATTATTCGTGCAGTTTTTCTTATTTGGATCGATAAATGTTTGTTTTGTTTCAGCTTTATTGGAATTCACATCAGTGTTTATATTGATGTGAGTCTGGAATCAGAAAATGTTTTTTTTTGTTTGTTTGTTTTGTTGCTGGAATTAAATTTTTAATCGAATATCTATTATTAGTATTTCTATCTATCTATTTATGCCTGCAATATAACGTATATGACTAACAGACAGAAATAAAAGATAAAACTCCTCAAATATTTGCAATATTATAAAAGCCCGACACGTGTTCATCTTCACAACCTTTTATATTCTTTGTCTTAAATTCCTCACAGTTTTCTTGGGATTCCTGATTCCCTAAAAACGAAATTAGACAAACTTCTTCTCTTGTTCTTTCTTTCTTGAGATTTCGGACTCCATTTCTTGGCGCATAAAACTCATTTTTATAATTCCCGAAAGAAATGTACGGGATCCAGGGTTGTTGTTGTTGATAATAATAATCCTATATTTACCCAACCTCTCCGCTCGGGCAGGATATGACACAAGGTCAATTTTTAAACGGAGTTTAACAGGTTTGAATTCAGAGTTTTCCTTCTCCTAGACTAGTTGCCTCACTAAGGCTGAAGAACTCAGTCTGCCCTACTATTTACCCATAGCTGGAGGGAGAATAATTGGATAATAATAATAATAATAATAATAATAATAATAATAATAATAATAATAAATAAATGAAGCTGGCGACCGTAGTCGAGGGCGACCAGAAGGCTCCCTTTTCAATGGCTACTACACCGAGCTGTAGGGGAAGGCACTACTCCTTTCCCTGGATTGCTCCACTTTACCCTTGATACGTACCTTATATTGCTGAGTGTTAAGCAAGGAAGTATCAAGTACCATTTTTAAAGTCTTTGGTATGACGCGACCATTGGCGAACACTCTACCCACTAGGCCAATGAGCCGGTTTAAATAATAAATAATAATAAATCGTTCGGAACCTTGTTCACCAACTTACAAATCCATATAAATTCCATAAATATGATTTAGACTCTCTTCGCGTCGTCCTGTTCGGTGGTCGAAATTGCGCCGAGTGGGGTGGAAGTATACATATCAGTGGTTGGCGATTGAACACAGGTAAAAAGATGAGATTTTGAAAGTTGATATTCATCTTCACGATGGAAAGTTAAGCAACACAGTCTTACTCTGCTCTGTACGAAAAGTTTGATACTTTTTCCTCATCGACCTATCAGAGTATCATCCACCCTGCTCCAATCGGAGTATCACCTAGCCTTCTCAAATCACATGCCGCATATTACAAACTCATAACAAACAAATGATTTGCCAGATTGAAAAGTAATAAGTTTTTATTTGGTTATCCCCCACCCTGTTCTTATCGGATGTCGCAGAATTTCCAAATTCATAACAAATGATTTCCAAGATTAAAAAGTAATCAGTTTATATCAAGCCGGAGTTCAGCTGACCAATTCGTTTGGGAAGTGAGTTCGATATTGACCAAGTGCTTTTCTAGAATGGCTTTGTGCCATACTTAGCTAAGTTTAGTCAATAACCAGAATGCACTATTACAATTTCTAAAAAAAAAAAAAAAAAAAAGATTAAAAAAAAGAAAAAAGAAAAAAAAAGCGGGAATGAAAAAATGCGACACATATTGAGTGGGAGATCTCAGTGATATTTTACTGATTGAACCATTAAACATCTTGGTTGGGTTTCTTTGTTTAATGGCATATCAACCTTCGTGGGTTATTCTAATGCCATCCTTGTAGAAGAACAGCTTTTATGCTATTAACCCATAGCAGCGGCGGGGTGGGGGATAAAGAGGTTCATATTTTTTCCAAGGGGCATTAGTCTGAAAGTGAACCTAATAATGTAACTGGAGTTCAAATTCCTTTACTTCGCGGCTGCAGTCCACCACTTTGACCATCATAGACCCTCCCCCTTATAAACATGATGTAATGGTTATCGTCGCAGGAATTGGACACGGCGACACGAGTTCAAATCCTGGACTGATTGCATTTCACATTGCACTAAGACCCTTGGAAAAGGTATGAATCCAATTATTCTCCCTCCAGCTATGGGTAAATAGTAGGACAGACTGGGTTCTTCAGCCTTGGTAAGGCAACTAGTCTAGGAGAAGGAAAACTCCGAATTCAAACCTGTTAAACTCCGCTTAAAAAAATTGACCTTGTGTCATATCCTACCCGAGCGGAGAGGTTGGGTAAATATGAAAAACATTTAAGAATAAAAAGAAAAAGCGCTGTGATTTATCTTTTAATTCAGACTAATTGATCTCTGAGGATATTGAGAAATGGTTGCAAAGGTATTGAAACTTACTGCAGTAACCGTCTACGAGTTTAGCATGCTAACCCCCATTTCACAGCGATAAGTATTCACCCTCCCCCTGCTCGAGTAGGATGTGACACAAGGTCAATTTTTAAAGCAAAGTTTAACAGGTTAGAATTCAGAGTTTTCCTTCTCCTAGACCGGTTTTCATACCAAGTTTAAAGAACTCTGTCTACCCTACTATTTACTCAGAGCTGGAGGAAGAATAGTCGGATTTATACTTTTCCCAAGAGTATCAATACTATGGGAAATGCAAACAGCTTCGTTTAAGATTTGAACTCGAATCGCCGGGTGTATTTCCTACAACAATAATTATAACACTACGAGTACCCCACAGTGATACAGACGAACATTTCTTTAATTCAGTAAAGTATAAACGGCCACAAATTTGGGGTATCCAATAAGGATCGAATTTGTTGAAATGGTTATGATATATGAAACTAGTTTACTGACCATTTCTCTATTTTTTTCTAATTAACCAGATTAAAGATTATGCTTTGCTGCCTATTCTATATATATCTATGCCCAACCCCTCTGTATGAACAGGATATGACTCTTGGTCAATATTTTAGTCAGTTAAACAAATTTGAATTCAGAGTTTTCCTTTTCCAAGACAGGTTACCCTCCCAAAGTTGAAGAGCCTAGTCTGCCTTATTATTCACCTATATCTAGAAAGAGAACAATTGGATTCATATCTTTCCTCATGTGAAATATTAACAGACTCATCCAGGATTTGAAATCGAGTTACCGTATCCATTTCCTACGAAGGTAACAATTACACCACAAATGCTGTTACCACATTAATCAATCAAATCAATCATGTTACTTGGAGAGAAGATGGTCGCCATCAAGTAAACCCAATTACTCAAAAATGTAAAGAAGAATCTCGATAATCTACAAAGTCATGAGATAAATTGATTTAGTAGAAAAATTTCTGATATTCTCAAGTTTTTCCTGATGAATATCCAACATCATAAATGCATCTTCACTTTATTCTATGCTTTATTATGTCATCATCATCATCATCTTTGCGAATTTTTCTACGCCAGTTCAATTTTAATGAATTTCGAGTGACAGCAAGTCTCCTCAGCTATCCAAGACACTCCTCACAATTCCTTAACGATGTCCGAGGGACAGCAAGTTTCCTCAGCTATCCAAGTCACTCTTCACAATTCCTTAACGATGTCAGCAGTTTAGACAGTTTGGACTGTGTCAGTTCTTGTTCGGATTTTTATTTCCTACTTTTCCCACGTCCCTTGGAATTGATCAAACGACTACAAATAGGACGAGTATCATTATCATCTTCCATCAATTCTTCCTTTGACAAGATTCACGTATTCATCCCCTTTTTTTCGCTTCCTTTACTTTTGCAATATCGCCAGATGGAATGACAGTCCAATAATTGACAAATCATTTTTCTTGTAAACTAAAATGAAACCTGGTCTTCTGGCCTGGATTGGGTGATTCGTTTTTTATCTCAAAATCCAGTAGAATTTTGTGTCTAATTTTTTAGGACAGATTCTGGTTTGTGTCAATACCATTTATGTTTATAGTTAAAATCTACATGTTTGCATAATTCCCAGTGATCACTCTACCCAATCAATTCATGTTGGCTTCTTTTGTATTCTTGAGCTAGTTTGCTGTATTCGCTCATTACTCTCTTTCTTTCTACTTAGTCATTACTTACAATTCTACTGTCTTGTCTATTCCAGTTTATCAGTAGTAGTATTCAGGTTTTTTTTAAATAGTTTAGTGAGTTACGTATTTATCATTGTCACTAGTGGTTAATCCTTTGTCCAGGTCCACTCCCAAATTTTCTGGACAGCTTTTATTTGCGGGGGGTATTAATGCATCACAATCTTCCTACTCTTCATTTGGATCTCTGCCAAAGAAAGCAACGTTTAGTGAATATCTTAGTAATAACAAGAACAATATGATCATTTATATAAATCAGCACAAAAAGTTGTTTCTGTTATTGGAGAAACCCCCCCCCAGGAATTTAGAAACCCAGTTCAACCAATCAGGTGAGAAAATGGAATTTGATCGTCGAAGAAATACGTAAATGAAAAAAAAAAAAACCAAAAAAACATTATGTTTGCATGATTAATGTTGCTGGACGAGCGGACCACAAGGTGAAGATGAAAAAGTTCAAAAAGGTGACAGGACCTCGCTGGGGGGAATAAAAAAAAAAAAAAAATGGAATATGCGCATTAGAATCTTTTCAATCGGCGCACAGGAACCGGTGCAGCAATAACAATAAAACACAAAAACTGAGGTTGTACGAGTTGAAAATTCGAGAAAAAAATTGAGACTCAAGACCAAAATGGTAAAGTAGGATTTGAAAGGATACTCAGGAAGGTTGGTGATTCAAAGAGAACTGTTTTCTCTTAGGTTTAGGTTTCTTGTTGAATGGCATATCAACCTTCTCGGGTTATTTAATGCCAAAGCCATCCTTCCAGATGAACAGTAGTGGTACTATTTAACCCATAGCTGGGAGGATAAGGGGTTCATACTTTCCCCAAGGGTATTTGTCCGAAACTGAACATAATCACACGACTGGATTTCGACGACTCCGCTGTCCATCGCTTTAACCATTTCACCACGAGGATATAAAAACCTCAACAAGAGTTGACATACTAAAAAACCAACCAATCTATAAAAAACGGGCACGAAATACATTTTTTTCATAAAGCGCGTTATCTCGTTCTCACAAAGAATTCTATTTACGTCATAACTTTTTTAGAAACATCTTTTTTCTTCTCTAGTAAATAAATTTGTAAACAAAATTGTCTCCAACTACCTCATTAACTATTTCACACCTTCTTTGATGTGGAGCTTCTACCGAATGAGTTAAAGTTATTTCCTTTGTGTTTGATGATATTATTTATTTACGTTCTAACGATCTTCTCATTCTATGCATTCTTTATCTTTTAATAGATCTGTCATATTTCATTATTAGGATCTTTCTTTCACTGAACATTAAATAAAGATCACTATGAGTTAGTTTGAACGAAAATTTCCAAATTCCTACGTAGATTATATAAATCCTTTTATGAAAAATAAATTTAAAGAAACTCAATTGAAATAAATTACAACAAACCATCAGGTGGACAATACCAACAAGAAAATGCATTTGTAATTCCTGTAATTGTCTAATTTTATTTCCTTTCTATTTTGCATCGCAAACAAGTTGCTTGTAAAATGTCTTCTTTTTTATTGAACATCAACAGGAGAGTTTGAACACTTGACACTGTCAGTTTAATTAGTGATGAGCAACGTCAGTAAATTTTAAGAAATAATACCCGAAATCATTGAACATTCAGCTTATGCGTGTTGGTCCTTTCAATATTAAAAAGGTGTAAATAAGGATTTTTGGAAATTTCATGAAAACTTATTGATGAAGGTGTTTCTTTTGTCGGATTGCGGGATTTCAAAGAAATTTGGTGGCCACAAAGACGAGATGAAAAGATGACGTCAAATTTACATAAGAAAAGGGTTTAGTTTCTTGGTTTGATGGCATATCAACCTTCGTGGCTAACTTAATATCAAAGCTATTCTCGTAGAATAACAACAGTAATAATATTTAACCCATAGCTGAAGGGATAAAGAGGTTCATGTCTTTCCCAAAGACATTAGTTCAAAAGTGAACATAACAGCGTAATTAGAATACCAGGAAAAGAAAAATGTCTGACACGGGATCACAGAAAAACACCACTCTCTTTATAGGTGTAGCAACCTCTCCCTGAACCGGTCTCAAAAACAGAGAGACGTGAAGTAGTATTCTCGGGTGAATGACAGAAAGATCCATTGTTTGACAAATCGTTGCCCTCCCCTAATGAGGATTGCTAGCTCTGAAATTTAAATTTCTTATCACTCTGCCATTAGCTCACTGACTTTTTTTAAAATCCTCAACTCAGGTGACAGTTTCTCGCACCTACCGCGAGAGATTTCATGTTTTACCCATTGTCACACTGTCGGACACCATGTTCACTGGTAGAAGGAGGTGGTTGCTTCATTACAATTTCACACTTTAAGAATGAAAGATCCTAATAAGGAAAGATGACAAGAATGTACGAGAAGGAAATTTCCATTTAATCTGATCGTTGAAAGATATTTGGTTTGGTTTATTTTTTTAAGGACATACTAACTCCTTATAGTTTATCTAAAGCCAAAATTTAATTTGTTTCTAAATGCTTCATTGCAATCATAACTACATTTTCAATGTTACATCGCATTATTTTGGGGCACCTCACACAATGTAATGGTTAACAAGCTTCACCAGCAAACCTGCAAGAGTGAATTCCAGTCTCATTTGGTACCCCATTCATTTGGCCTTGTGCACATCTATGCAAAAAGCTTAGTAAATTACTACATTGCATTATTCTTTTTTTTATTTGACGATAATCATATGTTGGTACACAGTGATGATTTCATATATTCCTATTCAATACAAATAATTTTCAAATATTTGACCCATAGATGAAACTCTTATAGATATCAGGGTCAGTGATTGTGTTATAGCGTGAATATACACCGGAACTTCTTAAGACAGCTGAAGACCGCACCTTTCCCCACAAAGTTATGAAAATATCCAATAACATTGAACCGTGAGGTGCTTGTTTTTTTTTTATATGAATAACAATACATTCATTACAAATATATATCACTCCGGGTCAGAATGCTAATGAAGGTATTCTACACTTCATAGATCTCCAGAACTCAGCACGAGATGTGATTTGGTGTCCCACCACCTTTTTTTTTTTAGTGGCGGGGGAGGTCTTATTCCTCGGCAGGGGATACAGTCGACGTATTTATCTCATCGACAAGGGAAACTTTGTTGCAAAATAGGATATGGCAAAGGAGGTGGCCACCACAAAGTGTCCCCCATTGCCCTTGAGAGACCCCCCTCCCGATGAAAGGGGACTTTCATCACTTGTTAATATTGTAGAATACACCCACTGCTTCTCTGCAGAGGGATAAGACCTCCTCAATGAGTGTCTTGGATATGACACAAAACAATCTGATGGTGAGGTTATAGTATGCAGTAGCTTTGGTGGGGGGAATGCAGATTACTTCTTTATTGCTACTGCTCCCAGGTTCACTCTGATCCGGAGTGGTAGCTACTGATAGGGTCACATTTTGGGTCAAATAGAACTAAACTGTGTACTGATGTTAAACTGAACAATTTTAGACATTGAAACTGTACTTATGCTTAACTGAACAGTTTGAAATAGAACTGTGTCTGAACTTTTGCTTAACTGAATTGCTAGAAATGGGACAGTTTCTGATATTTAAACTGTATACTTATGCCGGACTGAATTGTTTGAAATAGAACTGTTTTGACATTTTAACCGTTTGTAAGCAAAAAGTATACTTTTACTAAACTGAATTGTTTGAGATTTAATTCGGTGTTAAATGATCCGAAAAGGGTTGATATGCCGTAAACAGAACAACCAACCAACCAACTAACTCGTTAATCATCACCCTTCATTCTACAAATTAAGAACTGGAAAATATGACCCCCAGGGATGATTTCATTCAATCTCTATTTGGTTCATTTTGGCGCTATTTTGCGATAAACCCAAACATAATTGGCAATGGAAGTAGATTGGGGGGGTTGTATCAAGTTGCATAAAGATGTATGAATAGACATTAGCATAGAAATGTTGTTTGTACATTGATTAACAGTTTGTCAAAAGACGAACAAAACAGTTGAATATCATGTAATAACGTTATCAAAATGGAACAGACAGAAAGTCCAGTTAAGTTCTATTATTGGAAAAGTGTAGGGATGGGGGAAGGAACGTGTGTGTGTGTGGAGGGGGTAGAGAACGTGCTCGGTTAGGGTAGTGATCAGCACGAAAAATAGAATAGGTGAAAGGAGTTACGAAGCTTCAAACGGAATCCTAAGTTCAATTGTCACAAATAACTAACGAATCAGCCTCTCCTTTCTACTCTCCAGAGATCTTGTCATTGACATGTCGGTAGTGGTTTTAGTACTATCTATTCGAATTGATGAGAACCACTAAATAACTGAAAGGACTCAGCATAATCGACCGACCATCTACATCTTTTCAAATTTTTTACTTGATGCAACCTTTTGTAATCAAATTTAATTTCCATTCACCTCATAATAAATTAATAGAACATTCCCGATATTTTTTCTTAGTCTTACTGGATGCCATGATTTGAAGGATTTTTAAAAATGTCTTTGCTTTCAAGATTTAAATTTTTACAAAATACAGAAAATGGATTATAAATGGGATATTGGGTCATCCATCCACTCACAAATTTCTAGCTTTACTAAAACTAATTTGATTGGTGAAAATCCAGATTTCTACGTTCAGAGGTGAATTTTTAATTAATATTAATTCAATTTTCATTTTATTCATTAAAAATCTGTTAGCGTGGAAAAGAATTAAAATTTCTGGCAAAGTATTTTGACTTTGCTTTTTTTCCTTATTTTTCTTTCTTTTTTAAATCTATATTTTAATTCTTTTTATTAAATACCCGTTTTTCCAAAGACGTCTCATAATTTTTTTTATTAAAAAGGAATATTTTAAAATTAAGCATTTTTTATGAATTAAGTTATTTTAAAACATTTGCGAAAATATAATTATTAGTATCATCATCAGAACCGGATCTTTTCGGATAGAGTCAGATTTCATATTCATTTAAATGGTATCTACGAGGATCATTCAATAAGTTTCCAGACTTTTTTCGTATGGGCACTTTTATTCATAGTACACACATAAAACTCTAGTCCCCTTCGAAGTAATCTCCTCCGGCTGCAATGCACTTGTTGTACAGTTCCAACAACTTCTGCAAGGTCCCATTGAAGTCCTCTTGTGTGAGTGTCTCAATGACCTTCGTCACAGCCTCTTTCATCTCCTCAATTGTCTCATAACGACAGTCTCTGAGCTAAAGGAATAACCAAAAGTCACAGGGAGCAAGGTCTGGAATATAGGAAGGCTGAGGAAGTGTCTTGATGCCCATCTTGGTCAAATTGTCTGTGACAAGGATGGAGTTATGGACTGGTGCATTGTCCTGGTGGAAATGCCACTGATCCGATTTGAAGAGTGCTGGCCTCTTCCGACGGAATTTCTTCCTGAACTCCCTTAAAACCTCAACATAGTAACCCTAACCCTAACCCAAACCCTTTGGCGAATCAACTCTGGTCTATTGACTTCTTACTCCTCCCACGCCTCTCATCATCCCTCACAGACTCCCTGGCTTCCTTGAATCTCTTATGCCACTCAAAAACTGATGCTCGATTCATGCAAGATGGTCGAAAAGCAGTCTGAAGCCTTCCATACGTTTCTGTGGCATTTTTTCCAAGTTTAAAATAGAATTTTATTGCATATCGTTCTTTTAAAGTGTCCTCACGTCCAGATTGCATTTTTGAAATTCCCCAGCTCTGACGATCAGGTTTTAGTTGGGTGTATTCCAATTGCTGCTGTAGCTGTTCATTTGAATGGGAAATCATAAAAATTGGTCAGTCATCTCATGAGATGTATAGCAATAACAGTGAATTTTCAAGAGTCTACGACAATTTTAAATGCCTTTACAAAAAAAAAAAAAAAAAAAGTCTGGAAACTTATTGAAGGCACCACGTATGTCTTGAACGAGTTGTGTGTGAACGATAAACTTCCCAATTCGGCATTCTGCTGGGTGAACAAAATTTGGCAACCAGGCTACCTTTTTGTTCTGTTATTAACGGATTTATATATGCAAACCAGTAGATAAACCACCCCCTGGACCCCTGTGATTTTATTCCCCCTACCAAAATTCTATTCATCCCAGGGGTTTGTATCGACTATTTTGAAGAGCTGTAATCTTGATAGAACAGATCAAAATTCTCTCTTGGTAGTTTAAAACATTCAGCAGTGAATCTTTATTGATAACATATCGATAACAAATATTGCAATCTATTCGGGAGGAGGAGATCTGCAGGGTTGTGGGGGGAGTATGTAATTTGGTTATTTCAGTAGATTGCTCTCTAAATTATTCCCACCACAAATACAACACAAAACTTTACAATCGCGTGAAAGAAATGGAATAGAACACAACGAACATTAAATAACAAACAATTTAATATGCATACAACAGAATATGAAAACAGACAAAATACATGATGTGTAAATGGCCTTTTGGAAAATAAAGTTTGAAGAAGAGAATAAATTTGTTGAAAGATGTGTGTATGTTCATGTTATCAGAGTCCGTAAATAAGTCGTTCTTACTTACATTAAGTTTATAGCGGGTTTTATGATTGAGGCGACATCGTGTCTCGTGGATGAAAGAAAGTTTGTCGGGTTTTCCTTTTGCATATAATTCTCGGCCATTTGAAAAGAGGTCATGAACTTTAGTTGAGGAAGGAAAGGAATTGGTTGGACATAGTATCGGCTACTGGCTTAGTGGCTTGTGTTCGTCTGTGTCTTCGTTTGTGTGTAAGCTTGTGTCTTGGGCTTCCTAACTCTGTGTTATTTATATCCTACAGGTGGATCAAAGAATCGTCCTAAAATCTTGGCGCGTAGACATTTATTGACCAATCAGATTTGTATTTTACTATTTTATTTTCGAGCCTAAATATTTTCTGTTAGTTCACTTCCGATCCTAATTTTCTAGAATGTTCTATTCCATGTTTTTAGCTGATTGGTTGAAAAATATAAAAGTGTAATTTAAATGCTAATACGGGTTTGATCCTAAATTTCTAGAATGTTCTTAAGTATGTTTTTATTGCTTATTTTAAGACTAGAAGAAATTTGTATCCCATAGGGTGAATGATCTATTTGTCAACTACCAAATTGATATTGTCAATGAAAATAAGTGAAGAATCCGAAGAAATTTACTGACAGATTAAAAAGTGGCAAATTTCAAACAAAATGATTCTAAGACAGTTAACCTTATGAATAAACTCTGAGATTAGATGACAGTTTTAGAGAAATTCCCTTTACTGTTCATTAGGACATAAAATTTGCTATAGTTTCGGCCACTGGAAATGACTGCCTTTCTTTTCTCAAATTGCGTCATTATTTCATTTTAAATGTTCCTAAATTACATAAACATATTCAAATTCGATAAAATTCTTATAAAAAGGGTTTTAAAATCAATGATAATACTTTGTATTTAATAAAGAATTTTACCTTCTATTTTAAATGGATCAAATATTTTGCTGTTGTAAAAGTAAATTTTTATGATGATTTTAAGTAGACTTTTTCAGCGGTGTGCTAGTGAAGTATCTGCATCGATTGAAATCTAATGGCACAATATTAGAAGAATATCTGTTTTATTGCTTTTTAACGCCCATTGTATTTGGAGTGTTAAATAATTTTAATAATATATTTATATAATGAATAAAAAATAGAGAATTTATAAGAATAGCAAAGAGGAACATGTGCCTTTGCAATATCTTGAAAGATCAACAGAAAATAAATGGCTTCAGAATAGAATAAAAATAATCCATCTGTGTTTTGGGATAATCATATCTTAAACAACATGGAATCATCTTATCAGTTATATTCATCTCTCGAGATTGTAAAATATACTCATCTCGCGAGATTCTAAAATATATTCATCTCGCGAGATTTCAAAAATAGAACATTTATTTATTTTGTCAACAAACAGAAGAAAATTTGAACCATCAGAACGTAAAATGGAATTAAGAAACAGAGCTCAAATTCGATTTGAATCTGATTATATTTATTTTGCTTTAATGTCTTTGTGGCAGGCATGAATTCACTTTCCCTGTACTCTGTTCTATTACCATAAGGAACAACATACACAACAGTTAAAACTTACTGAAACAACGAATTGTTTAGATGAGTGTCCTCATCTTTGTTGTTTATAAATTTTCAGTTGACTTCCATCTGATGTATGCTGCAATTTGAATCTCTCAAAGAGTGACCGTTCAGGAGAAAGACTGAAATGATTTAATTCTCAAACATTTGGTGGAATAATGTCAGATTTAATTTATTGAATAGCTGTATCAACTTGGGTGTCTAAGTTAGTGTTAAGAAATTCCTTTCACAGACCGAATTTGTCACTGAGCGGCCCTCTGCTGTGGCTGTATACTTGGTTGTTAAGACACTAAAATAGTGCCGATTCCTCACTTTATCCTGACCTTGTGGCAGACTAGGCCCAACCGTGTCAATATCTACTTGTTAATAACCGATCTAAAATAGAATATCTTATCCGAATTTTATTCTTGGAAATTCTTTTGAAAATTGCAATTTAAAAGATGGGGGCAAAAAATCATTTCTCGATCAATAACAAATATCGATTTGTTTTGATTTGGGTGTAAATTCTTTTATTCTGTGATCGTAACACTTAAATGAAAGAGTTTTTATTTCTCTCTCTTTCACTCACTCAGCTGATGACTTGAGGGAATTTGAACAAGAAGAAAACAATTAAAATGAGAAAAGAACAATCTTGTTCATAAATAAACCATATGAGAAATGGAACATACAAAGGTTTTTACTGAGTTTGTGTTATTCGTTTCGGGGAATATAAAATCTGAAGGAGACGAGTTTAATACTAAACCAAATAAGAAAAGGAAAACATGACGTCAGGAAGATTTTGCTTTGTAGTATTAGTACATCAAACGAGGAGAGACTGAAAAGTTACCTTTTGGAATATGGATACTAATGACTGTGGGAAATACATATCTAAATCACTAAACCGACTTGAAATAATTGGGAAGATTGGTATGTCGTTAAACTCAATCAGTCTTGGGTTATTCTATTTCAATAGATTATGGAATCGCGTTTATTGTACATTCATATTTATTTGTTTGGGGTTCCGAACCGGTACAACCACTCCAGCTCAGAATAGACCTGATATTAGTTGCAATGAAGAGGTAGGGTTAAACTCTCCAAAAGAACAGAACTTGTGTTTCACCATCAGATGAAGTTTAGTCTCATATTCAGGCCAACTCTTTTTTTTTGTGGTGGTGTGTGAGTCTTTCTCCTCGACAGCTTATTTCACTTCCCACTGATAGGGTCTATATCTATTCAAGTCTATTGACATCTGTTTGATATGTTCATATATATATCTGTGTATCAATCTTTACGTTTGTTCATATCTATCTAACTGCTATCGCAGCGAGTGAAGATTGAACTCAGCACACTTTCAAATGATATTCGACATTTAGTTTATTAAAACATCACCCAGTACCGTGCTCCATTTTCACGGACTTTATTTAAAGAAAGACTGAAAGTATGAGACCTTCTAAAAATTGAAAGGTAACAAGTTCCACACATTATTTCTTTTATTGAAATATTATTGTTTCTTTTTAAACAATCTGATGACGACAGAATCAACTGTTATGTGCCAATATAAAACATTGTTAAACATAGCTATTATTCACCAGGTTTAATCAAAACCTTATTTGGTCGGTAAAGGCCGGTTAAGTGTCCAATATGTGATCACTCGAGTAGCAGTAAATCGTTTCAAGTCTTAACAAACACACTTTGAAGAAAACCAATTTTATTATGGAGGTCATAACCGGGAGACGATAAAACTATTTCCTGTCTGGTTAGTTGTAATTGGAATGTCAGCCTTCTACACACACACACACACACACACACACACACACAATAAAAAAATGGAATGTCAGCCTTCTACACACACAAACACAAACACACAAAATAAAAAACTGGATTGTCAGCCTTCTACACAAAATTTGGCATTTATCATTGACCGTTTCTCGTTTTACTCACGAAAGAAAAAAATCAGAAGGTTTCGAAGAAGTCCGTTCAGTTTTTATCAACTTTCTGTTATTAGAGGTATAGAAACTTCTGATAAATAGTTTGTGTAGTAAAGAAAGCAGAGATATTTATCTTGAAAGCTGTTTATTGTAGTTTAAATCTTGTGTCATTCACTCTGAGTGAATATAATTTATGATGTTATCCCTTGTTTTGAGGCGATATTTCCATATCATATTACGAAAGCAGATTTATAAGATTTAACGAGGTGTTAACCCGTAGATAATACCCCATTTCTTATAATGAATTAGGTTATCCTAAAGAGAGTAACCTGACAAAATATTCGGTCGGAAATAGAACAAGTCAACTGATATAATAAAACATTTTTAATACGAGTAGGGAACTAAGGTTCCTGTCCCCAGGCTATACACAAGTCACTAGCGTTCAAGGAACAAACAGAAAATGCCATATACAGCAAAAAGATGGAAACCACTTACTCTCTTCTCAGGTCTGGAAAATGACGGAAGGAGGCCACGTTTGCTCACCGCTGAGGAGCGAACTACCCCGTCTGCTCTTCTCAAGACCTATTCGTGAAAGAAGCGGTTCACATTGTTACGTGACCAAAAAGAAGAGTTCCTCAAACACTGTGACAAGGGAGACCACTCCGTTTAGTCTCAACAGATTGTCTACTTCACAACGATAAACAATAATTTCGATTCCAATTATATGACGGACCAGGAATTTTCATGACAGATGAATGAAACTTTACAGATGATGTAATGGGAAGTCATTTGTGATAAAGAAAATTAATCGGAAATTTTGCTCTTGACTTCATACGTCTGATATTCAACACCACAAGTTCCTTCGAGTCGCAAAATCTTTACAGTGCCGAGCATTATCACGTTACATTTATCATAAAAAATCGTCTGATGAAACGCTGAGATACGGGTTATTAATTTGTTTCATTTTTATAATTGTTTATAGATAAAACTTTATTTTATGCCCAGGATAAGAGTTTGCGTGTAGCATTTTTGTGCTCTGAACTGTATTTACCAACCCCTCCGCAGGATGTGACAAAAGGGCAATTTTAAGCGGAGTCTAACAGTTTTGAATTCAGTTTTCCTTCTCCTATACTGGTTGCCTAATCAAGGCTAAAGAACCCAGTCTGCCCTATTATTTGTCCATAGCTGGAGGGAGAACAATTGGATTCATACCATTCTCTAGAGTATTAGTGTTATGTAAAATACTCTCAGCCTCGTCCAGGATTTGAACTCGAGTCGCTGTGTCCATTTCCTACGACGATAACCATAACACCAAAGGTACCTTTGTGCGCTCTCATCTGTTACACAGTTCCCATATACAAATGCAGACGGCGTTTTACCAAAATGTGATTTTTAATTTTTACTCACCATAACATTAATATAATCCCAAACAACCAGTCATTGTAGATTTTATTTGGTAAAAATCTACGAGTTCTGCCTAACCGCCGAATCCAAGAAATTAAGTAAATCGAAGCAAATTAATTCGATCGCATTTATTCACCAATTTCCATTTTAATTTCATCTTTAGAATTGGGAGAAACATTTTACTACTTTATTGCTCATTAAAAGAAACAACAAAATAAGAACAAAAAAAATAAAAAAATAAAAAATAAACAAGCAAAAAACAAAGTTAAATGTCTATTTTAAGATTATCATTCCGAATCGGAAATGAATTTGTTAATTTCTGTAGAAAACCAACCCGCCTCACTTTCTGGAAATTCATTAACCTATTTCATTTTTTAAAATGAAATTAAATCCTATCTGAAATTGAAAATTAGGTCCTTCAGTCGCTGTAATAAAATTTGGAAATTTTCAAACAAACTAAAAAATTATTAAGTAAAAGCATTTAAAAAAAATTGTATTGTTATTGACTTTCTAATAATTAAAGCAATTTTGTGTTTGAAGATGTCAGATTGGACATTTACTATTAAGACTATTTTCTAAAATTTTAAACAAATCCAACATAATATTATATATCCTCAAGATTACAATTATATCATAAACATTATCATAATATTCATATCATTACTTAATCTCAAATCCTTAGATTTATATAAAAAAAAAAAAAAAAAAATCAATACCAAGTATTATTATCCCTACTAATCATCAAACCAATTGATACTACTAATGATCAACTCATTTCTATTATAAATAACATCAATTCCAACAAATAAAAGACATCAATAACTACCACAATATTTTATTACTTTTAATAAACATTTAATAATTAATACCAATAACAAATCATTCTAATTAATATTAATAATTATTTCTATGTGCTACAACATAACAAAAATATCATTCATAATATGTACTCTGTAATCAATACAAAATAATATCCAATATCGCTTATGATATAATAAACAATAAAACCAGTTTTTTAAAATGTAAGAATGAATTCAGATTACATCTTAAAACAAATACTCAAATCCAAGGTACATTATCTTTATATATATAAAGATATTTTTAAAGCCTAAAGTCATTTCACAGAAGTTTATATCTATTTTTATGGTGATATTTAAATACCAATTCATTTCTTTCATTTAGTAATCTACTGGTTTTTCTATATCTTATAATACTATTTTTTTCTTTAAGTCAGCGATTACATCTACTTCTGAAATTACTTGGAGTGGTTGATCTTTTAATGAATTTCCATCTAACTAATGGTGTAAGGCCACTATCCTTCACTCTCCAGAAGCATTTAGAAAGGTCTGTTTGGTTTCTTAAGGAAGGGTCAGAGAAAGAATGTCTATAACTATAAAGCCTCTGCTTCCAATTCCAAAGTATATTTTTATGTCCTTTCTGTTTTTCATTTAGGAAAATGTTTGCCTTATACACTACATTCTCAGAATGACATTTACCACCAACAGGACATTCTTCTCTAACCCTTCCGTTACATTATGCTTTACTCAAACCTTTTGTCAATCAATACACGATTTTTCAATTACATTTTTATTTTGGTTGCTAATGATTTTGTATGAATTATTAGTGCAAGAAGAAATGATCTTAATTGTTTTGAAAATTTTTTTTTAATGGGTTATTTCCATTGAAATGTTTATCTAGAAGTACTCTCTCTCTCTCTCATATATATATATATATATATATATATATATATATATATATGAGAGAGAGAGAGAGATAGGGATAATAATGTAATATATTTATAGGTATTTAGAAGGTTATGTGCTGCTTATACATATTTCAGTGTGTGCGTGTGAACATATAAACCTTACACACAAAAATAACAAAATGTAAATCCATAAAAATTCAAGGAAATTCTTTGATAACTGAATAACGATGATTTGAATTTATTGGAATAAAAAAAACTTTTAAAAACAACGTTTGACAGTTTTACATCAATAATATGTATAAACACAATGCCTGCTCCAGCACAGTTTAAGAACGAAGGGCGTTACCGTAATGGTTATCGTTAGAGGAAATGGAATCAGTGAATCAAGTTCAAATTCTGGGTGATTGCGTTTCATTTCACGTTAATGCTCTTTGGAAACGCATGAACCCATCTCCTCCCCTTAGCTAATGCAGACTAGGAAAAACTGAATTTAAACCAGCTTTACTTCGCTTAAAATTGATTGCGTCACATCCTTCCTGTAGTGAATGGATTGAGTAAATTAGTAAAGTTGGCGACCAAAGTCGAGGGTAACCCGAAGGCTCCCTTTTCAATAGCTACTACACCAAGGTGTGGGAAAGGGCGCTACTCCTTTCCCTGGATTGCTCCACTACCCTTAATCCTTACCTTATAGTACTAAGTGTTAGGCAAGGTGGCATCAAGTACCATTTTTTGAGTCTTTGGTATGACTCGACCTAGGATTGAACCTCGGTCTCCGGTACCATTGGCGAACATTGCTCATTTACACAGACACTCAATTTTGTGTGTGTGTGTGTGTGTGTGTGTGTGTGTGTGTGTGAGCCCGTATATTAATGATGAAAAAGACAATTTATTTTTCAACAGAATTTTGTGATAGATATTAACCCCATTGGTAGACCATTTCACAGTAACATTTTTAGATTTTAAAACTCAGCTAATACTTATGTAATAAGCTTTACTGATTCTCCCTCGTAAACACACACGTACGTATGTAATTCATGAATAGATAAATATTTCAATTCAAAATTAATTATCCCAGCAGTAATAATATTTTAAATAAATATTTCAATAATTGTATATGTCCCTCGAACGGATGCTTTTATTTTCAGCAGGTAATTCAAATATTTATAACTGATTTAATCTTTCTACAGATGGTCGTCGGTAAGAAAGCAGTTGATAAACTTCTGTTTCCGGCTTCTGCGCTTGACTTGATAAAATGTTTCTTCTTCAGACATACCACTGTCTGCATTTGAGAAATACCCCATCCTCCTGAATTCTTTGGTGTAGTGTTGAATATAGCACCAAGAAAAAGAAAGCAAGAAGTCGGAATTCAGACGAAAAAAGAAAAAGAAAAAATCCTATTTCTTAAGAATTGTTTTAGTTGATGCATGCGTGTTGCGTCAATAAAACACAAATTCTCATATACACAGAACCATGTCAGATGAAAATGGTATCTTTTGTCCAAATTTGACATTTATAAATTTATCCGGTCACAATTCCTTATTTACAAATTCAAAAGGAATAACCGTCTAATCCCTTCACAATGTCTTATAGTCTATGATCAAAAGATTGACAATTTTAGAAAGGAGTTGTATTGCAAGCAGTTTCAAAGATGGAATGAGTTAACGTCAAAAGTATATTTACTACGGAGGAAGAAAAGAGAATTCCATTAAAGTCGATTTGCCTAATTAAATAAGATCTTTGAAGAAACGAAAAATGAGAGAAAACAACTTTTAGAGGTAGCAGTATCAGAATGCGTGAAAATAAATTCTGAAAAAGCAATGGAGTATTTTCATTAGTTTGTTACTGCTGAGCAGTCAGAAAAAGGCACTTCTCAACCAGTCAATATTCAATAGAAAAAGTAGTGAAAGACGGTCGACAAAAGAATTTTCCGTTTTGTCACGTTATCAACATATTTTTAGATGAAGGGGTTTCCTCTTTCAATTGGTAAACAGAAGACATGCAAAAGGGAATTTCCAGAAAAAAACTTTTGTTTGAATAACCTGTAGCCAACAATCAATTGAATTACCTGTAGCCAACAATCAATTGGATAACCTGTAGCCAACAATCAATTGGATAACCTGGAGTCAACAATCAATTGAATTACCTGGAGTCAACAATCAATTGGATAACCTGTAGCCAACAATCAATTGAATTACCTGGAGTCAACAATCAATTGAATTACCTGGAGTCAACAATCAATTGAATAACCTGTAGCCAACAATCAACTGAATTACCTGTAGCCAACAATCAATTGAATTACCTGTAGCCAACAATCAATTGAATTACCTGTAGCCAACAATCAATTGAATAACCTGTAGCCAACAATCAATTGAATAACCTGTAGCCAACAATCAATTGAATTACCTGTAGCCAACAATCAATTAAAGCTGATTATCGATAGGGCAGAGTGCAATTTAATGCATTGGTTATTCGAAATTTTTGATGTTCACAAAGAATATCAATTCCAACATATCAATTCCATTCTTTCGAAAAAAAAAGTTGTAATATTCACTGGTAATTATTTTGATAAAAAACAGAACTTTACCATAGAGATTCGTGTGTAGCGTTGCAGGAAAAAAAAGCAGATGAAGAGATGATAAGTCCCTAGGAGAGGAAAAGGCCAGACAGACATGGTTATAGAAAAGGCCTGATAGACATAGTTATAGAAAAGGCCTGATAGACATGGTTATAGAAAAGGCCAAATAGACATAGAAACTTATAGGAAAGAATATAACAATACTGTCTTTACTTTTTTCCTCCGATCCGATCTTAAACTAGGAAGATGAGAATTGGTATTTTTGGAGTCGATGAAGAACTTGTTAAATCCCCGTCTACTCCGAATGGATGACTGTCAATCGCTCCGAAATCGTTCTGTGTCCTCTGTTGGTTATCATCTGACTCACTGACCCTTTCAAAAACTCTGAAGCGAAATGCGACGTTTTGGTCAAATTCATTCTGCACCAAAGCGATCATTGCGAAAATTGTCGTCACAGAGAACACAATGGCATTTTAATTGCCCAAGGAGTTATCTTATGGCCAGTTCAAGAGATATTTAAAATGGTTGGATATGATACAGAAAGACTTGGTATATTGCTTGATGGTTAAAGACAATTAGAAGCATTATAAAGCTTGGGAAAGTCGAGAAGATATTGACTGACACATTGAGATAAAAAAAAAAGGAAAAAATTAAGATGATAGTTTGAATTATTCTTAAAAAACAATTCATCTGACAACAGCATACTACGAACACAAGGAAGCTTAAAAGTGCCCAGATGAGTATGTTATGACACTTCCACTACTAAAAAGAAAGAAAAATTAAAAAAGATGAAAATATTAATTTGAATAATTCGTGGATTAAGGAAAATTGAAATGTAGAACGAAAACGTTTTTATCTTCTGTAGATTCTTTTATACTGATTATTGACGATTATACAAGTCATCTGGTTGGTATGCGTATAAAAACGCATTTGGAAAAACGTTTTTGCTCATTCATCTGAGTTATCTCCCAAGCAATGCCGAGTCACCTTTCTTGTAAGCGCTGGAAAGAAAGCCAGAGAATCGGATATAAATTATTGCGCTATAAAACATCGGACAAGCTGAAAGTCTCACTCGGCCTGTTGCTCTTCGAGAGAGAGAGAGAGAGAGAGAGGAGCAAATAAGCAGTAGCAAAGGATCCCAAAACGAATTTATATATAGTCACTATAAAACAAGCCGACATTGATATCGAAATGAGAGAAACGCCCACGCAATCACTTATAGAGAGGATTTTGTGGGATGAAAATAGTATTTCTTTGTCTCCGTCTACACACACTCATATACGTGTATGTGTACATTTCTAAGTTCGTAGTTTAATGATTAGAAAAGCATTTATTTTATACAACAAATATTTATTTTTTTTTAGACAATATCTTTCTTTGTCAATGTACATTTTCACAAACGCACATATGAGAGAAAGATTAATTAAGTTATTTTTCACCAGTACCAGGTGTTCGATTCCCGGTAAACAACATTTCGAATACAGGTTTTAAAGACGAGTTGATCATCCGCATTTGGAAATATTGACGCGCCAGAGTCTTACCTCCAAGCATCATTTACTTGTTGCTTGACTCAGCAAAACTTTGTTGATATTTCTGGTTCGTTTATCAAGCTTTGTTTAGTTTCTCATACACTTTTGATTATTCTTTCTAGTTTTCATTGCACTTCGAAACTCGAATCGAATTATTTTTTTGGTTGCTCGGAGTCTATAAAATAATAATAAAAAAATCTATTATCAATTTTGATTTGTATTTTTCGTCTTAATTTCATTCGCTTTTCTCTGCAATTAGATAATCACTTTACGCATCTTAGTAAAAAGCACTGCTGGAAAATAAAGAATATGTACCAGCCGTTCCTTGTACCTACTAATCCATGTAGCCTGTCTGTATATGTTAACTGTTCAACCGTTTGACTTGGGGGGGTGCTCATTCATACGACCTGAACCACATCTAAGGAAGGAGCTTAGTGAATTATTACCATTGACAACTGTCAAAGAAAATCAAATCCAACTATTGAAAACCATTCTCTATCTCCATCCATTTATCTGACTACGTTTAAAAGCAACTGAAATCAAGATGAAAGAAATATTTTTCAAAAATGATCATGCTTGTCAATAATTCATTTAATAAAATGAAATAAAGATGATATTACTGCTACTCTTAATATTCGTGTATATAAAATGAAGACAATATTGAATAAGGCCTTGTTAAACTATCCAGGGAAAATAATGAATGGATTTAGATAGTTTAACTTGATCTTCAGCAACCATTGGCTGTAGAAAATCAAACAGTTGATTGGCTGCTATACTAAGATAAATGCGAGCGGTTGTCTCCCCTTTATTCACGATCTGTGCTGTTTACAAATGGTCGGTGAATGACGATCTGAGGAATTGAGATGAAATGAAGACAAAACAACACTAATTCATTGAACAAAAATTGAAAATCTTTTACTGATGTTCGCACACTGGTGGTACTAATAGTTGTAATGAAACGTAACTGAAGTCAAAATAAAAAAAATGTTTACGAATACTAGGTTATAAAATTCATAATACTTCGGCATTCCCTGACTTCCAATAGCAGAACTAGAGTTGTAACTAACAATTATTTTATTTTTAAGACCTCCCCCATAAACTACTTAAAAAACAAACATGCATACATCAAATTTTCATGAACGGATGATTATATTATTGCAATTAAAGATGGTAGAATACGGTGACATTTAAATTAAATTCTAAACCATTTTGGATATATTTTCAGTATTAAAATGGAAAGTTGCCTTTCAAAACTGAAGAAATCAAGGCATTTAAATTGAGATTACTTTTATGAAAAATATTGTTCATCGTGTAGTTTTAAGTGAGTAAAATAATCTTTTCTGTTGTTTCATTAACTTGCTTTTATATATAGTTTCGATATGATGATCATATAGACGAGAAGTTGATTGTTATCAAGCGTCGTTGACTGTGTATACGATATATATATATATATATATATATATGGTTGACTGGTGATGTTTCATCTGATAAAAGTTAAAATAAGTTTTTTTTTATAAGTTCATTAACTGAAGAAAGATTAAAATAGAAATGCTATATTTGCGTAACAATCAAAACATGATTATATATATATATATATATATATATATATATATATATATATATATATATATATATATATATATATACACTGTTATTACCAAAATTTTGGTAAGACTCATCAGGTCACGGGTTCCTTACACCACATGCTGTTTCAACATTGAGTTGATGTTCATTATATAATTTCTATTTAAAAAAGATGAACATTTGATAACTTTTAGATACTCAGAGGTTCTTCTAACAAGCAAAGATCGTAGACATTTTTGGGAGACACTTTTCTTTTGATCCCCAATTATTCACTCTTGAAGTAAACTAAACTTTAAAAAAAAATCTCTTGAATTCTTTTTTTTTTAAAGGTCTTTCATTAGTTTTCACTTAATAAGCCCAGCTGCTCTAAAAACGTTTTTTTTATGGTGGTAGGGAGAATAGAAAAAAAGGAAAAAATATTCCAAATGCTGTTGATTTGGTTTTAATTTCACTGTTGAGTTTCTTTGGTGGTCTTTCGTGAAACCAGATGGAAAATGAAGCGAAGAAAGGTTACACCGGAAGGCAAAGCTGATGGCGTCGCCTTTGTCGTCTGCTTCTGAAGAATATGTTTATGTTTGGTTGTGTTATAAGTCACTGCAAGTCCCAGGCTGTAGACCGATGCTTCAACTCAGAATCTGGTTGTTGAACAAAGAAATATTGATTTATCCTCAATGTAAGTGGCTAAGTAGACAGTAGTTGGATGGAAGGTAGTATTAGTTTCGCCGGAAATACGACAGATTGAGAGAAAAAAAAAAAAGACCGCGAACAAAAGAAAGTACAATGAAAAATTAAGATATTTTTGGTTTTATCAAAATAATTAAAACAAAGAAAAAGCGATTGTATACGTTAATCTCAACTATTTCTCTCGGCATCTTTTTCTATTGAGAAGTTGTTTGTGAAGTATATTTAAAAGATATTTGTTGGACAAAGTTAGTAAAGTTAGACCCATGATGTCATTAAGGTACGTCGGATATATGGGTCGCCCAGTGAGAATCGAACGCGTAAACAATGATCTGATTAATCCTAACTAAACTTTCTCTCATGTATGCGTGTATATATTACGCACAAACATATCTAGAAAAGTTTGTCAGCTAATGTGCTCCGTTGGATTCTGATGTGAAAGTTTAACGGTATTTTGTTTCATTAAAGTGATTAATATTTCATTTCATCGTAACTTGGCTTCTCTTCAACAAAGAGTACAAAAGCTCTATTCTCACCAAGAGCTTGATCTGTGTCATTTCTCAATGTCTTAGATTGATAACCTGAGTGAGTAGGAAAAAAAAAAAAAAAAAAGCAAGTAAAAATTAAGAATAAAAGAAAATACTAGAAAAAAAATTAATGGCTGTCAGTGTCTCAGTGATTGACAAAAGATTCTATGTGACCAACTAACCAACCAACAAAACAGACGGTGTATCAAGAAATCTGCAGCTTAACAAGCTGTTATAAAGCTATTTGGATTTGTAATTTTCACGGTTTGATCTTTGTGATTAATATGTACAACTGAATTTAGTGCATTGATATCTATGGGCAAAATAGCATGACTGCTCTACTTCTACAAAGGTGCCTTTGCATTAAATAACCCAAGTAGGTCGATATGCCATTAAAAAAAAGAAACAAAACTATGTATCTTTCTCTATTTTACACTTTTCATATTCATTTATCTCGTCCTAGATAAAAGAGTTATTAATAGATTTGGAACATCCTGTTTATGCTTCTTGCCACATTTAATATATTTTAGACGTGATTGAGATAATTATTTCTGAAAATTAGGACAATGTCAAGAAAATCGTTGAAAATCTTCGATTTGAAACCAATTCTATCGTAAAGAAAAATTGGCACATTAATTGGCAAGAACGATAAAATTAGATTAAATAAATGTTTTGTTTTTTTTTGTTTTGAAAATGTTGTTTCTTATTAACTCTTTCAAAGTCCTTCTCATGGTAGGTTTGTCTCGCTGAAGTAAATTCACTCGGCATTACCTGGTGACAATTGTTCAATTTTACAACTATTACCGCCATCCTTCGGGGAAAAAAAAAGCTTTAGATTTGTTTCGCAACTTTTTTGCTGATGATAAGTTTAACCCGATTGAGCTATTTTGGTTGATAAAAAAAAAAGGAATCAATTTATTTCTTCAAACATATTACAATCATTGATATATTCAAATCCAACAACTAAAATGTCATTCACGTGAAATAAGAATTGATATAAATACTGAAACTTGAAACCTTTCGATCATCTGTCTGATGATCTTCTAAATGATTTCAGTTAATGAGTTTGAAAGTCAGATAAATTATTATTTTATAGAGAAATAGACGTGACTGAACCGCGTCATAAGTGATGTAATACTGGTACAAAAGTAATTACAAGTCATGAATAGGAATAATTGGAATAAGGATGAATTTGGAATTGTTCTCACAAGACTTTGCTGTTGTTTTATATACAAAGGTTATGTGAACAAAGTTGTCTAAAAAAATATAAAGAAAATTATTTGAAGACTTTGGGATTCAAAACGATCATCAAATTCAAAGAAAGAAACAAAATTTAGTTGTTGATAACAAGGAATTCTGGCGAATTATGGACGTGACTGTTTCGGCAGCGGCTTTAACGATGAAAACTGAATGCACACAGAGAAATCCAAAGAAAAATTGTCCTTCCCATAATAATTGGAAGAAGGCCATAAGACGAGAATCGAGACTAGAAAAATTGAGGATGTACTGAAATTGTCCAGACCATGACAATATCGAGATTTGTGAGAACTGAATATTTAAAAAGAGGTTTGTTGTCACCAAATTTTCAGCCTAAACCTTTAAAAATCTCGGTGTGAACATACAAATACATGAATAATAGCAGTAATAGTCGTTGTAGTGGTAATAAATAAATCAAGTTAAAACATAGAAAAGTATATTTATTATTGAATAATTCTACAAGTCTGAAAAATGTTAGATATAAAATGGGAATGACGTCATATAGCTATTTTAATTCTGTTATTTCTTTTTTTATGTTGTAATTTGCTCGCATACTGAGATGGATGGAAATTTTGGAGATTTTTAAAAATAGATTTCAAAAATTAAAAATCTTTTTCTAGAAACTGACACATTGCCTACACATAGATTTACGGATATAGTTCCACATGGGCGCCTCGTGTGATGTAAGGTTTCGCAAGGTATGCGAGTGAACCATTGTTAATGAAGTCGATTCGCACCGAGTGCCTCATATTTCTGGGTTTGTGTTAAAGCTTTTTTAATGACTACATCCACAATTTCACTTGATCTATTGAATACGTTTCCCATGATCCTTTTCTCGCGTTCCTGCAATAAATCGACACCTGGTGATACAAACACAAAATCAGACTTAATGACATTATGTTGTTTTCTTTTTTCCTTCTTTTGTTTTTTTTTTGCTAGCAGATATTTAACTTTTCATCGCCTGACAAGTAGGTATACAGGGGGCGAACATTCAGCACAAATTGAAAGGTGTGGGTGGGTGGGGGTAGAGAATATGTGAATGGAAGTGTTCAGCCATTTTTTGTTCAAAATCCGGCAACAGAAGGAAATTAAAATCAAAAGTCTGACAGGATACAAACGTCTTTTTTAGTCACTGTTAATTACAGTTCCTATTTTACATTTATGCAACACCCCTACCCCAACTTGCCTTCAAAAGAAAAGCCCATAAAGAAATCATGAATACTTGTAAATTCACACAAATGAAAGTAAAGTGTCCCTGTGTGTGTGTGTATGATATATATAAGGTTGTTTTTCTCGTTTTCCCTATCCACCACAGAGAGTAAGAACCATACCAACAATAAATCCGTTATATCCCAAGTTCCAGCATAAAAGATTGGAGTCAGGCAGATGTATCCGGCATTACATGGTTGGCAAATATGTCGTAACAGTTTTTATATTGTCACACTTGAATAATTTATACCAAATTTTTATAAAGTAATTTTTTATATGTTATATACAAATAAACGAATAAAAAAAATAAAATGAGTAGATATATTTCTGAAGTTGAGTTTAATGAAGTAAAAAAAAAAACAAAAATAAACATAAGAGATAATTCATTCTTTCGAAATCTAAAACCAACGCTACCCAAACGACAAAAAAATTAATTTTTCAACAAAAATTCTGAGGTTTGTTTTAATGTTTTAAATTCTTGCCAATAATTCTATTTGTCAGTTTCTAAAACTGATCAAAATTGTGTTTGATTAATAGTGAAATTTGAAGTTTAACAAAATCTTATGCAGAAAAAAAACAAAACATTTTCATTTAATCTTTTCAATTGAATAATATTCAACATGGATGAAAATTGCATTAGAAATTTTTGTCAGATTTTTTTTTTTTTTTTTTTCAGTGATGGAATTTTAATTTTTTTTATTTTAAGATGGTAAAAAACTTCCTTTAGTGATACATTTAGGAATAAAAATATAAAAAAATCATATACTGAGAATATAAAGATATGATCTTATTTTTAGTATTTGTTTAACACAACTTTAAAATAGATAATATTTGTACTTATGATATACAAAAAAGAACTTCATAAAAAATTACTGTGTAATTTTCTCCAGTCCCGAAACAAACGAAAAAGAAACAAAAATTCCGCTCCAACATCCAACCAACCAAAAAAAACTTGTGACATATTTAGTGTCCGGTTAACACTAACGTGTGTGTGTGTGTGTGTGTGTGTGTATGAAGGAGTGAGTGAGAACAAAAAAAATCTGCTTTGTGTTGTTGAATTTGCTTTTTCTTTTTATGTATTGTTGGAACTGTCAAATCGATTGTTTGCTATGATTTTGTTGTTCGGCTTCATTGACAATACATTTCTTAGTCATTTATAAGTAAAACAACAAATCCTTTATGAAACTTGTCTTTTCTCATCTGATGATGTCGAGATGACATAAATAAAATATAACAAACAAAAATATAAACACACACACACACTCTCTCTCTCTTACACATTCACTCACTCACTCACACTCACACACACACACACACACAATTACTTTACCGACCAACCAATATCCGGGTCTTACACAAAAGAAAACATTTCTTGGTTTAGCTTCTGGCTTTTTCACGACATGATAATGAATGAAGTGTTGACCTGAAGATGTGTATTTTTCATGAGGTGATACCATTTTTAAGTTGGTGTTTCTGCCGAAGCCATGAGAGCAATATGACTGTGGACATCAATATAATTATTTTTTTAAATTTCTCATTATCATAAGTTTTAGAAGAATGATTTTTTTTCAGGATTCCTGCTGACATCAAGCAACAAAACACCTGACATGTCGATTGTCAGACTTGTAAAGCAGAGTCTTTGATAGAATTGATTTTAATGATTAATATTACTTTTTTTTGTTTTCGTTCAATACTAAGAGTCTTACCATAGAGCAATGGTTAGCAAAGCCAGTCACGCGGACTGTCATGAGTTTGAACCTTACAAGATGAGCCCATATTGTCCTGATTTGTGGTGCTGTATTTGCTCTGCTTGATCTTGTATGTCGCCCAGTTGTGAAGTAAAATAAGCCGACCACTTCAGCTATGACAATTCTGGCAAATTCAGCTCTTACAGGCTACTCCATAACTATGGCCTTATGTCAGACTAAGCTGATAAATTATTTATGATATTAAAATCAACTACTTGAAAACAAATTTTCTGTAATAACGAACTTCACTAGTTAATCCTTAATTATGAACATTCTGTGTTCAAGGGAATGAGTCAGTCTAACGAGCTACCGTTAGAGATTGCATTATAATAATACATATATAAATAAAATCAAGATTGGTGCTAAGTATTCTTTTGAAAGCACAGCGTATATGCCAGTTAGACATAAGGTAAATATATTATCAAGTTGTGCTGTTAGCACGGAGTTCTCCGATTCTTTCTCGTCAGCGTACAGTTTCTGCATAAAGCTGATGTATGTACGAGGATAATTAAATAAGTTTCCAGATTTTTTTTCGTATGGGCACTTTTATTCATAGTACACACATAAAACTCTAGTCCCCTTCGAAGTAATCTCCAGCTGCAATGCACTTGTTGTACCGTTCCAACAACTTCTGGAAGGCTCCATGGAAGTCCTCTTGTGTGAGCGTGTCAATGACCTTCGTCACAGCCTCTTTCATCTCCTCAATTGTCTCATAACGACAGTCTCTGAGCTAAAGGAATAACCAAAAGTCACAGGGAGCAAGGTCTGGAATATAGGAAGGCTGAGGAAGTGTCTTGATGCCCATCTTGGTCAAATTGTCTGTGACAATGATGGAGTTGTGGACTGCTGCATTGTCCTGGTGGAAATGCCACTGACCCGATTTGAAGAGTGCTGGCCTCTTCCGAAGGAATCTCTTCCTGAACTCCCTTAAAACCTCACCATAGTAACCCTAACCGTAACCCTTTGGCCAATCAACTCTGGTGTATTGATTTCCTTACTCCTCCCACACCTCTCATCATCCCTCACAGACTCCCTGCCTTCCTTGAATCTCTGAAGCATTCCATACGTTTCTGTGGCATTTTTTCCAAGTTTAAAACAATTTTATTGCATATGGTTCTTCTAAAGTGTCCTCACGTCCAGATTGCATTTTTGAAATTCCCCAGCTGTGACAATCAGGCTTTAGGAGGGTGTATTCCAATTGCTGCTGTAGCTGTTCATTTGAATGGGAAATCATAAAAATTGGTCAGTCATCTCATAAGATGTATTGCAATAACAGTGAATTTTCAAGAGTCTACGACAATTTTAAATGCCTGTACAAGTCTGGAAACTTATTGAATGCACCACGTAAATCGTTGATGACCGGTCAACACTGACGCATCCCTATGTGGGGTCTCCATAAAAAGTCGCTTATAAGTTCGTCCTTACTTTTCCAGCAGTACCTGCATTTCTTGCTCGTCTTATTTGGTTGGTTTGTGGCCACACAGCTGATGTTGGAGGTAAGTGGCCATACAGTTATTGTTTTGTCGGGTGTCACTTCCAGGATTTGTTCAAGACAGCACATAGCATTCTTGTGTAGTACCCATTTCGTATGCATATATACATATATGATATAAGTAAATTCACTTAAAATCAATCACAATTATTTCACTGTTACGCGAGTTTCATGTTGTGAAATGTGTTTATCCTCAGACAAGAATAAAAATATTTCTTAGTGAAGATTCAGCATTTCGCTCTATAAAATTCGAATTACAAAGAAATGAATATAATTATTTTTTTTTTTCTTTTTAGAGTTTTACTCTTGAACATTCTTTTTTTTTTTTTTTCAACTATCAACACAAACTTATTATAAAAAACGACAATGAACATAACAAAAATGGTTGGTGGGACTTTACGGCACGTCAACCCTTGGGTTATTTTGTTTCAAAGACATTTTTTAAATTATTTTATTTCTTTGCTAACTGAATATAGTTGGAAAAGTTCGGCGGTTATCTGCTCAAGTCAGAGTTTCTATTAATGGTTTGGATAGTCAAGAGTGAATGTAGATATCTTTTTGCTGGTTTATGGACCTATATTATTGATTTTTTTCAGAAAGCTGATTATGTTATTAGGATCTGTTATTTCGTATAGAACTTTTGTTATGATATTGTTATAAGCTCTTCGATTACGGGCGAGATATTTACATTTCGTCCATGCATTTCCCTCTTTCTAAGGCTTTCCACATGAGCATTTAGGTACAAGCAATTATTTAGAACGAAGGAGTAAGTTAATTTAGTTTGGCAAATGTCTGATTGGGTTAAAAGTGTCCTCTAGTCTTACTAGGATTTAGTTTTCTTTCTTTTAACATGGGTTGTATTCGGTTGGGCTTGTTCTGGCTATTTTCATTCCATAGCTATTGCTATTTCTTTGTTAGTATTTGGCTAATTTTAGCTTTGAGGTCAGTGTATGGTATTTCGGAGTTTTTGTCGGGTCCATATTGCGTATAGATTTTGCTATTGAGTCAGCTTTATGACTTCCATGGATTTCTATATGGATTAGGATCCAGCTGAATATTATCTTTTTGATATAACTAATGGGGTTTAAAATATCTAAGAGTTTGATATAAGAGGGTTATCCGTTTTTCTATTTTTTATAGATAAAAGTACAGAGAAAAAAATCAGAATGAATGATAAATCTTTTTTAGTTGCTTGTCGAGACAATGTTAAATGCCACTTCTATTGCGCCGGTTTCGGTAGTAAATATAGAAGCTTCTTTTGGGGGCATTTTTTGGATGTTTTATTGTTGAATTCTGCTCCATATTTTGTTCTGTTGCTGTCTTTGGAACCATCTATGTAATGTGGGAGTAGTTAGGATATTTTCGTAGTTGCTGGTGAGTTTCTCGTGATAGATTAAGAGGTGAGTTTTCTTTTTTGGCGAGTTTGGTTTGGTCCAGGATTACCGTTGGTTGTTTAACTAACCAGAATGAAAAACTTAGTTGTATGGTATCATGGATGTTTGCGAGTGAGATTTCGGCTTCTTTTTGTATGGGTTTCATGCCGAGACCAAAAAGTTTTATTACCTTTTCTTTTTAGTTAAATAGAGGTTGCTGTTTGGAGTCGAAAATACAATTATGAGCCGGATTAGTTCGTAGAGATTTTGTTACCGGCCCAATTTTTGGAATTTTAGCTGTAGAAGTGGTTCATATGCCTCAGACCCTCCGCTGAGGAAATTCTGAAAGCATCTAGGACGAGTCTCAGTCTTTCATAGTAGATTTTGTTTAGATATTTCTGATAAGATTTCCATGCTGATCCGTTGATAAAACAACCATTGTTGATTTACGATCGGATTTGGGTTCTACATAATTTTACTAAAGTTTACTTGTCTGCGAATATTCTGTGTGGGTACGGAGGAGTTTTAGTACTTTGCTGGATTTTTTCATGAATAGTAAGTGTGTGTGTGTGTGTGGGTGGGAGGGGGAATGAAATTTTTTTTTTCAAAAATTAATAACGAAGAATTCGAACTGATCAATAACTGGTATTTCTGTTCCGTCCAGCTTTAGTGTCAGGTTGTTATGCATTTTCCTTAAGTGGCAAAATGCATACAAAGTTTTAGTTTTGGAGATTTTGAAGTCGTTTGTAGTTGCTCATTGATTGATTTTCTTGATGCATTGTTTTAATTGACACTGTTATGGACATTTATGCATTTAGATCTGGAAACTGAAATCATCAACATATAGATGGTCATCAATTCCAGGATTCAGACAGTTAAAGATGTTGTTGATTTTTTTTTTAGTTAGAGTGGGGTCACCATCAGTATACTCCCGCAGAGGAACTCTCTCTAGCTGATTAGAAAAGTTTCACAAGGTTGATCCGACTCCAACTCAAAATTCATATCAAATTGGAATTTTTTCTATGAAATTAGGTAATCTACCTCTCCAGCCCAGGTTGTGTAGGTTCTTCATATTTCCTGGTCGTCTCATACTCCTTCTCAAGGTCGGAAAAAAGAAAGAAAGAACAAACCAAACAAATTGCTATGGGATTTTGTTAGATATTTGCCTCTTTTATGGAGGTTTTCAATTTCAACCACATGATCCATTACAGATCTTTGGTTTCTGAAGCGGCATCAGGTTATTGGATACAATAAACCAAAATAATCCTTGTTGACCAATAGTTTCGCAAAGGTAGCTTGTTAATGTTGTTGGATGGTGGTTATCTGGATTTGAGCTGGTTTTCCCTCGTTTGGTTTTATGGCATATCAACCATTATGGGTTATTTAATGCCAAATCCGTTTTTATGCATATGAAGAGTTTTATTTCAAACAATTCAGTTTAGCATAAGTACGCAGTTTAGCTCTATTTAACCCATTGATAGGAACCTATCAGAATGCTGCTACTCAGTACAAGAGTGAACCTGGAAGCGATGGCAATGAAGGTGAATTCTGCATTCCCTAAAGCTCCAGCATCACTGTTGCCTCACCATCAGATTATTTCGTGTCATATCAGAACATTCATTGGAGGAGTCTTAACCGTCTGGGCAACTCTGGTTTGGGAATGGAGATGATAGTTCCATGGCTGTAATCTACTGTTTATCCAGATATGGTCGAGAGGGGTTAAAAGATAGTCCAGGGAATTATTGGTAGATGTTTGAGGAATTTGTAATGACCTGACTGTAGTGTTGAGTGATCTTTAGATGGTCTTGATTAGTTCTTGCAATGTGAAAGGTTTATAATAAGTTTCAGAGTTGTCTAATTTGAAGTTAGGGGGTATGTTTCTTGGCATTTGATAAAAAGATTAAAAAGTTTCTGATTTGAAGTTAAGGCTATGTTTCTCGGCATTATGTTGAAGGTAAGGAATTGTCAGTTGGTATTTTTAAGAGAAGAATTTGTTGAGTTCTTAACAAGTGTATCTGAATAAAAGAACTTGTTATACAATGGATTTTGCTGTTCCAGTTGACTGTTGAGTAAAAATAAATGTAATCCAAAAGATAGACAAGTACTTGGATCTTGCCTGAGAGCTGAAAACAACCGAACTGTTGAAATCCTTGAAACAGTGCTGAAAAGCATTGAAAAGAGATCAGAAAATCAAAGGAAGAATCTAGATCATCCAGACCACAGCACTGTTAAAATCAGCTTGAATATGTTGAGTTTTGGGGTGGGGATCAGCAAACCTAACATTAAAAAACTTTCAAACAAGCGAACAAAAAGCTTCTTGCTTTTTGTTCGCTTGTTTGAAAGTTTTTTTTATCCGATAAAATTCTGTTGATTCGTGTTATTTTTTGCTTTTTATCACAATATTAATTCATTCTTCTTCACTTTTTAAAACGTTTTCTACCATATTGCACATATGTACATCTTCTGGCATGTTACACATAAATTCATATGTATGTCAGAAGCAAATCATATGTAACGCCACATGTGGCGTTACGTATCACCATGCGGAAAGAAAGAAAAAGAAAAAACAACAACAACAACCAAGTAGTGTGGATGTTTATTAGTATAGTTTGTAGTCTATTTTCCATTACAAAACGTCCGTGGTTTTTCTTTTAATTATTTAAAAGGGTAACTTTAGCAAAAACATAGGTGATCTTATGTTAAAATATTTAAAGCAGTGGTGAATTGGTTAAATTCGTTGTAAATGTAATTGAATTATTTTGAGAGATTTTGAGATAAAATCTGAATGAAACTTTAGCACACACCAAATATCTTAACTATTACTCTATTTTTTATTGCTTTTTTATTAGCTCCTTTTAACTTTGATGGCCTAATGGGCAAAAGATTGTTACATAATAGAATAGATTCGAGAGGTAAGAACTGTGAAATTTGGCATTTTGACAGCTGAAAAATAGCTAACCCCGTCCCAGAAAAAAAGATTGTACAGATGTTGTTATCTGCTTTCTTTTAGAGAGAAATGATTATCTCCCTTTGACGACAGATGACACTGTACTTTGATTCTGTCCACTCTTGGGTGAAGGTGTGAAATTTCAATGACACTTTGAAAAAAAAAAAAAAAACCTCGAGTGTTGATATGAAAATGTTAATCTCAAAAGTTTGTGGGGTTCTGAATGAAGGTCAAGGGCAAAGGGTGAAGCTGTATTGCCGTTTGATATCTGACTCCATTATTAGGTTATTTTATTTTACCCCACGTTGGCTAGTTGGTGTAACAAGAAAGGCCCAAAAAGAATTATATAAAAGAAGACAGTAACAGATAGGAGACGAAGACGTTTCTTTTATATTTTTCCTTTATTTCCTGGGTTCAACAACCATTCAATGGGCGAGGAAATTTTCCCTGTGTTATGATGTTAATTTGGGGTTTGTAAAGACAAACACTAAATAACATGTAACTATAAAAAAGGTACAAAAGTCGCGTGAGTAGTAAGACTAGCTCAGCGTACTCCTCCTTATGTCAATTGATAGGCTTCTACTTAAAGCCTTCATTCATCAACTCCACGAGCAGAACAATTCACTTTCAAGAGGGGTGGAAGGTTTCCTACACAACACCCTGAATACAATTGAAATGGTTGAATCCCCCAGTTAAGGTGTCTAAAATACGTTGATAGTTTCTTGCATATGCTTATCCTCATTTGGTATTTAAAGCTTCCATACGGGTTATTTTTTGGGGGGAAGTTTGTCAAAGTCCAGTTGTTTTAGTTTGTAGTTCCATTTCGTTGTCTTTTATATTCCGGCATACCGTTAACAGAAAGAGAGAGAGATGCTACTGGGTGAAAGGGACTTACCAACGCCTAGTCCAAAGACTTATGCGTGGCGCCCAGACACCAGTCAGCAATGATGTGGTCAAATCGCCGTTCACTGCCTAAAAGAGCCTGTTCCCCCTGTCGGGTGGTTGCCTTTTTCTTTACGCATGCGTCGTCCCTTTTTCCTGTCAGGGACCTCCGGGAGTTTCTGCAAATTTAATAGTTTTCTTTTATTTATTCGTTCCCTACAAGTTCAGTCATTTTCATTATTGTCAAGCAAGACAATTGCAGTGAGTCTTTCATTTGAATGTACAAATAAGACATTTCACTAATTCTGCTTTGAGAATTCATTCATGTTTATTAGAATATGCATTTAATTTGTTCTGATGGACATTTTAAGAAGTTTTATTTTATGACGACTCTATGGCACCAATACTTCTTTCAAATTGGTGATAGATTCTAGCTTATCGTCCGTGTATATTTCATTTACAAACGGAATAATGTGATAAAAAGTAACAAATAACAAACTGGATTATATACGATTATACTTCTATTTGATAATGAATATTAAAGACTCTTGACTTTGGAAAGGAGAAGGAAACAGAACCTTAATAGTCATACAAATGCATTTATTAATTATCGAGCTGATATTTACTAAGCTTATCGCAAAGTCACTAAAACGCCAGACGACACTTAAGATTCAATTCACAAAAACCGCAAAAAACGTTAGAAGAACCTGTTAATAAGGAAAATATAATTTTTGTTGAATGACTGAAAAAACGTTTCAATGGATGTTTGAGTCGTTAAAGACCAGGAAAGTTAATGCGTAATTTATAGTTGGCTTCCACCCCAGAGCTGCATTTCTTTGGGGGATAAAATTAACCAACAAAGCAGCAAGAATATAAAACTGGTACATGTATGGAAAATAACATTTTTTCTTGCATTTTTCGCAAAGGCGTTTCCTTTCGCCCGGACCGGATATTTATTAAAAAAAAAAAATTTGATATGAAAGTTGAGGTTCATAAAATTTTGCGGGAAGATTGATCAAAAGAAATTAAAAAAAAAAAAAGAAAAAATGTCGGAAAAATGAAATTTAAAAAAAGCAGATTTTCTTTTTTATTTCCTTTTCTGACTTTGGTTTTAATTTTTTTTTAATCTTTTTCTTTTTGCTGTTTTTTGTTTGTTATTTTCTTCTTTTTATCTTTATTTCTCTCCGTATTTAATTTTATTTCTCTTGTCATTTCTCTTTTCTTTTTTTCCACAAAAAATATTTCATAACCAACTTAAAATACGAATGAAGATATCTACTAAGCTTAGTTCAATATTATAAAACGCCTTTCTTCTTATGAGTCACGGTAAATAAAGTGAGATACTTAGCTACACAAATTTCGAATGCTTATCAACAAGTTAAAAATATTAGGGTGGGGGAAATACGTGAAGTGAGAATGCTATAAAATATTCGTTGTCGAGGAGGGAAAGTAAATTTTTATGGTTTGTTTATGAGAAAACTATATTACCGAGAAATGGGTTATTACAAAATTTAATCCAAAATTATTATTTCTTTAAAGAAGAATGTCATCCACAAATATACGAGACTGGATGATTAAAAAAGAAATTCTTCTTTTGAGTCGTCATTTAGAATTCCATTGATCGCTTTTTAATCTCTGACACTTAGATTAACTTCTTAGAAGCGTAAATCTCTCATCACCGGTTTTACAAGGATAAATTATAACAGGTACTTAATTATCACATGACACCCACAAACCCATCTGACGTGTTTATGTGTACATAATTATTTACAATCTGGTCCTATGAAATTCTTTGGGAGAGACTTTGCTAAATGGCCATAATAGAATTTACGATCTTCTGGGAATTGGAATCACTGATGAGACTCATAGTACTTCAATGGATTCGAAGAATCGTTGGTTCAGTTTCTGATAAAACCAAAATTTCTATTGGAATTTGTGTTGGGGGTGTGTGTACGTAGGATAACGATTCCCGAGCCAAGTGGAAACGAGACTGTTGGCATTTTACTTTCGCGCTAATGCTCCTGGGAAAGACATGAATCTTTCCCTTCATTCTCCTAGATATATAGGGCATACTGGTCTTCAAAATCAAGAGGCATAGGTCTAGCAACTTCACTCCATACAAATCTATTTGCTATAAAACTGCAGCCTCCATTAAAGGCGGGTGCCGCTGCAGTCCTAAGTACGTCAAGGGCACCAGAAAAATTTACAATTAACATCATTGATACTCGTTTCAGAGCCCATTAAAAATTATAAGGTGCTGACGAAAATATAACGGCAAAGCTATATATAAGAGCGTTATATTAACATTTTGCATAATGCCTGTAAAAGTTGAGGGGGGTTATTCACATTCACCAAGCTATACTTTTTCTAGCTTCAAATTGTCCCTCGCTTGGCGCTTCTGTCAAAATTCTGTAAAGTAATAAATGACAAAACTCACTGAGTAAAAGTTTTTCAATTTTCAAAACCCTTTTTTTGTTTTTTCTCGATCAAATAAAATATACATAACAATTTTGGTTTCCCTACATCAAACCATTTGGTCGTTTAGGGTAGAAAAACTCTTCCCATTGATAGAAAAAGATTGAGATACTATATATTTGACAATATAGTCTGGCAACGATTTAAAAATCATCCCTATACTCATGTAACAATAAGTATTCATCAGGTGTCTAGAATCCAACCCCCATAGCTATTTTGCATGTCTTGCGTATAAAGTCAAAGCTTTTATATACAAAGGGGGAAAAAGTCGCAGTGAGTCGAACTGATGTTAAATACAGAGATTTAGTTTTGATTTCCATATCGACGCCTGAATATCTTTCCTATTGGACTTCGTAAATTCAGTGAAATAAATTTTCGGCAATAATTAATATCTGATTCAGACGATAGATGTCGCCTTTGTGTAATTCAAACTCTCGAAACTTGCTGAAAATCAAGTCACTTCCAATCAAGATTGGATTTGGGCCACGTGCCCATGAAGAGATTGATGTAAATTAAATCAGGACAAAAGTTGTGGATTGACATCAGTGAGACTTTTTATGACTGAAGTGGGATTAGCTAACTCAACTAGAATCAAGTTTTATAGGTAGAGTAGGATTAGCTTATTCGACTAGGATCTAGTGATATAGATGGGGTGGGATTAGCTAATTCAAATTGGATCTAGTGCTCTAGGTGCCGTGGGATTAGCTAATTCGACTTGGATCTAGTGCTATGGCGGTTTCTTTTACAAGACGAAATGGAGAATAGCCTCAACATTAACAGGGAGATGATTACAATCTAAACTATATTGGCAAAGTTTAAGATTAAACGTCTACTCTCAGTCCTGTAAAATTGTTGTGAGGCGGTATTTTTCTTAAGATGATAAAAGAAGAAAAAATAAAGTACTGATCGACCTCTAAATACAAAAATAATGTCTCCTCAATATCAGTAAATGTATCAACTAAATGCACGTGTTAAAAGACATCAACGATAAAACTAGAAAGAGAATTCTTTTTAAAAATTGTGAAAGTCGATGAGTTGAAAAAGGACCAAAAATATTTTTCCAATTTCCAAGTTGGTTTAAGTTGTCTTATTATTATCATTTTATTAAGAGAAAAGAAAAATAATTACAAAAATCCAGTTTGGAAAATTTTTGCTCTTGGTGAAAAAAAATTATTTAACGGATAAAAGTAATCATCGTCAATTTGGTATTTCGCTATTCAGAAAATGAATATTAAATAAATGAAATTGTGACCATTTCAAAATATAATGCAAAAAAGTCATTAATTTTCCCAGAAGTAACGAATGAAAAATTATTCAGTGAAATTATTTACCTTTTCTATAATAAATAATACAAATTATTTACTTTTTCTATAATAATACAATTACATATCCTTTTTTGTGTTTAGTTTATACAGACACAAGCAATTGTTAACGAGTTTTTGGATTTTTAAGGAATCTTCAAAAACAGTGGCCTTGTATCAGGCTAAAAGCTTAATCAATTTTCTCAAACGTTTATGTAAATAGTAAAAATCCGCAATTATTTGACTATGAAACTGTGTCAACATTTCTAAAAATTTTAAGCCGGCACAAGACAAAATGTACCTGCCTGTCAGCCTTGAAAAATAACATTCAAAATACAGACTTTTAGCAGAGTTCTAACATCAACCATTGGCGTCATTGACAATTACGAATCTATCTCATTCATCAAACAGGTTTGTCTTTGTTCGCAGTGTTAAGAGTTTGTCACTATGTCTTAATTTGATCACTAACTTTAAACATTCACTTAGATCAAGGAAAAGCATGGGTCTATCTCTTCTTTCTCCAGCTGTAGGTAAATAGTAGGGCAATGTGGGCTCTCTAGCTTTGGTAAAAGACAATCTTATTTCAAAAGCTGAAAAGTGTTATTCAGTGAATGTGTAGCACACTAGTTTATATTATTCTTCTGTCATCAGCTCATCACCCCCCCCACCTAATGTGGAGCTGGTCCAAAATAAGCCCTCGTCACTGTAAACCAAATCACGTGTATACGGTTAGACATTTCGAATCTTTGAATTAAATGTTGGACATTCATATGTTTTACTTGATGGAGAAGTCATTCTTTTTTAAAGATCAGATATTACAAAAGAATTTGTTCAAGTTAATAGAAAAAAAAAAATTTGGTCAATAATTCAAAAAAGTTGACTGATCAAACATTTCGATGCGAAAATATTTTAAGGTGACATGACTGTAAACTTCATCCGATGGAAGGGCACCTGTTCTGACGCTGTATAGAGTACTCTGACTCGGAGTGGTAGTACCGGTTAAGGTCTCATCTATAGGTCAAATAAATCTGACTGAAAATTATTTGTAAGAATACTTTAAACCATTTAACAGTATGAAAATTAATTCTATTAAAAATAGTTAATTGAAACTACAATTATTTACGAAATATAATTAGTTACTTGAAACAATTTAATTGTTAGCTAATTATTAGAGTAAGAAAAGAATATTTGAAACTATATAACTATGATCAAATGATTATTAAATAGGAAGAGCAACTTGAAATATTTGGATATAAATAATATTTTATAGGAATATTTGAAACCATACAACTGTGGGCAATTTTTTTCTATTAGATAGGAATACTTGATATCACCGTAAGCAAATATATGATTCAAGACAAATGGAAGTGCAATTGAAAATGTAATTAAGATTTCAATCCTTTACAAATGAATTAAATTTCGGCATTAATTACCCACAATGAATTTATATCTCATGAAACAAACCAAATAAAACCAAAATGACTGATAAGTAATACTGATTTGGAAAAACGTTCCCAAATAAACTGAATAAAATGTAAGAATAAAAGTAATTCTTTTTGGTGTCAAAATTAACTCAATCCAAAAGCACTTCCTTTCAACAACCTATTTCGCCACAAGAAATCTAAATCCCAAGTACAGCAAAAGAGAAGGAAAAGGAAAATAAAGAGGAGAAGGAGATAGAATACATTTTTTTCAAGATATTTAGATTTTTGTGGCAATCCCATTTATCTATTTTTATGTTAGAGAAAATTTTTGATAAAAAAATAGCTTCATGTTATTGAACATTGAAAATATAATTAAGATTACGATCCTTTACAAATGAATCAAATTTTGGCATCTAATTACCGACAAGGAATTTATACATCGTGAAACAAACGAAACAAAAGCAAAACGTTCGGCGAGTAATTCTGTTTTAGATCCCAGAAAGATTTGTCGAAACGTGATAATCGGTAATTCAAATTCAGCGTCTCAAAATAAAATTGGGAGAGCAACAGGCCTCTAAAATTGAAATAAACAAAATATTAATTGCAAAAACGAAAAATAGTTTTAATGAAGAAAGTTACAAGAAAAAAAAAAACAGTTTCTGTTTTCAGAGTTGAATCAGAAAACGATACAATTTTGCAGAATATTTCACTGAAATAGTTTAACGGTTATGGATGCATACGGTAAACAATAGAAAAGGCATGAACCCATATCTCCCTGAACATCGCTACATATATAGACTAAAAGAAAGTGCAGTCACGTCAAATTATTCATCCTTAAACCTAGTTTCGATTCATTTGGAAAGAAGATTGGAAAATAATTCCATTTTCCCCATCAAGATGGCGCGAATGACTCAGCATAACTCTCCAGTAGTCTTTTAGAGATTATAAGAATTTAAACTAAGAATTTTGCCTGCAATTGGTCTCATTTAACGGAGGAAAAGCTTTGAGTGCCACCAAATAGACCCTCGTCGAAATTTTATAGGACCAATTAACTAAGTAAATATCATTCGATTTATCTGTCTTATAAAGGTGACAAAACCGAGGCAAATTATATTATTACGAGGAGGACTTTTGCATCGCCGCCCTTTATCTTTTGAATAAACGAGGAAGTTACATCATTAAAATGGCTATCATCTAACCAGACAAGCAGAAATTGAGATTATATCTTTTTAACGGATACACAATTCCGGCTCAATTGATAGCTGAATAGATATCCATGGCAACAATATAGAATTCTTCTGAAAGCAAAGCTGTAATTTTCATTCGCAAAGAAGCTTTGTACTTAATCTGATCAGTCAATAAGTAAAATGATCTATTATATGGAACACTGGGACGTTTTTGTAGGTTTTTCTTTGTATTCTGTTGGTAATTTCTGTCATGCCAAAGCTGATATATAAAAGTAAAAAAAAAAAAGGGATACTACCAGGATTCGAACGCGAGACCAGGAAGTAAGCAGGCAAGTGACCCATCCACTACGTCAGTATACTGTTGCTTGAAGTTAATTAGCTTGTATATACTAAGTTGAATAGATCACTCATATCCTACTCTCTAATCCCAAGCTGATAAGCTGGTGAGTGGCATTTGTTCTAAGATAGAACTCAAGATACCTTAATTCTAGATGGAAGTATTGATTCTTATATAAATAATCCAATCATTTTTAATACCTCGGTCAACAATATTTAACTAGAGATCTGCGAAGCCACTGGGTTGCCGTTATGATATTGATGCTTCTGTTCAGGAAGGAATAAAATTGACATTAACTGTCTCAGTTGTATCGAGATTATAGATGATTAAAAATGACGTTCAGTGCTGACCCAACGAAATTATCATTCAGCTACAAATTTTATTTGAGGATTTTAATAAAATGTCAAAACGATGTACAGTTTTTGTTGGTTTACCGTTATATATATATATATATATATATATATAACTTTATTTTTGAAAGCTAAATGATAGAGATTGCTAAACCAAGAAAGAAGTTTGATAATGAGCTGGTATCTTCGAAAAGTATAAATTTTCTTTTTCAGGGGTGGGTGAGTGGGGGGAAAGCTTGGTAAAGAATTTTAAATGATATCGTATGAAATGTGGGAAATTGTCTTTTTGCTTATTGATTAGAAAACACAGACTCTGGCAAGATAAATGTTAGACGATGTCGGCTTTATTAAAAGAATGAAATGGGATCCGTTTTCTTTTTCAAATTTCCTCCCATATGTTTGTGGGGTGTGGGTCCGCGCGTGTTGTAGCACACCTAAATTTGTTCATATCAGGTTTGATTATTGTTATTTATTGTTAAAAAAGACTATACATGTATTTTGATGTAGGTAAAGTCCGTAGTTTTAAAAAAATTAAAATTTTTTTTTCAATATAATAATTGGCTTGTTATTCATTAATCCTCGTTTCATTTTGGTTGACAAACTTCAGGTTTCTTAAAGTACCTGCAGTCTATAATTGGTCATTCATCTAATTGTTAAGTAGGATCATCGCTACTTTGGTAATCTAGCGAGAACCTGTGCTATCAACGAGACATTACTAAATTGGGATCTCTTTATTTATGCACTTCATTCGGTGGAGAGACCGGACATTACACAATAAAATCTTCAGATACAAATTTATCTAATAACTGTATCAGATGACGGACGTATTGACCGACACAATTTCTCATCAGCCTATTCAGGTTTTCGGTTGTCCCATCCGTTTCATCAGCCCTTTATCGGAATTTGTGGGGTACACAACTAAATTGTTGAGTAACGCTGAGGTAGTGAGCTTAACTATAATTTTCATAAGTAAAGACTACAAAATGGGTGGAAGGGAATATTAAGACGAACGACCATTGGGTTTTGATAATTTAGTCGGTCAATGTAGAGTGGGGTCAGTAACTCTACTTTAACGTCACTGGGTGGATGCAGTGGAAATGGCGCTTAAACGACACGCACTTTGTGAGAGATTTGAAACTGCTAAAAATCAGCGTCTTATATTGAAGTTACAAGCATAAAAAAAAAAGAAAATTGTTGGCTTTTGGTGGCTTTGAATGTTTTTCTAACGCATTGACCATGTAAAAATATTATGGGGTCTACTAAAAGAGAAATACTCTTAATTTAGAAATGAAAGAAAGGGTCTTATTAAAAAAATTCCCACGGCGTTGAGATAAAGAGTTTTACTCTTGAATAAAAAAAAAGAAAAGAAAAACAAAAAGGAGACATTAACTGACTTTTCCTATTTCTCTTTTAGCAATCTTTAGAAAGATACGTCTAAAAGACAGAAGCTTCTTTATTTCTCCACATGTTCAAATTAAACTTAAGAACTGCTTTGTTCAACGTGCTAGCCTATCTGACCACACACATCGTGTTACACAACGAGTAACAAAGATTTCGAATTGGTTTTTGAAATCATAAAAAATAATTTGCTTTTTTCACACAAACAAGTTTAATTGATAAATTTGGTACAATAAGAGATAAATAACAGTAACTAATTATAAACTAGTAGAATTATAATATTAAAAGTTATGTGACCGATAAATGATTTGTTTATGATGTAGATATTAAAAAACTGAATATAAAATTTTTTTTCTTTCCTTATTAGGCAGCAAAATTTAATCAAAATAAAACATTTTAGCTTTTTTTTTGGCATATCTCAATTGCCGGCATAAATTCTCATCTTTTTGACCTTCGGGAAAGAAAGCTAATGAGTTGTTTATTTCTGGGGTTTAGCGCGGAAGATGAAAGCACAGATAAAGGGAGATCACTGTGTATTGATATTTACCTTGTCTAGTTAGGCACATGTCACAATTGTAAGGCACTGATTGAACTCGAAGCTTTTACACCATCGATTGATGGTCTCCGAACTTACTGACCATTATGTAACCGCAGGTGGCTGACTCCACACCAACTAATTGGCTTCACTTGGGAATAAGATAGTCACGTATTTATTTCGGTCTCCAGATTACATTTCACCTTTGAAATATTTCTAAGGAAAGCCAATTACTTGATGATACCCATCTCTCCAAATAATCCTTCCCATCGCACTGATACAAAGGAAGTATTCCTGATAACGCCAATCAAAAGTCTGTAAAGACATCCAAAGCTTAGTTTAAAAATTTGAAGGTAGAGAAGATGCAGATTAAACTGTCGTTCCAGTGTCCTGGATATGACACTAAACCATATGATGTCGAGGCTCCAGTCGTAGAGCTTTGGAGAATGTCGAGTACCCCTTCATTGCCATTAATCCCAGGTCCACTGACTCGGAATGGTAGTACCTGTTTAGGTCACATCAATGGGTCAAATACCACCGATTAATCTTTTACTAAGGGTTTAGCATTTATATAAAATCGAATTATTAGTGTTAAATAGAAATACTTGAAATCATTTAACTGTGTGCAAACAAATGAACTCTGTATTGTTTAAAAATGTCACCTATATGATTTGGCATTAAATAATCTACAAGAGTTGATACACCTTAAAAGACTACCAACCATTCAAACAGTATAAACCATTAAATATAAACCATTTAATATTTGCCCAAAATGAAATACAAACTTAGAAAAATCAAACGTATAAATATATAAATGATTATTTTCATTTTAAAATTTAACATTCAAGTATTATTTTGAGATTTCAACGGATACGTAAACTACACTGATTCTAGAAAGAACGCGCAGGTACAACACTTTCATCCTAAAAATTGTTATTGACTGACGAACAATGGAAGAAACTAAAAGAAAAAACTGAGATTTGTTTATTATACAGAAAAGGAATTACTTTGGGAAATCGATATCAAAGCAGGTTTATTAGAGTCAGTTGCTGTCAATGTTAGGAACAATATTAAGCACTCAAAAATATTGGCCTTGTATCTTACATTTTATTTTTTTAGAAGTATACGTGAAAGAGACAGGACATTAACAAAGAGTAGGAGAAATATAAATGCATGATGGGAAAGAAATTGGAGGTTCATTCTATATATTTTTGCTACGGAAATATATTCCTGTATTTTGTATTGAGCAAAGTTTATATCCTTGTCTGTTTTGTTTTTTAATGGCATATCAACCTTCTAGGGTTATTTAATACCAAATCTATCCATCTAGAAGAACAGTAGTGGTACTATTTAACCCAAAGCTGGGAGGATAAGGGGGTTGGTTTGTTTGTTTGGTTGGTTTTATGGCATATCAACCTTTGGAGGTTATTTAACGCCAAATCCATTTTTATGTAAATAATCTGTTCTATTGAAAACAGTTCAGTTTAGCATAAGTACACAGTTTAATTGTCAAAAACATTTCCATTTCAAACTATTCAAGCAGTTATATGTAATAATTCAGTTAAGTGTAAATACAGTTTTAATGTCGAAAAACAGTTCTATTTGAAATAATTCAGTTAAGCATAAGCATGCAGTTTAAGTGTAAGTACAGTTTAATTGTCAAAAACGTTTCTATTTCAAGCTATTCAGTTTACTCAATTCATTTTAGCATAAGTATGCTGTTATTTCTATTTAACCCATAGATAGGGCCCTATCAGATGCTACTACGCTGAGCCAGAGTGAACCTGGGAGCAATGGCAATAAAAGGGTACTCTGCATTCCCCAAAGCTCCAGCACAGCTGGAACCTCACCATCAGATTGTTTAGTGTCATATATCAGGACACTCGTTGGGGGGGGTCTTACCCCTCTGCAGAGGTGCAGTCAGTGTATTCTACAGCCCCCAGCTGACTGGGCAAGATAAAGGTGGTTCATACCTTTCCTAAGAGTATTTGTCCGAAAGTGAACGTATTAGCTCGACTGGAGTAAATTTATATGCACCGAATCAATTTGATGTCTTTGATATTTTGGAAAACCTGACCACTGAAGTATTTCTGCAGGACACAGAAACGGTGGGTGACTAGGTGTACTTAATCACTTAAAATAAAGCCACTTTTGAAATTTTACGGTTGACACTTTCTCAATGGCCCAAAAGAAATATTTTACGAATAAAATCAATGAATGTGGCGTTCGAAAACTATGTCTCTATTTATCTTGAATTAAAAATATTCTCAAACATTTTATGAGATGAGGCTCACCACTCCAACCGCCGTAAAGATGTACACTTACTACAAAAACAAGAAATAAATCGTAAAAACTGTAAACAAATAGGGTCCAACATGTCACGTGTGTGTTTGTGCATATAATCAATAACAGCCTCTGCGAGAACTGTTCTTGCTGATATCGAAAATTCAATTTCAGTGTCTATTTTGCAGACATTTTACGACCATCCTTGTAATAAAAGGTTTGCCTTCTATACTTTATATTCTATATAAAACAATCGAGACGAAAGTTCTGTCAAATAAAATTGAACTAAGATGAATAAAAAAAATTTAATCAACTCTAATTTCTTTCATTTGGGCCGTAGAAAAATCTATAATTAAGCAGAATTAGTTAGGATGAACAGAATGGGAAAAGGAAGGGAGTCTGTTGATAAAAAACTAAAAACAGAAGATGAAATATTGACGTAAAATATACCAAGTGTCCCCCACCACCAAATAGTTGTGTCTTTGAATTTCCGAATGTTTTCTGGAAATCATATTTTGATTACTTTAATAATTTTAATCATTTTTTAAAAGATTCAAATTCAAAGTAGCATTGACATCAATCACACAAGATTCTATTTAATCGATAGAATAACCAATGTTAGTCACATGACTGACGCAATACATTCATAAAGAGAAGTGAAAAGTGGATTGAAAAGGGTCAAAAACGAATAATCGAGATTTGTTGAATAAAAGTAGACAGTTTAATGGTGATTTACGATTAGGCAGAAAATGAAGTTTTTCATTTGTTGGATTTATGAAAAGGTTGTCAATCGGTATGAAGAAAAAAATTATCAGTGACCCACATAGTATATAATGCCGGAATGATAACTACATGTCATCTTTTCACGTGATTTTCTGAAGATGGTTGGTTGGGTTTTACGCCATATCAACTTTTGTAGGTTATTTAACGCCAAATCCATTTTTATACAAATAGTTCTATTTCAAACAATTCAGTTTCACACGAGTACACAGTTTAATTGTCAAAAACATTTCTATTTCCAGTTATTCAGTTTATTCAAACAGTTCTAATTCAGCTAATTCAGTTTAGTATAAGTACAGCTTCAACGTCAAAAACAGTTCCATTTCAAACAATTCAGTTTAGCATAAGCACGCAGTTTAAATGTAAGTACAGTTTAATTGTCAAAAACATCTCTACTTCAAGCCATTCACCCAGTCAAACAGTTCTAATTCAAACAATTCAGTTTAGTATAAGTATGCAGTTAGTTCTATTTAACCCATAGATAGGGCCCTATCAGGTGATACCATTCCGAGCCAGAGTGGACCTGGGAGCAATGGCAATGAAGGGGTACTCCGCATTCCCCAAAGTCCCAGCATCACTGGAACCTCACCATCAGATTGTTTAGGGTCATATCAGGACATTCATTGGGAGGAGAGATCTTAGCCCTCTGCAGAGGTACAGTCTGTGTATTCTACAGCCCCAGATTTTCTAAAGGAATTCGCAACTCATCATTATCTGAAATTTTTTTTCTGTCATCTCTCTAAAACGGGTAAAAGGAAAGTTTGGTTAGATGGTTTAATGGTGAATCGATGATTATTTGATGCCAAATCCTGTTATATGCGCGCAAATGTGTGTGTGTGATATTTTAGATTGATTTTTGCACACACACACACACACACGTAGGAAAGGCATGTGTCCATCTATTCTTCCCCCCTCTATGGGTAAATAATAGGACAACATTGGAGAAGAAAAACAATTCAAACTAGCTGTACTCCGCTTAAAAATTGACTGTCACATCCTACTCATGGTGGACGGGTTGCATAAATACATACATGTAGATCGACAATTATAGGCACAAGTCTCTCTCTCTCTCTCTCTCTCTCGATTTGTTTTATATGGATAAACATTGTTTTACATATGTGATTCGGGAAAGTAAATTTCGGATAATAGCCGGAGTTGCTATTCAAAAAAAGAATACAGTGAATACATTTTTAGTGACATATTGTATTTCGAGAGAGAGAGAGAGAGAGAGAGAGAGATTATGAATGCATGAGAAATATTTAGGGGTGAAAAAAAAAAAAAGGAAGCTTTTTTGTGAGATGTGCAAAGATTTCCGAGGTGAAACTACTCTGTCCGATCTCTCGGGAGCTCAGCGCTAAAATCATTTTTTTTTTCTCTCGTTTTCAATTGATCTTCTTTGATACTTTGGCTTTCATCATTGGAAAAATGATTTTCACCCTTTTCATGTTATTCTATTTTGTTAGTCTTCAAAGTCGAATAGAATTAAAATGAGAAACCAAAAACTAGCGTTTCATCCATCACATATGAAATGATTTATTTTTTAGAAAAACAAATCGTACGGACTATGCTTTATACTTTATTCGGTGGAAAAAAAATCCACTGGATTCCAATCCCAACCTCCTGATTGATCGATAATATTTATATGAGTGTGATCTCTGTCAAGACTGGCAATGAAATTTACAGCATGTTGCTGATACTGCATCTGGCAGATGAGCACGAAATCATTACAAAAAGTCTCATTATGTTTTGTTTGTAACTGAAACCCAGCAAAAACGGCACATCATAGCGTAGTTTTTATTTGAGCAATACACTTATAATGCTCTGAATAAAAAAAAAAAGAAGTCCAATCTTCCCTTGAAAGATATTTTTATAAGGATCTGCATTTACCCTGAAGACCATCCAAATTCTCAATACAACGGAGAAAACTATGAAATACTTGTTAGAAATCTCGACTTCTTCCTAAATAGATGCATCTATAATATCGTGGACCGCTGTAACAACGGACATCGTTCGTCTCCAAAAGCTGCCAGCTTGTAAAACGGTCAATTCATTTGTTGTGACATTAGTAAAAATACACAAGTCCCTCTTTGCGGTTGATAGTCCTCGTTTTATTTCGATAGGGAATATATAGATAAATGAACCCAGTAAAAAAAAATCTGGATTGAGCGTTTTACTGGTGGCTTGAAACGTGTTCCTTCATTCATTCCTCCTCAGCATTTGGACAGTTTCTTGTGCATGTGATTCGAGAGCTTACAGCATCCGTTTTTTATCACGTCATCTTGCTGACTCGGAGAGACTACGTATCCTTTGGTTACATCATGCTACTGAATGTGTTACATTAAGCTGTCATAGGAGAGTCAGGATTTACCAAAATGCTCACTAACCTACTCTCTTGTCCGTCAGTCATTGTGACATACCAGTGACGAAAATTTTTTGTCAAGGTATGTATTCAATAACCCAGGCAGTATTCGAGTGCGAAGCGAACACAAGAACCTTCATTTGGAATATTAACAGATAATAAAACGAAAAAATAAAGTTTCACGTGTATTTTTGTGCATTTTCATCATCCATCTTAGCAATTCATACACAAAAAGAGAATGGTAACTAAAAAGCAGATGATATGACCACCAGTTGGAAAACACTGGTTTACACAGATATCACCAAGATTTTCCGGTCATCTTAGTTTGCTTTTTCCTATAATAGACACAATAAAATGCTGATGAGTAAGAATAACAGGAATATGCACCAACCAAAATCCGTCCTAGAAAATAAAACTCGTAAAATTCTCTGTGATTTTGAGATACAAACGGATCCCAGCCAGTCTTGGGTTAACAAAACTTGCCGTCTAGTGGATTTTCACGTACTGGCAGACCAAAGGGAAAATAAAAGAATACACCCTCACCGCCACAAAAACAAGATAGAATTTAAAAAGCTGTGGAATATGAGGGTGGCGGTGACAACAATAGTAAATGGTGCACTTGGAACTGTCCCAAAACGTTTGGGGAAAAAAAGACTGGAGGAATTCAAAATAGGAGGAGGAATAAAGACCATTCAAATTATTGCATTGTTGAGAATGGCCAGAATACTGAGAAGAGTCCTGCTGAGCTGAGGAGACTTGTTGTCACTCAGACTCCAGTGAAAGACCATCAGATAACGCTGATGAGAAAAAATTTCAAAGACGAGTAATAATAATAATAATGATTAGTGAGAGGGTACATAAGACCCGGGCATGGCTACGGAAAGGAAACCTCAGGAGAGAAACTGAATCTCTTCTAATAGCAGCAGAAAACAATGCCATGACGACCAATCATGTTAAAGCGAAAATTGATAAGTCACAACAAAATAGCACGTGTAGGATAGGTAGAGAAAAAAGATGAAACGATTAATCGTATTGTAAGTGAATGTAGCCAGCTGGCACAAAAAGAGTACAAGGCGATTCGCTGGGAATTGTGACAGAGATTGAAACTTGAACATATTACCAAACAGTATTTGCACAAACCAGAATCTATCCAAGAGAATGACATTCATAAAATTCCCTGGGATTTTGAGATACAAACGTTCACCCTGTGAGAAGACCAGACTTAGAGCTAATGACCCCCCCCCCAAAAAAAAACAAACCCAGATTACAACATTGATGAGGTCAGCCAGAATACCGGGAAGAGTCCAGGAGACCTGAGGAGACTCGCTGTCACTCAGATTCCCGTGAAAGATCACCAGCCAACATTGGTTTGAAAATTTTGTCAATAATAATAATGATAATGGAGGAATTACAATAAACTGTCATTAACAAAAAGTCTTGTAGTTTCAATGAAAATTTCCAACCTGACATCACTTACCTTTTTATTTCTGGAAATTCTCTGTACCTCAGTTGTTTATTCATTTCTTTAATCCATACTTATCTCTATAGAATAAACAATCAATATACTGAATGAAAACAATGTTTCTCTCTCTCCATATCAAAATCAAAATCATCATTTGCTTAGAGATTGATATTATCCCTTCCTATCTATAGTTTATATGAAAATTAATTTAAAATGCATCTGGAAAATACTGTACGATTCGTACTTAATAGTTATCTCCCGGGATAAAAATATAATGATCCAAGTGAGCACGAATGCAAACCTACTTTATATATTAAGTTGTAAATTGCTTTATTCTTTTTATTAGGGATATAGATTTTTAAAAAAAAAGTCGCTATGATGTGCCATTTTTACTGTGTCCACTTCAAAGAAGACTTGAAGGTTACTTCCGAATTAAGAATTGTTGCAATAGCCAAAGATTAGATCAACTATAAATAATACGAAAATATTAGTCAAAAGAAATACAATAATGACAACTTTTCTATTTCTACATTTATTCCACAATATATTGTTAATTTCAAAAGGTTGTACAGTTATAAAGTGGCTAAAAGATGATAAAAAACTTGCCGATCATCATAAATTCTAGGATCAAAATGGCAAAGCAAATTCTACAGGTAGGGATTCAGGTTCAAGTCTTGTCTAAAGGCCGTTACTTTCTTCATAAAGTTCTGTAATTTAACGTCAAAAGAACAGATTGCTAAAAATGATGGGATTAAAAAATATGAACTAATCGAAAATGTCAATATTTCGTCGTAGAATCGAAAAATAACAATTCAGAAAGTTCATACGTAAATAATCTGAGAAGAATTGGTAAATGTGTTTAAATGTCAATGACCTTCTAATTGACTTTTCAAAGAAACAAGCAGATTTTTGCTTCTATCTAATTAATAAACAGATATACACACTATTAAATCGCATAAACGAATCTTTCAATCAATCGTAATATTTGATTATTTTTCGGATCAATGAGAAACAATTATCTGAACGGCCATAAAACCTATGTATTCATTGATACTCTACTCCGTGCTAATACGAGGCCATAACACTGTCCGGGGATTTTTTATGATGAATAATAATGAGGGGAAAAAAAAAAGGAAGAAAGCACCCAATATTTTCTAACTCCCACGGGAAGTTATACACACCTGATGTTAAAAATTGAAACAGTGCATTAAGACATGGAAGAGTTTAGAAGGGATGAAAATTCTTAATTTTCAAACTGAGGCCGAAAAAAATATTGATGCTGAAAGGAAGTCTTAAAAATCAGCAAAAAAGCAAATAACAACCCGAAAAATCTATGGAAAAATTATGACTCATTATTCGATTTCTTTGAAGACAGAAGATTTCAAATGTAGAATATTTAGATAATCACTCACAATGTTCTTGGTGGGGTGGGAATTGATGTTGTAGATGTTGGATTGAGTTGGACATCCGTTCTTTACTTTCTTCTTCTGTTCATTCATATTCATTTGGGTATCGATTTTATTGTTGTTCAGTTCTCAACACCCTACGAGGTAGATAGATTGTTACGAAGTTCAGTATTCATTTTCAAATGTCAGATGAATCATCTTTCATTTACAAAGGCGTTGAGATTATTATTCATGCCATTTTCTTTATTATCTTGGCATGGAACCATGGTCAGCTTATTTTGGCACGAGACAACTGTAGCGGCTCTAATTTACCAGCAATGGTCAGTGAGACTAACATGCGCGCTAACATTCTCTTTTTGTATGTACATACTATTGACAAAGCTTAGCCTAACTTGGCACAAGGCTAGAATACTAGAGCGTCTGGCTATGATAGAAATCAAAAACAGTGGTCTGAAAGAACATTAAGAAGAATCCAAATTTCGCTAATAGCTGTGTAATATATATATATATATATATATATATATAGCGCGCCAGCTCTTGAGTTAGATGTCCAACATATATTGAAATTCATTATTTCAAAGTTGAACTTCAATAATTAAGTTAAACTTAGGATTGTTTCGTCTACAGGCCATATAACAAACATTTAATTAATCCGATAAGAGATGAAATGGGGATATATAGGAAGATCATGTGCCATATGCTGGAGAGTCTGCTTTGAAAATCAGTTTTCAAATCTCGGGTATTTGTCTTGATTCAAACGATGACTAATGGCATCGGTATGGAATATGCAACTATCTCAGCCACTAAGCTACTATACATTAATATATTATCAACAATTTTGGCGTTGTAACTGAACCGAAAATAAACCTATCACCAGGCTTATCAACTGTTACAGCCGAGAGCACATCACCTCACTTTAATATTATTAATCAGAGTTGTCTCATATTTGGCATCTGACCGACGACCGTCTCATAATCCTGCAATCTACAACACTTCCACCCACCATGATTGATATTGCTTGCTTGCTTGCTTGGTTGATCTTCTGATTTAGAAAGTGGTCAGAATGCCGTGCTTAGAACTCCACGAAGGAGCGAAAGATGCTATTTTCTTTCTAAGTAACATGAAACTGGTACTACTAGGTTACAGACTGAATAGCTGGAAGGTATTTTTAACTGACTGCAAATTCTTTTGATCTATGATAAGCAATAACTACTTATGAAAGTTTTATATCACTGTCTGACATTCAATCCATATGCGCAGAGAGAGAGAGAGAGAGAGAGAGAGAGAGAGAGAGAGAGAGCCTTACTGATGTTTGGATTAAGTTTAAGATAATTTAAAGTCTTAATAATGAACGACTTGCAGAAAAGTAACAATATAAATAACAAACGAAGATATAGGGTTACGAGTCCTCGGTGAAAATGACTTCTTCATTGTGGGGGTGGGGTAGAAAAAATTATATTTTAATTACTATCGATTAGGCGCAGAAGAAGCCGATTAAAATAAATTGGGATAGGAGGACTTACGAGGTGGTGTTCAATTTGATATTTAAAGGTTTTGTAAAATGCACTCCGACCGGTGCTCAGAGTGCGCAATGTTAGTCATGGGGGTCGCCACGGTGCTATTCTGCTATAGTCACTTTTATCGACCGCTGGTGCAAGACGATAATTGGTTTTATTGGATTTAAGAAAATGCGTATTTCCCTTTTGGTTGTTTTACCGCTTGATGTTATTTCTTTAACATTACATTCGATCTATCAGCAGATATTTAAGATTTCTGCAAGTCGTAGTATTAAAAAATTTCCAACAATAATAAAAAGAAATTCTACATTGACAAAGACATTTTTCTGGAAAAATAAAAGTTTTCTCAATTCCTTGGAAATTTAATAGACCTTGGGATTTTCGATTAGTACCTGATTGCGTGCATTTTACTTGACATTTAAATAGAAAATTGAAATCCCTCGTAAGTTTTCCCCTAAAATTAGTCTCCCTTCAGATTTTTAAAAATCTGATTCATTGGTGCGTAATCGATAGTAATCAAAAGATTTTTTTCTAAGAAAAAAAAAAAAAAAGAAAAAAAAAGAGAAGTTAAAAAGACGTTTTTAGCATGTGATCGCAATTCTCTATTTTGGCTAAAATGACATTTTTTTATATCAACTCTATACGATGAACTTGTTCTCGACGAGGAAAAAGATATTTTCAAATTTAATGTGAACGTTGCCACATTTGTCAAATAACAGGAAGAGACACTTTTCTAATTTATAATCAAATTACTTTTAAATTTGCATATAATACGTTAATCAAAATTTTAATTACAACACGAAACAAAATTATGGCGTGGGTTCTGGTTAAATGGGGCGATGATTACAAAGAATTACCATTGAAAAGGGTAGATGGCGCAGAAAAACTTTAAAAAATATGATTGTACTTTTTCTGCAAATCTGAAAGGAATGACCTTTTCGTGGTGTTCCGATGTGTTTTGGTTAAGCTGAATCTTATAGCCTGCTAGAAATACTAACTTCAAAAAGTGACTAATTTCTCTTTTCGTAAAAACGACGCCATAAGAACCAATCAAATCAAAGCGAGAAGAGATAAGACGCAACAAAATAGCAAATGTAGATTATGTGGTGATAGAAACGAAGCCATGAATCACATAAAAAGCGAATGCAGCAAATTAGCACAGAAGGAGTATAAGACGAGATACAACTGGGTGGGCAAGGTGATCCACTGGGAGATATGCAAGAAATTTAAATTTGACCATACGAACAAATGGTATATGCACAACCCAGCAGCTGTCCTGGAGAATGACACACATATACACAAACTCCTCTGGGACTTTGACATACAAACGGATCCCCTAATCTCGGCCAGAAGACCAGACCTAATAATAATCAACAACAAAAAATAGAACTTGCAAAATTGACGACTTTGCTGTACCAGCTGACCACTGAATAAAACTGAAAGAAAGTGAAAAGAAGGATAAGTACCAAGACCTTGCCAGGGAAATTAAAAAAATTATGGAACACGAAAGTGCCGATTATACCAATCGTGATTGATGCATTAGGTACAGTAACTAAAGGAATTTTAAAGGGGCTCGAGGACTTGGAAGTTGGAGGACGAGTGGAGACCATCCAAAATACAGCATTGTTGAGAACGGCCAGAATACTGAGAAGAGTCCTGGAGACTTTCACTCAAACCCCAGTGAAAGACCATCAGCCAACGCTGATGTGAAAAGCTGACTAAATGATAAAAACTCAACTAATAGTTTGATAGTTTTCAGATTACATCAATTTTAAAATTTTTCTTCTTTCGTAGTTCAATACTTCCAAAATTCTTACTTCAGAAAGTCTGAGATATACCCGTGTCGTCGTTATCTACAACGTTTAGCTTCACTTATTTCATAATTATAAGTGAAGCCTACCGAATATCATCAACGTTAAAATATTTTTAGTTTTGAAATAAAACTACTTCAAATTCCTGTAAATAATTTGTATTTGATTAACAAGAATCTAGTATTGTTTCCTCACTGATATTATTGTAATATAATGGCCGAGGGATTTCGTTTTATGCCTTTGGGTTTAGTTAGGCTGAGAACCTTTCGGCTCGGCACATGGGTTAGTTAGGTGCAAACTTGAGCCCAGGTGTTGATGCGCGTGCGGGGAGGATGTGTCGTTCACAGATGTCAAAATAAAAATCCGATTGAAAGGTTGACCAGTGCGAGTGAATGACGTCATGCACCGGAAGCGCACGCGTGGAGGATTTTGGGGATTTTGAAAAAGTCAGTTAGTAGAGTTGAGAACTGGACACCGAAGGAGAAGGGTTGACTTTCGCTTGCTTGCCGAGGCCTTGGGCAGGTGTCGCACGAGATGAGGGGCAGATAAAAAAGCCAGAATAGAAAGAATGTATATCTCTCTCCTTATGTCGAAGAACCTTTAAACTCAAAAGGTAATAAAAAGTTTCGTACCTGAACTGAGAAGTCGTTACGTGTTTTTCGAATTTCGAGATTCCTATGTTATATATATATATATATATATATATATATATATATATATATATATATAAGTCCATTTTGCATATCTGTATCGGGTTATGGTACATTATAATATTTATTTACATCATCATCAGAAAAGTCAAAATATGAGTAAAACTATTGACGGCTACTATTTCATAATATTGATTGCTTGTCAACATTCAATTAAATGGCCTTTGAGGTGTCTTTATCCTTCAAGTTTCAAAACTATAACTATATCAACATGGATAGAGATCCTCTTGTGTGTGTTTGTGTGAGAGTTTTCTGTATGTGAGTGAGAAACACTGAAATGTTGTGCACTTGATAATGGGTAGAGAATCAACTAATCAAAGAAAATAACAGTCACAATTTACTTCCGGCCTCTCGTTTAGGTTGAATAAACTTTCGACATTTCTTCAACCATTTAGTTCTCTTTATTTCACTCCTTTTTTTCTTTCCTATTTTAAAAACTTTTCCTTTTTCTCATCTTCAGTCCCCACCCCTTCGTCATGTTTTCTCTTTATTTTAAAGTTAAAAAAAAAAACAAACAAAACCATTCTTCCGATGCATCTATACAAGAATAGAATTTCTTTTCGCTTAGAATCTTAAAAAGAGAAAATTTTCTTTAATGGTAATTTTCTTTGACCAAAACAGAAGATAAGAAAAGACTAAAAAAAACGAAAATAGATAAAAGGGAAAACATTCAATGAATTTTTGAAACAATTTTTCATCAAAGTAACACTTTAGAATATTTAACAATAAATTCAAATTTTTCACAAACCCGTTTGGTTTCTTTTCTAACAGCCGTTCATAATCAAATTGATGCAACTTTTCAAATAGAGAAGAATTGTAAATAAGCATTTCATTGTTATCTCAGTTAAATCGAAAATTTGGATAATTAAAAAAAAAAAATGTTTTTCTCAAGGGTAGACGCCACAAAATGACTCGGTTGCAAATTTGGGCAAAAATTGCTTTTTTCTCAAAGTTTATTACTCTTGTAAAATTCTTTATACGATGTGTCGTTTTTTTTTTTGGACTACAATCACAAATACAAAACAAGATTTTTAAAAATTCTATAAATAAAATAATGACTGACTGCCAAAGACGAACTTACAAATCACTGAAAGAAAAATATCCTTTCTTGTGACTTGAGAAAGTCTAAGTTTTCTTTCATATGCATATATACGAGGATCAGGAAATAAGTTTCCAGAATTTTTTTCGTTTGGGCACTTTTATTGAGAGTACACATATAAAACTCTAGTTCCCTTCGAAGTAATCTCCTCCGGCTGCAAAGCACTTGTACCGTTCCAACAACTTCTGGAAGGCTCCATGGAAGTCCTCTTGTGTGAACATGTCAATGACCTTCGTCACAGCTTCTTTCATCTCTTCAGTTGTCTCATAACGACAGCCTCTGAGCTTAGGGAATAACCAAAAGTCACAGGGAGCAAGGGTTAGCAAGGTCTGGACTATAGGGAGGGTGATTAACTCTCTTGATGCCCATCTTGGCCAAATAGTCTGTGACAAGGATGGAGTTGTGGACTGGTGCATTGTCCTGGTGGAAATTCCACTGACCCGATTTGAAGAGTGCTGGCCTCTTCCCTAGGAATCTCTTCCTGAACTCCCTTAAAACCTAACATAGTAACCCTAACCCTTTGGCCAATCAACTCTGGTGTATTGACTTCCCTACTCCTCCCACACCTCTTATCCCTCACAGACTCCCTGCCTTCATTGAATCTCTTATGCCACTCCAAAAATATGATGCTCGATTCATGCAAGATGGTCAAAAAGCAGTCTAAAGCATTCCATATGTTTCTGTGGCAGCATTTTTTCCAAGTTTAAAATAGAATTTTATTGCATATCGTTCTTCTAAAGCGTCCTCACGTTCAGATTGCATTTTTGAAATTCACCAGCTGTAACAATCAGGCTTTAGTAGGGTGTATTCCAATTCCTGCTGTAGCTGTTCATTTGAATGGGAAATCATAAAAATTGGTCAGTCATCTCATAAGATGTAGAGCAATAACAGTGATTTTTCAAGAGTCTACGACAATTTTAAATGCCTGTACAAAAAAAGTCTGGAAACTTATTGAAGGCATCACGTATGTACGAGACAAAAGAACAGTACTGTTTCCAAAATGATTACTCGACTTTGTAGTTCTATTCTAGCTAAGTAATAAAAAAGGTGTCAGTTTTGCCCGATGTTGAATTCTTAATAGTCCAAAAATTGGCCCGTATGCCCAAACTTTTCTCGTTCCCAATGAAACCTGTATTGGAAAAATGTCTAAAATGTTTGGTTTCGGGTTACCCTTATCGCGCTTTTAACCTGGACCATTATGTAAATGTTCAAAAAGACGCATCTTTTATTCTTTCTCTTGACAGTTGCCAATGTTTGGAGACATCTTTCCAAAAGAAACGAATCAAAAGAAGATGCAGTCATTTGGCAGCTGCCGAGTACGGACACTACTCGGCGTCATTCTCACAAATGTGCTTTTCTTCAATATATTTTCCATCTATCAATTGTCGCATAGCAAGACCAACTGGACACGGATCCATGGACCCTTTTATGCTTTAGCATTCTTCCCTCGAAGCTGCAAAGCACTTAAATTACCCGACAAACCCCTCCCTAAGACCGCTCTGGTCGGATTCCCCGGATCCGGAACAACATGGCTGCGATATTTAATACAACAAGCAACAGGTAAGCTTCTTTTCTTTCTGTTTGATTGATGACATTTTGTGAATAAAACGACAGTGATGAACTCGGGAGAGTAAAACATTTGGCAATATTTTGGCAACTCAGGATGCTTTTACTGAGGTCATGATGATGATGATCCACACTCGACTTTGAGATGCCAAGCTTGAGTGCTACTTGTTCGATTTGTGGCTTAGAGTCTGGCTTTAGAATCCACGGTATTCCGCCTAACTGACCGTGCTTGATCGTCGAGGTTCTTGCAATCCGAGCGGTGAAATTTCTTGAACAATGTGATTACAGTTTTGTGATCAACTGCACTTTATCCTATTTACCAACCCCTCCGCTCGAGCAGGATATGGCACAAGGTCAATTTTTAAGCGGAGTTTAACAGGTTTGAATTCAGAGTTTTCCTTCTCACCAAGGCTGAAGAACCCAGTCTGTCCTACTATTTACCCTTAGCTGGAAGGAGAATAATTGGATTCATACCTTTCCCAAGGGTATTAGTGCTATGTGAAATGCAATCACTCTCGTCCAGGATTTGAATTAGAGTCGCCGTTTCCATTTTCTACGACGATAACCATTACACCACGGGCACCTCCTTTTTATTTAACCCATAGCTGGGAGTATAAGGGGGTTCATACCTTTCCCAGGGGTATTTGCCCGAAAGTGAACGTAATAGCACGACTGGAGTACGAACTCGCTTACTACGATTCCGCAGTCCATCGCTTTAACCATTACACCAAGATCAACTGCACTTTATCCTTTCGTACCACAAACGTTTTTAGTTACTTCTGCTGCGTTATAATAGCCCGGTTCGAACTTGTAACGCTAAAGTTGTCAAATTAGACAACATTGCAATTTTATTTATGAGACTTTCAAATTACACACGGAGTGGAGCAATGCACAACGTGTCAGCGCACCAACTACTACGATACCACCAGCCACAGGGTCCCTTCCACGACTTGAACTGCTTCGGTCACGTGATATATGCACCGCAAATTGGCAGATACAACCAAAATGTTGGAAAACTTGACTCGTCCAAGTATTTACAAAATTTTTATTCAATTGTTGAAAAACGTTTAGTAATAGTAAGACTAAATGCATTTCTGAATTTTATCAGTTTTAATGGAAGTCAAAGTTAAATTTAATTTGGTTATCTACACGCGTTATCTAATTCAAAATATATCCTGAAAAGATTAAACTCAGATGAGGAATTTTTTCTTATCAATATCTGGTTTTGGTACATTGGTTGTGTTTTATGGCATATCAACTCTTGTAGGCTATTTAAAGTAAATCCTGTTCACATAATTTATAAACGAATAGTTTGTAAGTAAAATCATTTTCAAATGAACCAGAACTTATTTGTTTGCACACAGTTTAACGGTTTCAAGTATTTCTATTGAATATCAATAATACTTTGCAACATTTAATCATTTCAACATTAAATCATTTTATCTGTTAAAAGTGAAATGGGTTTTTTTGGCATTGTTATCTAAATTTATCCTTCAATCTAATATCAATCATTTGTTAGCAGACATTTAAATGGTTTCAAGTACAGTAAATGATTAAATAGTTCTATTTGACCCCCCCATAGATGAGACGTGAACAGATACTACCACTTTAGGTGAAAGTGGACCTTGCAGTAATGGCAATTAACAGGTACTCCTATTCTTCAAAGCTCTAGAACTAGAGCCTTATCATTAGATACTTTACTGTCATATCCAGAACATTCTTTGGTGGGGGGTCTTGCCCCCTTTACAGAGATGCAGTCGGCGTATTTACAACCCCAGCCAACTGGTTTTGTTTATTTCTGTGGGAACTGAATACAATAAAATTTCGGAAAATACAAAATAAGCTGTTATCGTAACTGTTGCAAGAATGGAAATAAACTGTAGAAATCTCGTGTCAGGATCAGTATTAAATCCATCAATTTCTTCTGCTTCAAAATAATCATCGAAGTCAAGAATAACTTGCAATAAATCCTTGGTATTCATAATTCTTTTCTTTTGTTGATTGTTTTGAAATTCGATCATAAATCGAGGAAAAAAAAAGTGTCACTAAATATCAATTGTTTATTTCAAAACGTATCACATCTACATGAAAGCCGTTATGTTAATTTGATTAAATTAATAGAGTCTATTCGTTTACAGGCAATTTGTATGGTTCAGTTCACTTCGATCTGGTTGGGATATTTGGAAAGTCGTAAAGATGATCTGAAACCAGATTAAAACTAAAAAGAAATTAGAAGAACGTCACATCATTTAATTAAACATTTGATCATTAAAATATTATGAACGAATAATCATGTTAGAGTTTATTTCAAGATTTTTCTTTAAAATGGAAGAGTAAATCTTATGTACCTCTCTCAATTTAATTCTTAACTGCAAACGCTTTCAAAGAGTATTGAAATATTCCTTTGAAATATGTATGTGTCTATAGATATGCATTAAGTTAGCAATATAAGCTTTTTATTGGCGTTCTACGGTAGACGTCAAGTTATTTGTTAAGCTTAGTCTGATAAAAACTACAAATGTGGAGGACTAATTTGTGCCTCAATATTGCCAGAATCTCAAGACTTGTATCTGTTATTATAAAAAAAAAAAATTACCACGTGTTTGATTTGTTGGTATATCAACTTTCGTAGGTTATTTAATGTCAAAGCCATCTTTGTACAAAAAACAGCTGTGATTCTATTCAACCCATAACGTGGGAGATAAAAAGGGTTTATATTCTTTCCCCAAGAGGGCATTAGTCTAAAAGTGAACGTAATAGTTCAACTGGAGTTTGAATTCTTTGTGAGGTCACAGTCAAACACTAGGCAACGGGGAAAAAAGTTATCAGTAACATTTAAAATGATGGTTATTTTGTTTTACGGCATATCAACCCTTTTCGGGTCATTTGATGCCGAATTAAAATTCAAACAATTCACTTTAGTATAAGTATAGTCTTTGTTTACAAATGGTTAAATCTCAAAACAGTTCTATTTCAAACAATTCAGTTTAGCATAATGTTACGGCCATCGGCCACAGTAGAGTTAAAATGCAAGAAACCAAGGACTACTATGAGGACCGGAAGTAAGGCAGGCGATTGGTGGGTTTTCGAGCCCTAGCAACAGTGAAGGGGCAAAGGTCTTGACCCAGATAGGGAAAAGACATGCCACTGGTCGAGGCAGGGAGGGCGTTTTACCGCCAAAAAGAACGAAAGCCAAAAAGTCAGTTTCGAGCTTCGCCAAGGAAGAGAAAGGTCGCCTTTTCACGTGGTCCGGTGGAAGGTGAAATTCTAGTAACAGAATGGCCTAATAGAAGCCGTCAACTCCGTTGGGTAAGAAACTGAGGCTCAACGTAAGAGAAAAAAAAAACTGGCGCCTTGCGACTTGTTAATAAGAAATTAACGAATATAAGAAAAAAAATAACAAAAGAAAGGAAAGAAAAAGGTTTGCCAAAAAAATTTTATTACAAATAACACACGTAACCTAAATAAAGGTCCGTATCAAGACTATCCAAAGAAACATTTTTGCTGTTGTTCATTAGCAGCTAGTAAGATACGGTAACCGTCACATTTTTTTTTAAATCCAAAAATTTCCCTGACGGGCCCCCACCATGTGACGGTTACTGTATCTTTGTTCCGAGGTGACATTATCCTGGAATGTCGGGGAGAATCTCCGTCGACAGTACCGTACCACCCAAGCTCTAAATATTCTCCCTAACTAGTTATATTTTATTGATAGCTTTGAAAGCCCATATAACTAGTTAAGTATAAAGCTTGCGTATAGGTTTGATTTTTCGAGAGACGGACGAATGAGGATGTGTCAAGGGTCGAGAGGTCGACGTGATATAAATGAACACGTGAAGAGTTCCGAACCGGACAAACAATATGACGCGTGGTTGTTTTTCTTCTTTTCTTTATATATGTATCTTTCCTACATATTTTATTTTAAGGAAAGCACAATTGTAACAACAGAAAAACAAAAAGCAAAACAAATACAACAAAAAAAAATTTACAGAAATGTGGAGGGCAAGACGCTCCCAATAGTGTTTGACTATGTCCTTCCAATAAGACAAAGTTCTTTTTTATCTCTTTTTTTTTTTTCAACCTGTCTTGAAATTACACCCGTATCTCCTTGTCCCCTTTACAATTAAAGGGAGGGAACTTACTCGTTCTTTCCAATATTTGTTCACTTATTTTTTTTTCTTCCCTTCTTTTAGCGAAGAACGAAAGTCTCTCCTCTTCGTATTTAAAGTGAATATACAATTTTAAACAAATGTTTTCCGCCGAAACTAGCTGCAAATGAACAACTGCAAAAATGTTTCTTTGGATATTCTTGATACGGACCTTTATTTAGGTTATGTGTATTATTTGTAATAAAAAATTTTTTTTTCTTTCCTTTCTTTTGTTATTTTTTTTCTTATATTCGTTAATTTCTTATTAACAAGTCGCAAGGCACCATTTTTTTTTCTCTTACGTTGAGCCTCAGTTTCTTACCCAACGGAGTTGACGGCTTCTATTCGGCCTTTCTGTTACTAGAATTTCACCTTCCACCGGACCACGTGAAAAGGCGACCTTTCTCTTCCTTGGCGAAGCTCGAAACTGACTTTTTGGCTTTCGTTCTTTTTAGCGGTAAAACGCCCTCCCTGCCTCGACCAGTGGCATGTCTTTTCCCTATCTGGGTCAAGACCTTTGCCCCTTCTCGGTTGGTCCTTCACTGTTGCTAGGGCTCGAAAACCCGCCAATCGCCGGCCTTACTTCCTGTCCTCATAGTAGTCCTTGGTTTCCTGCATTTTAACTCTACCGTGGCCGATGGCCGTAACAATAAGCACACTGTTTAGTTCTATTTAACCCAAAGATAGGGCTCTATTAGGTGCTACCACTCCGGGCTAGAGTGAACCTGGGAGCGATGGCAATTAAAGGGTACTCTGCATTCCCCAAAGCTCCAGCATCACTGAAACCTCACCATCGGATTTTTTAGTGCTATAGCCAGGACACTCGTTGAGTGTGAGGGGGTCTTACCCCCTCTGCAGAGATACAGTCAATTTATTCTACAACAACATCTGACTGGGCAACTTTTAAAAAGGTGAAATAAGAACTACAAAGTGTTAAAAACAACCCCAAAAAACGAATATACTTCTGACTTGTATTCAGCTTAGTTCAGTATTGTCAAAAGCTTCGTGTGTCGAATAACTCACTACACAGTAATTTTCTGATTGATTTTAACGGCATGTCAACCCATCTTGGGTTATTCTATGTCTTGAGGTTAGAGAATTGCATCCATAACTACATTTTTTGTGTAGTTTTACAAATAATCCAATCGATTTGGAGTGGGGTACGGTCCTAGCGAACAGGAATGATTTTGAAACACTTATTTGATCAATAGATGGGAACTTAACAGGTACAACAACTCCCGGTCAGAGTGGACCTGGGAGTAATGGCAGTGAAGAGGTACTTCTTACTCCCCATATCTCCAGAACTGGAGTCTTACAATCAGACGCAGTTAAAACCTTAACCAAACTATACAGATGTCTCATACGATCAAAACTTGATTACGGCCGCTTCATATATGGTGCAACCAGAAGATCCTATCTTAGAGAACTCGAAACTATCCATCATCTTGGACTCTATATTGTCCTAGGAGCCTTCGTTACCTCTCCAAGTGAAAGTTTATACATAGAAACTAATTATCCCCCACTTCCCTTGAGAAGATATAAGCTTGCATTCCAATATTATATTAAACTCATTTCATGCCCCCAAAACCCTGCCTATAATTGTATCATGGAAATAAGATACAAAAACCTTTTTGAAAATAAAGAAAAGGGCATTAAACCTTTTAATCTAAGAATTCAAACCCTCCTAAATAAAATCAAAATCAATTCCAAAATAATACATAACACAATCCTCCCCAAAACAGCACCATGAACCAACCAATAATAAAGCTAAACCTAACCAAATTTTCCAAAACCAAAACACCCCATCACTTTCCAAGAGAACTTTTTCAACATCCAAAACAACTTCCCAGACCACCACCACCTCTATACAGATGGATCCAAACAGGGAATGAAAGTTGGTTGTGCTGCTGTCTTCCAAAACGAAGAACTGTTAAAACGTCTCCCAAATGAATCCTCAATCTATAGTGCAGAAGTCATAGCTATTGACCTAGCAATGAACATTATAACAAATCACAAATCCTCTAAATTCATCATCTACTCAGACTCCAAATCAGTCCTCCAAGCTCTACAGAGCAAAGATTCATCAACGCCACTCATCACAAGACTACTAGATAGAATGAACACTCTAAAAACAATAGCATCATTCTTATTTGGATACCCAGCCACATTGGCATACAGGGAAATAAAAGGGCAGACAGAGCTGCAACAAAAAAAGCACTCCAGACACGTATTTCCAATACAAAAATTCCATACACTGACCTAAAACCACTTTCTAACAAATTTATACTCTAGAAATGACAAAAATCTTGGGATGATCACAGAACTCCACCATTTTCAAGATGCCATAGGTGAATGGCCAGCAGGTTATAGAAGAAATAGAAAAGAAGTGATAATCTCCAGACTTCGTATTGGTCACACCCAAATTATCCATTCACACCTCCTAAAAGGGGAAGACTCCCCAGTATGTCCAACATGCAAAGTACCTCTCACAATCAAACACATTCTCATAAACTGTGAGCGGTTTAGACGAATTCGCCCAAAACATAACCAAACAAACAATTTAAAGAACCTCTTCAAAAACTCCAAACCAGTGGAAATCTTAAGCTTTCTAAAAGAAATCAATCTCTTCATTAAAATATAGTCAAATATAACTAAAACTCATACCTCAAAACCTAAAACATGCACAAAAGACAAAAGCAATTTAACCTTTCTGGCATCAAATGACCCACAGAGGTTGATATGCCGTTAAGCAAAACTCAAACTCAGTTTAAGGTCATAATTAGGACACTCATTTTGGGGGTGGGGAGGGAGGTTTTACAGTCGGTTTATAGTAAGCCTCACCGAGTAAACGATCTGATAAATTATGCAAAAGCGATGACTAAAAGGCAACGTGACCAAACATTTTATAGTTTCACCAACACCAAATTTATGACGTTACTGTAAGCAATCTGGGGTTTGTATACCATACAAAACAAAATTTAGGACATTTTGCGTGGTGTGATGGTTTAAGAGCTTGATGAGCAGACTTATATTGGTGAGTTCTATTCTCAATGGGTGCGCTATACTTTTGGTCTTGTGCCAAACTAAAAAGCTTAGTAGATGACAAAAAATCCTTTACATTCATATAAGAATTGCACGAAGATAAAAAAACTTGTTATATTTTCATATAAAACTTCAGTCATATTTAGACTTTCCTAATCATTAATTCTGAGAAAATTATAATTTTTCTTTGGATTTTTTGATTACGTTCATCAAAGTTTTTTTAATGCATTTTGGCTGATGTGTCTTTCTGACTTAAGCATACAAGGAGCACACAATAAGTTTCCAGACCTTTTTTTGTATAGACATTTTTATTGATAGTACACACATGAAACTCTTGTCCCCTTTGAAGTAATCTCCTCCGGCTTCAATGCACTTGTACCATTTGAACAACTTCTTCAAGGCCCCATGGAAGTCCTTTTGTGTGAGCGTGTCAGTGACCTTCGTCACAGCCTCTTACATCTCCCCAATTGTCTCATAACAACAGCCTCTAAGTTTTTCCTTGAGCTTAGGGAATAAGCAAAAGTCACAGGGAGCAAGGTGTGGACTATAAGGAGGCTGAGGAACTGTCTTGATGCCCATTTTACTCAAATAGTCTGTGACAAGGATGGAGTTGTTGACTGGTGCATTGTCCTGGTGGAAATGCCACTGGCCCGATTTGAAGAGTGCTGGCCTCTTCCCGAGGAATCTTTTCCTGAACTCCCTTAAAACCTCAACATAATATTCCTTGTTGACTGTCTGTCCAGTGGGAACCCAGTGCATGTAGATCATGCCAGTGCTGTCAAAAAAAAAAAAAGAAAAAAAAAAGGGATCATCAAAAGTTTGTGGCTGGATTTTCTGACATTCTTGGGTCTGTGAGAGCCAGCATGCTTCCACTGGGAACTCTGTCACTTGGTCTCTGGGTCATAACAGTAGATCCAGCTTTCATCACGGGTCACCAGAGCATCAAGAACTGCGGGATCTGAATTGATCAGCTCGACCATCTCCCTACTGTCATGACAACGTCTTTCTTTCTGATCTTCTCTGAGCACCCTTGGGACAAACTTCGCGCAAATCTTCCGCATCTTCAGTTCCTGGCGAATAATTGTGTGTACAGTTCCCACACTGACATCAAACTGTGCCCTTATTGTCTCTATATCCATGAAATTCTTTATTTGGCCAATCAACTCTGGTGTTCTGACTTCCTTACTCCTCCCACACCTCTCATCATCCCTCACAGACTCCCTGCCTTCCTTGAATCTCTTATGCCACTCAAAAAACTGATGCTCGATTCATGCAAGATGGTCGAAAAGCAGTCTGAAGCATTCCATACGTTTCTGTGGCAGCATTTTTTCCAAGTTTAAAACAAAATTTTATTGCATATCGTTCTTCTAAAGTGTCCTCACGTCTAGATTGCATTTTTGAAATTCACCAGCTGTGACAATCAGGATTTAGTAGGTTGTATTCCAATTGCTGCGTCATATCAGATGTATAGCAATAACATTGAATTTTCAAGAGTCTACGACAATTTTAAATGCCTGTACAAAAAAGTCTGGAAACCCATTGAAGGCACCTCTTATATGGCACCAGGGAATCTTTAAAAGTTGTTTATTTTATTTTTTGTTTGTTTGAAAAAGACATCAAATACACGGTGACTCGTGTTAGAGACAATCTATTCTTATTGGAAAATCTGTTTTAAATTGACCCCAGGTATAAAAGTCTTTAACAGAATCACGGAATAGAATGTAGAAGTTTCACATAAATGAAAGAACACGCTTTGTTAAAAAAAACAATTTTGACGAAGACATTGAAAGAGATTTTTCCTTATTGAAAATCAGCTGCTTAAACCACGCCCACGTAGAGAATTACCATTTAACTGAACGACTGGTGGTAAGTGAATCTGTGAGTTTTGTCCAGACGAATAATTTCCTGTTCACTCGTAAATCTGTCTATTTGTTCATCCGTTCATCAAATGTAGCATCAAATCTCAATTTAAATTCAACCCTTTTGCAAGCGTCAACTTGCCGGTACACGTCTTACTCCTCCATTTATGAAAGGTTGGTAAACAAAGTCATCGACATTTGAAATATAAATATATTCTCTCTCTCTCACTCACACACACACAACAACAACGGTTATTTATACTCGTTGTGATATTTAGGAAATTGGGCTTCATACAACACGTGACATAAATGGTTGGCGAGTTAATTGGACCAAGAAGATTGCCGGATGATTGAGAATTTTTGCCTTGAAAATCAGCTTTAAAATTCCGGACGTTTCCTTTAAATTAAATATCGATGTTTAAAATTGATTAAAGATATTCAATTACCACGACTTAAAAGACAAACTTATTTACTTGACGTTTTGCTTATTAAAACAGAAAGAAGCAAAATAGTGTGGTAATATAGTGAGAATCTAATTCACTAGACAAGCGAATTTGTGTGGCCAACTTGCTCATCTTCACGCTGCAGTTTGAATTCTTAGAGGTTAATGGATACTGTTTGTAATGTGAAACCCGACAAAATCTTTGATTTTGGAATATAGAATCCAATAATTGACATATTGTTGTTTGGCATAGAAAAGAAATATCAAATTATTTACACTTATTTTGAGACTGTATCCCCGGAAAAAAACCCAAAAGCATTAAAAGTTAATTCACAATAAAAATGATTTTTTATGACAATGTTTTCCTTCAAAAGGAGCATGAAAACTAACATCATTATCAATTGGGTGCACATTGGTCTTTTTACATTTTCGTCACGTTTTCAACGCAAATCGTATTGTGAAAAAGAATTAATTTGTGAAGAAAATAGATTACGCGTTGAATATCAAATTGAAAAATCTTTATTTTCCCCTAAATTCATCAGACTCCAATTCCACATGGCATCATGAAGAAACGTGTTGAAAATGTTCTTTTTAGATTTGTTCAAAGAACAGCGTTCTCTAAAACACGTGGGTGACAGGTAAAATTTTAGAGGGATTGAAAGGCAACAAACAAATGTTCTGAAACTTCTTATGAGCGTTGAAAAGTGGATTTCCTGTTGGCTTCTGATAGGAAATTAAAAAAAAAGAAGTACATCCATGTGATATTACAAGGAAAATATTGATTTTATTTCAATATCTCTTTTTATAATACGTTTGCTTTTTGATATCCTTACAAATAGAAATATTGTGAACAAAATATTTTGCTTAATCTGTTTATTTTGTAATATTGCTGATGTGACATAATTTGAGATAAACCATAATAGTCAAATATTTGTTCTAACGTTACTTACATAAAAAAAAATTCTTTCAAATTTCAGGTCTGATGACTGGAAGTGTGCAGATAGATTCGCAGTTAAAGTCCAATTTTCCTGGTGAGGGAGTTGCTAACTCGTCTATGTTGGTCGTACGGACACGTGACTATCAGCGAGAACACATTGCATCATGGGAAAGAGCAGTCATTCTTCTACGCAACCCTTATGATTCTATATTCATGGAATATTATCGACAAATTATGACCACGCCGATTTTAGGTGAAAAACTCTTGGCCAAGTTAAAAAAAGGTTTGTGATCTCTGTACATAAAGAGGCTCCTTTTGTTTCTCTGCAGTAGATCTACTCTCCATAAAGAGTTAAGAAAAAAAGTTGTATATTCCTTACAAGCATAAAATGTTTAACCCTCAGCAAATTCAGGATGTCCAAACTTACAGGCTCAACCCACTAAAAGATTTGGCGCATTTCGGCATGTAAATAACTCTTTAGGCCCAATTTTGTGACGAAGAGAGTGACCTATTTCACCACTTGCATCAGGCAAAAGCTGATTTTCAAAGCATGAAGATCCTTACTGTTTAGTGCAACAAAATTTTATTTCTTACCTAGTTACAATAAGAACTATTCCGTATCAAGATGTACATTTTCTTTTTTAAGTAGAGGAATTATATTAAGAATTCACTATTCTGTGTGTAAATTTCAAGTCTATTATGTCATCAAATGATTCATTAATAGTTCTAAAGAAAAAAGTCACTCAGGTATCCTCTTTAAACAATTATTAACCAATTAAATATCCTCAAATAATTTACGTTTTTTTTTTTTTTTTTAGGTTGGCATGGATACGTGAAAAAGCAACCTCTTGCTTGGCTTCGACTCAACTTAGAATGGCTCCAACATTTCCACGGGCCGCTACTCGTGATTCATTATGAGAGACTTAAAGCAAAACCCGTGGAGGAAATGAAACGTCTTTTACATTTCCTTGGACAACAAGCCACTAATAATGATCTAAATTGCATGCTAAAGAATTCTTATAACTATCTCAAGATGAAACCACGTATTACCAATGTCACCAATCACTTTTCCCGCTCCTTACAGGCTGAAATCAACAGATATAGAGCGAGACTTCATCGTGTTCTTGCAGACGCGCGAAATAAGAAAAAATGGACTCGACAATGAGGGGAAAACTCTCTAAGTTTAAACCGTCAATGCCAATTTAAAAGAAGGAAATAATCAAAACACAGATGTTTGTATAACAGGGGCATTGATTTAAACTAAAACAAATATTTTCTTTATACCTCAGTGCCTCTTGATACTGTGGTCATTCGTTTTTGTTTTTTTCAAGAAAGCAAAGAATCATCAACTTATTTTTACGTACATTATTTGACCACGACTTTATGGTTCATGAAATACTTCGAACAAAACAAAAATCGTATTCCTTAAAAATCATTTTATTTTTGACTAATCAATTTTAATTTATGGTCATGAAATAATCTTGAAATTTGTAGAAGACATTAAATAATTTTCTCCATTAAAAAGTGACTGTCCAACTGTAGAACAATGATAAGTAAACAAACTAGTATGACAGAAGATAATAATCGACATTAACAAGACACCTGCTGATCTCAGCTTGTATAGAATACAAAAATTGCTCTTTGGGGAACTGCTTATCACTGTGACTGAAAAATATCACCCAAAAGAAGCAGCAAAAATAAATATATAGAATCACAATGTTCTTTCACCCTAAGGTCTTGAATAAAGACCCAGTGAAGGATTGTAAGAAACCGAAAAAGAATCCTGGAAATTAAATATGAATAGTAGTAGAAATAATAAGAATGTTTTAATTCTCATTCTGTGTTGTATCCTTTGGGCAAAACCCAGAACACAATATTTAGTAAATAGAAGGCAACGCATCCTGCAGTAATAGCTAATAATCTAGTCCAAAATGTTGTGAGTTCGATTCCTACTTCAGGTTCAGAGTTTCGGTTTATTTATTTAATGGTATGCTAAAATTTAATTCGAATAATTTGCACATTTGTGGCTTTAAGTATTCCTGTGAAATACTCATCCTTTTCAAACTATTTGATTCGTAAATGGATACCCTTATGGGTACTGCCACACCACCAGGTTTTGGACAAGGCGTAGTGGACACCTATTAATCAGTTTCATATTTTCTAAGACCTTGGTTCCAGTAAAATAGTTTCCGTATTTCCAAGTTTGACACAAGGATACAGATATTGGGAACCAAGTGAAAATTGAATTCATTACTGTATCAATAATCTGTAAGATGATATAGTTGATTAGTGCTCTACAACAAGTTGCCTTATTTATTAAACACTGTAACATGACCAAAGATCACGACGGAAAAAAAGACATTATGAAAAATAAGCAGACCTATTATCTTAAAGTCTATATTTGTCTTAAACCATTGGCTCTAACTGATAAACTATTGATTTCCACAACCAAATATAAATTTTAGGAGTTTCATTTGACATCTGAAAATATTTTTTCCTTCCACGGTCCGTCAAAATTCCTTATCGATTTTAACCTTAATAATAAAAAGATTAATTTTTCTATCAAGGAATCCTGCACGCAACTAATATGGAGAGGTTTCCTCCCTCCCATTTGTTGTTCATCTTACATGCAGAATTTGCGGGGACAAAGATTGAGGTCATTCACATAAATATTGCGTTTCTCTAAAACTACTTTGAAATAAAATAGAGAAAAAAGGGTTAGGAAGTAAAATGTGTATACAGAGAAGAAAGAGAAAGTGACAAGAGGAAAGAAAAAGATAAAAACTCAAATAAAAAGAGTCTGTTTTCCAATAGCTAACGCCATTTTTCTTAGATTTTAGTTTATATGAACCAGAAATTGGGGGAAAAAAATGCCAACTATCACAGGCAAGAATTTTTCTTTTAACGAAAATCAACGAAATTTGACTGGAAAAATCTTTCATTGAGATCTATGTGCGCAAATTTTGAGTAAAAATCCAGTTTTTTGGAAATTGCTGGGAACTGAAGAAAAAGTGATGTATTATATTTTTAAGATTCCAAAATATATCACTATTTTAAAGATAAACAATTCAAACCTCTTTTATTCACTCTACAAAGACATTTATGAGGACCTTGTGTGGTATAAGAGCCAAAGAGTCAGGCTAGCTGACTAATGTTAGTGAGTTCAATTCTCACCGAGTGACCTCATTTTTTACTTTCTACCAAACTAAGGCAAACTTGGTAAATGACACGGCATTTATTAATTTTAATTTTAGTCCAGGACGAAATATTTGACGTAAGACAACTAAATTCAAATCTGGTAGAAAGCTACATTGATGAAGGGGAAGATTTGCTCATATTGAAAATGAACTTTCGAAATTTCATCTTTTACAAAGAATTGAACCTTAATCCCTGTGGCCAGTGAAAAAAAAATCTGCTGATAACATCAAATATCTTTTTTTTAACCCCATCAACATATATCATCATCATCAACATATATATCATCATCATCATCTAGAGGACCGCAAAGTCTTGTAACGAATAGAACATTGGGAGATTCAGCTAGCAAAATGTGACTTCTAACCATTTTAACAGCGATGAAAAGTCGATATTTGTCACTTATATAAAAAAAAAAAAAATGCATGAAACTGAAACTTCCACTGCCTAATCCAATTTAATTCTGCTTCATATCATAATCGAACATTGGAAACAGGTGAGAGAGAAAGATGCTCGTCTCTTTTATAATTTCGAGATTAAAGTTTTGTGTCTTCGGAGAGTATTGACGCCATGATTGGAAAAATATTGCAGATACTAAGTGTCGAAAGTGATTTGATGTCACTGAGAAACGACAGTGATCTGAACAGACAGATATATTTAGCTTTGAGAAGGGAAAAGATTTCGAGCCTTTGAAACAATGAGAAACACATTGAACTTAGGGGAAAACAAAAAGCCAAACAGGCTTGGAAGATCAAATTTGGAAGCAAGGACTGTGGGTGGGGTATTTTTAGGAAAATGAAATAACCTAGCGTCATTTTTCAGATGTAAATTGGTTTAATTATAATTCTATCTTCCCATAAAATTGGGAACAGTTTTGTTCGGAGTAAAAATAAATCATTTTCTATGTTCGTTTTGTGCCATTTTTTGTCAAATCCATAAAAGACTAAATAAGTTTTCGCCCAAATTGAACGTATTTTATTTTTAAGATGCATTTCTTAAGTGAGCATCATACGAGGTGCTAACCCGATGTTTTTGTTTGGGCGTTGCGGGGTGGGAGTACGAGCAGTGCACTTCAATTGAATATAGAACTCTTTTTTAATCTGTGTGCAAAAGCCGGTAAAAGACTACTTCGAAAGAAACCATGGAAACTAGGTGTTTCTTCAAGGGATTTCATTTTGACAGCCAAATTCCCAAAACTTTTGGGTAAAACCTCGTAATAAACAACTAAGTTCAAATTCCAACCAAAAAAATCTGAAAAACCTAAAATTATGAAAATCATACAATTTCATCTAAGACTTTCAGTAACATTTTCTGTTGATACACATTCATAGAAGTATAATTCTATCCACATATTACATATACACACCTGATATTATATATATATATATATATATATATATATATATATATATATACACACACATACACACGCGCGCGCAATCTCAATGAGAAATTATAAATAAGATGAAAAGCTCATTTCTATAATCTTTCCCCTTTTCATAAAGAAAAAATGAATTCGGTTTTTTTTGTAACTTTAGAAAAATTATTAATTAGTTTTATTTTTGCGAATGGAGAATTCAGATTCAATTCTTTTACCATTATAAAAGACCATTGATCTTTTATCATAAAAGGATTTTTATCTTTCATGGTGACGACTGCTTATTTCCTTTCTGACTCCATCAATCCTAAAATGAAATTTTCTAACAATACCTAAAAATAAAAAAAAGGTTGGGATCAAAATCCTTCCCACCCCCCAGAATTGATTGATCAGATTGTTCCTTAAAATGAAAATTAATAATAGTCAAGGAGGGGGGGGAGAGAGAAAGAGAGATAGATTTTGATTCAGCCTGTGTCAATTTCGCTTGCATGTCAGAAATTAGTAGCAAAGAGATAAATTAAATTGTATTTGTAGAGTATGTACGTAATTTGCAGCGACATTTCTAATAAGGAATTTTGGATTTTATGGATTTTTGATCGAATCTTTTAAATTGAAAATGTTTATCTCCACAACAATGATATCGAACTTCCTTTGATCGATTTTGTGTTACTTAAATGATCTTTTTTTAATGTCATCTAAAAAGATGCTTATTACTTATCAAGGAGATTATCTATACACCCAGAAATATATATATATATATATATATATATATATATATATATATATATGTGTATGTGTGTGCGTGCGCGCTCATACAAAGTCAAAAACGTTTGCGACTGTCATAAAAGTCATAATTATTGTTATGAAGCCTTTTCACAGTAAATGTTATAATAAACATCAATTGACGTCTTTTCGGAGCAAAAATCCATTTCCATTGAAAATGTACAATTTATAGAAGTATTGTTTTGAATATTTGGAATACTTGAAATATAAACAAATGTAATGAACACTATATTAACTGACAAACTAATATATCAAATGGTATGAACAAGTATTGTTCTCACACATTGCCGACCGCTATACCATAACATTTCAACCACTTTTCTGTTCTGTCCTCTTCAGGAGCCATTTGTCATACTCGGTAATCTGGATATATGGCTGAGATAGTCAAGATGTCAAGTCAACTATCCTATCCGAAAACTGAAGTTAGTGAGTTCAATCCTAGACCTCAGTTTCAGTTACTGTGAAACTGCAAAAAGTGACTGATGCAAGATACCCCTCAGGCATAAACTGAGGAATGAGAACAGTCTACTTCCCCTCCCCGGAGTTCAAGTAAAGGGTTCGTAATTCCTCGAAAGTAAGCGATTACGATAAAAAAAAAAAATATTTGAAAAAGGCCGAAGAGTACAGGGGCCGGTACTCTGTGAGTATAGCAGTCCGCAGTTTGTAGAGATTGATCCTACTTACCCAACCCCTCCGCTCGGGCATGACACAAGGTCAATTTTTAAGCGGAGTTTAACCGGTTTGAATTCAGAGTTTTCCTTCTCCTAGACTAGTTGCCTCACCAAGGCTGAAGAACCCAGTCTGCCCCTACTATTTACCCATAGCTAGAGGGAGAATAATTGGATTCATACCTTTCCCAAGGGTATTAGTGCTATGTGAAATGCAATCAGGCAGGTCCAGGATTTGAACTCGTGTCGCCATGTCCATATCCACGGGCACCTCCATGTAGAGATTGATAATAGAGACAGATATAAACAATGTTTTTATTTTAGAAATTTTACATGAAAGTTTTTTCTTTTATAATATTAGATTTAGTTTTACTTAAGCAGCACAGGCACTGAAGTGTGTGTGTCCGTCCCTTTCTCAGACAAGTGAATTTTTTAAAAATTTTACAAATCTAGCAGTGAAGTCTGTTAAAGTGGCAATTAATATAGAATTTAGATGTTTATATATTTTAGCAGAATTTCTTTCACTAACATACACATATATAAGAGAAGATAGGTCAATAAGTTCGTAGCTTGACACAAATTTTAACGGGATTTTTATCTGAAGGTTTCACTCTGATCTATAGAATCAATGAAGTCGCCTTGAATTAAATATATTGACCAAGAAGGAGATTATCTTAAAAACTGCCTTATTTATTCTCGGTAACACACACACAACGTTTTATTAAAGCTGTTCACCTCAATTTCAGCAAGATTTTGACAGTTGCAATATTATGAGGAAAAAAACTGGTGTAGATATTTATACCTACAAATCTCTCCTCTGTTGAGGTTTAAATATTTATGTAGACTTAGATAAATTCATGAATACTCAAATATAAATCAACTTTCATTTATACACACACACACACACACACACAAATACATTCATTGAAAGCAGATTATTCCTGAAGGAGACCATTATTCATTTTACAAATGGGAGACAAAAATCAAATAAATCATTTGACTTGAATTTTTGGAAAGTATTTTTCAGTTGTTTTCCTTATGTTGTCCCTTCCACACTTTGGCTATTATTTGAAGCAGTTGATATATATATATATATAAGTATGTACGCCACAACATTAATTTTGGCGCTTGGTATATTGCAAGGCTTTGTAAAATAGCCAGAATTTGTTCGTTCCACAGAAAATAAGTGTAATAATATCCATTGAGCTTTTCATTCATTTTTATTCAGTAAATAGCAATAAGCAGTTTTTGTCCTTTGTTAGGAAGAGATTACCTTCGTATTTGTAGTTGAACATACAAGAAATTTATCGAAACGATCTCTAATTTTTATGATGCAGTTAACTGATCCCCCATTTTGCATTGTTTGTTAATAATTCAATCTCCGAGGTTTTAAAGAAAAAAGGTAAGATTTTCAGTAAGAAATTGCAGAAGTAAAAGAACGATTCTTTCAGATTTTGTTCTGAATCTGAAAAATCATTTATGTCAGTGGATAAATTTCTATCTTTTTCTTTTTGTTGTTGACAATGTTGCGTTTAAAGACTCCGGACGAACTGGGTCGAACTGTTACTGCTTGTCTTTTCAGGGGTTATAACATCCCCCCCCCCAATCGCATTTCATATTACAATATGGAATTTGACTCTGTACAAGTCTTGGTCATTTGTAGTGTCTGGACAAGCTCAAATTTACATATAAAAATATATATATTGTTAGCAATTTGGAAGAAATGTGTGTGGTGGGGGTCATATTCCATAAAATACGGTAATTCATTTATTATTTTGTAAATACAAACCTGGATATTGCCGAATGATTCTGCTAATCTCTGAATATTAATTCTACTTAATTTCTAGATATGAAGTTACCAATTTGCCCTTATCTTCCCTATTTTATTTACTTTTGATTTTTATGAAAAGCAACTCTTGGAAAAAGTAGAAATTACAAGTTAAAAAATGTTTGGTGTAAATTGTCTTAATTTCTATGAATAAACAGGCATGTTATTGGCGTACCAAGTTTTACCCTTTCAAATAATATTCAATTTTTTTTGCTTAACTAGGATTAATATTTTCTGTGTGCTGTGGTCTTAAACTTTAGATATACGTATGAAAATCCTCTAAACTACTTGATAAATAAGACATTGAGAAATATTTCAAACAGAATTTTCCCACTTTCCCTTATTTTCTACAAAATCTTAGAACAACAATTAAGAATGTTTTAATTATGAAATTAATTAACTTCTTGCAACTGTTTAAGATTTTTTCATTCGCCTCTTCTGTCTTCGATTAAATTTTCATTTTTTATTTCAATTTCCAATGGTTATCGCTTTCTATTTAAATCGTATTTTACATTATTCGTTTCTTATTGGTTTTATCAAAATTGAGGGGTTTTCTTAAAATTGATAATTACAATCGAACAGGAGATAAAATGAATTTGTTTATTTCTGAATCTTAAAAAATTCATTGAACTCGATATTATCCGGGTCGATTCTTCTTCAATTATTTTCTTCCCATTTCAAATAAATATAAAAGTATTTTTAAATGTGGAAAAAATATTTTAAATTATAAATTTTATGCGAATCTAAACTATTTTTCCTCGACATTTCCTCATATCCAGCAAGCAAAAGACATTTAAAATGTTTCCATTTATTTTGTAAAACATTTTCTAATCTGTGTTGTAGAATTACCATTTCCCAAATTAACCCTAAAAGAACTTAACGCTTTGAAAAGGGGAACAAAAAAAAATTAAAGTTAGTGTTGAATACAATATGAGATCCAGAAGACAGGAGCGGTAGAAGAGTTAAGTAGGAATTATGTCATTTACGAAGCTCTTTGCTTCAATGTGGCACAAGGCCGAATGAATGGAGTACCTAATGAGACTCGAACTCACTCTTGCAGTGAGAATTAATTTTTTTTATTTATTGCGGACTTTTTTTCCTCATGTTGGTAGTTTTTTTTTTCTTTCACTACGTTTCGGCCAAATTTCACCTCTGGCCTTCTTCAGGTGATTTACCGCGACCTCGGATAGGAATGCTGAGTCTTGTAACCGTATCCCTAGTAATTACTGCCTTCCATAGTTGTTGTCTATCGCACCACGTTTTCGACCAAGTAAACTTCTGGCCGGCTTGGGTAGGATTTGAAACCGCTATCTTCTGACAATCCTCACCCGGAACCGCAGAGACTCAACGCCTCTATCCGCTGCGCCACGGGCCCCGAAGAAGGCCAGAGGTGAAATTTGGCCGAAACGTAGTGAAAGAAGAAACAACACAAAAAAAAAAAACTACCAATATGAGGAAATATTTTGAAACCTCATCTCAAAGTGATTCCAATTAAAGACAAGTCACTCTTGCAGGTTTGCTAGTCAAGCTTGCTAACCATTACACTACCCGAGGTGCTCAAGTAGGAATTATTATCATTAAGGCTTTCCGGATTTGATTTTATAGCGTTTTCTCTGGGTCTACATACAAAAATTAGCATGCATGCTGATTTTCATTGATTCGTTAAAAACGAAAATCAACTAGATAACTTGTATTTATCTGGACACCAGATTAAAAAAATAAAATAAATAAAAGCCAGTTTCAAATGCCGATTTCCCATAGGTTTTCTTCACTTAGGAGAAGAAAAAGAACGACGCAACAATCTTTATTCATATTTCTATCTAAATTAAGCTAAGTTTAGAAAATGCCTCGAATGCATTGAATCTAAATTAGTCATATCTAGGCTATTTAAAAAAATTTAACAAATTAGATTTTTTTTTTTATTGAAGACATTCAAAATTTTACTACACAGAAAAAAAAAAATTGAAGTTTGAACACATCAAACTAAACACTTCAAAAAAAAAAAAAAAAAAAAGAAAAAAAGATTTTAATCCAAATAACTTAAATAATAAGAAGCTAAAGTAAAAATTTTATAGTCAAAAAGATTTCCATTTAATATTCACAAGTGGAGATCGGAGAATCGGCCTATTAATTTTGCTGTTATGGACACTTTTAAAAAGTGCTCATTTTCTTTTATAATGAAGTGGGATTTTATATCCTGTTTTATAGTTGCTTCCTGTGATGTCTAGTCACGAAGAAAATCAGATTTTCTTTTTTAAAATATTCCAAACACTAAACAGTTTTCATTTTGAACATTTCTTGTCTACTCGCACCCACCTATTTTAATTCTTCAGCCGTTTTGTATTGGCTAAAGTCAAAAAAGATAAAGCATTTTCATTGACCTTTTTTTTTTTTACAGATTGTTGTCTTCTATTGTATGAAATATATGTTGCCAGATATATCCTTCAATATTTTCTTAGTAAATTTTCATCCATTCATTCTTTGAAATGTACTTTTTCTAATTCTTAAACGTGCCCTCTTAACGGCAGAGTCTTTCATTAGTTTCCAAAAATAATTCCGATAAACAGCTTAGCTTAATCTTTTTGCAATAATTTCCAAATATGAGAAAAACATTTTCCCGATTTGAGAAAAAAAATGTGCAAACCTTTTATAAATTTCTAATTTTTATTAAAAATCGTGTCTGATCATAAAGTCAAAAACAAATTGAAATTTTTTACTTTTCTTCAAGGTCATTCATTTTAATAGATTTATAAATCTGAATAATGAAAAAAATCTGTTCTCTTAAAATGCACAATTTTCTTCGGAAAATTATTCAAATTTTAGAAAAAAAACAAACTATTGTGATAAACGAATTACTTTGTTCGTCTTTTAAGCTTTATTCAATATAAAATAACTGTGGTCTAGTTATGGCGAAGAATTTGAGTATTTATATTGAATTTAAGTTCAAGACAATTAAGTTTGACTTGACAATGATTTTGATACAGAGTTTAACTGAATCTACTTTGACAACCCCAATAACTTAAAATTGTTTCATTAAAAAAGTTGCGCACACTACAAACGAGCCGCACTATATGAATCCGATTGTCACCAGAGTTCGACCACCCAAAGTCTACTGCTCCTTTCTCTCTTCCATATTTATAAAGAATCAATTTGTATTAATTAGTGCGACAGTAAAAACAAACAATTTCACTTACAAAGTTTTTTTAACAAGTCTGTGAATTGTAGTTTAATAAATATAAAACTTTGATGTTGCCCGGTTTATTCACAAGATAAACTAATTTTTAATCTTTTTTATGTACTGAAATTTCATAGATCAAAGTACATAAACATTTTACGCCCAATTTTTGCATTGTTCAACAAATTATCAAAAAGAAAAATCACCTCTGTTTAAAGTAAATAGAACTTATTCAAAAAATTACATTTATCATAAAAGCCGGATTTTTTTCCTTCTCAGATTAGAATCAAAAGGTTAAAAAAATGATTAATTACTGCTTCGTAAATGAAGTGTACTCACCTTTTCAATGAAGCTTTGATTTATAACTGAATTTCATTTGTTTAATTTTAAAGTTATTTTCGTGATTATACGCCAAAATACTGGTCGGCTTTCAAGTTCAAACTTTAGACGCTTTTCATGAAACTTCCTGACTCGATCCGCCATTTTCTTCGACCTCAAACGGCGAAATATATTGGACGAGATTTCAAAACAAACACCCGATTTTTTTTTTATAGCAGAGACTTTTTCAATGGTAGTTTTGTAGATGAAAATCATGTTTTTTTTTTTTTTTTTTGCTACCATAAAATTCCTGTGCGGCAGCAAATTTAATCGATGTAATTTTTGTCATCGTTGTGAAAAGCTTAAAGAGTGAAAGATATTTAGTCTTATTATAGAGTCTTTGACAATAATGGCTTCGCCAAGATATCTGCTGTTATTCCGTCAAGTGAAACATATCAAGAAATGTCATTATGAATTAAAATGGCCGACTAATTTCACCTTTATATTATTTTTTGCTTATTTTTATTTTTCTTTATTTTATTTGATGGGCTTAGAATTATTTGTGCATTTATAACGTTTGTATGAAATTTGGACGAAGAATAAAATTAAAGAGAGAGAAGGAAATGAGCAGCAGGAGGGAGAAAGAGAAGATGAGTCGGCATAGAAGAGAAGGGGAATATAAGACAAAGAGAGAGAGAGAGAGGGGGGGGAGAAATGAGAAAGAGAAGATGAGTCGGCATAGAAGAGAAGGGAAATATAAGACAGAGAGAGAAAGAGGGGAGAAATGAGAAAGAGAAGGAAGAGAAGATGAGTCGGCACAGAAGAGAAGGGGAATATAAGACAAAGAGAGAGAGAGAGGGGAGAAATGAGAAAGAGAAGGAAGAGAAGATGAGTCGGCACAGAAGAGAAGGGGAATATAAGACACAGAGAGAGAGAGAGAGGGGGGAACTTTGTATACAAAAAAAGCTTAATTAAAAATACTAAAATATTTTTCTTTAAATATTTAATCTCACTTGCCAAGCACGCAAACCATCACACAATGAACTCGATTCTTACCGGGTGCCCCATATTTCTAGCCTTGTGATGAATTAAACTAAGAAAACGAATTCACTGAAAACCTGTAAAAATGTCCAACATTTTCTATATTTTTATAGAAATCCTCGCAAAAAATAAACTTGCAAAAGACTTTCTATTTTTTCTCTCACTTTTCATAGTTGCCAATTTTCCCGCCGAAAGTTTTTGAAATTCCAGCAATTTCTTTTCAAAGCATTTGACATATTTCTTCACCTTGATGTTTTGTATCTTTAAAAGACAATTAAAATAAATGGAAAAGGTCATATTTGCGTCATTTCTTTTAAATGCTTTTCATGGTAATTATTTTGTATTTCACAGATATTCTATGTTGCCAAATTGGTTTTTGGAAGTTCTAAAATAAAGCATTAATAAAAAAAAAACTTATTTAAAAGATTCTAACTGTTGTATACATTTTTTTACTGATATATAAAGTATTATTTGTGTTTATGTTGTGTGGTATTCGCCGATTCACAAAATATTTTTGTATTTTGTCTTGCACATTTGACTCTTTTGTGCTAGTTGAGGAGAAAAGAAAAAGCAAAACTGTCATCCTACAAAAAAGATGGTTTTAAAACTCCAGGCTGGTATACTGCCCCGCAACAGCCCCCACCTAAAAAAACAAACACATACACAACAGATAGTTGTCTATCTAAAATCCTTTTCATCTGATAAAAACTGACTTAAAAAAACGCTTAACTTTCTGAGTGGGCGTTCTTTTCAAATCAATTTTCTACGAAACAAAAGCATTTACGCTTTTTTCGCTTGTCATCCTGACAATCAAATAGGTGATTGGATAGGTCATACTTTTCTCTCGAAGTGTTCACTATACAAGTCCTTCACTAAATAGGGCATTCGAAAGTGTAATCTATTTTGAAAAAAAATATTATTCTATAAACCTCATAGTTACTATCACATTACATACCTACAAACTCGTGTATAAGTCAATTGCGTATATAGGCTGACTCTTAATTCATAGTTCCAAAAGCATTCATTTTAAAAGTGTTGCTCCTCGTTCTTCCCATTGTCTTTGAATACTGTATACACCCGTGTATTAGTCGCCCTTTTATTACAGTCATGAAATCATTAATTTATGTGTTTTTGAAGTCGAAAGTTACTCCAAGTCTTTCCCATTTTGTTTAAATATCAATCTTTTTTTGATTAAAAAATTATATCTTCAAAATTCAATGTCTATACGAGAATTTGGATTGGATCGATTCTCTTAGTTTTCCAGAGACGATTGCAGGTTCAATCTTTACTGGGTGCCCAACTATTGGGACTTTTAGCCTGTATTAGTAAATATGACGCTACCACAATCTAGTTAACCCAATCTCGAAAACCATGGTTACTTATTTAATTTGATTATTACCGAATATTCTATAATATTTTTATGTTGACTTTTTCCCATAAAAAACTTTGAAAGAAACAAGAAAAAAAAAAAACAACTCTTAAAAATACGCAGTTTACAGCGTTTTTAAAATATTCAAAAAAATTAAATTTCTAATGATTTAATTAATTAAATTTGATTATGACGTTAACTTTACGTACAACATTCTTAAATGATTTTCTAAAAATATATTTCGTTATATAAAAACATTGAATTCGTTTCTTAATGGTAAATTTAAAACTAAAATTCAACTTTTATTTGTAAAAGAAAAACAGATTAACATAAACTTATTAAATTGCACCAGATCAACATAAACTTATTAAATATCTACATTCACTGCACGCATTTCAACAATGGCAAACAAGCATTGGATTCTATCTTATAGGTCCTTTCATGACGCTGGTAAGGCTCAGAATTGGAGGCTTATTTCAGAACATTTGAGTTAGTTTCAGTAGGAGAATTAGCCGACTGGAGAAATTTAAAGTTTTGCTTTTTCATTTGGAATAACTTTTATGATTATTCAATTCTTTATTTTATATCCTCTTGGTTTATTTTAATTGGGAAAAAGATTTTTAGTCCGAAATTCGCTCTTAAAAATTCATTTATTCTTTTTGGACTTTGAAGTTTGTTTAAATTTTTTTCTTAAACTTAAAATAAATAAACTTTCAATAAACTTTTAATTAGTTAACTTTTAAAAGTTAAGATTTTTACTGTTTTTCTTTTACAAATAAAAGTTGAATTTTAGTTTTAAATTTACCATTAAGAAACGAATTCAATGTTTTTATATAACGAAATATATTTTTAGAAAATCATTTAAGAATGTTGTACGTAAAGTTAACGTCATAATCAAATTTAATTAATCAAATCATTAGAAATTTAATTTTTTTGAATATTTTAAAAACGCTGTAAACTACGTATTTTTAAGAGTTGTTTTTTTTTTTCTTGTTTCTTTCAAAGTTTTTTTATGGAAAAAGTCAACATAAAAATATTCACTACTTCATTTCTAAACAATGAAAAAGAATTAAAAAAATATATTTTCATGTTTATTTTGTTTAGAATTCACCATTCGATAAGTTTTGCTTTTTTTAAGATAGGGAAATTGCCCCACTACATTAAAAGTTTCAAGTAGATGAATTAATTCAAAGATAAAAGTGCATATAAAATAGAGTTCACACTTGTTAATGATATACTTTAAAACAAATGTCCGATAAATGAAAAAATAAATAAAAAGTGGGCTCTTAGACCATAGTCACCTCTCTAAAAATTTTGTTTTTAACTTATGAGAGGAGGAGAGTGAAGATAAAGAGAAACTGATTTGGCTCGAAAAGTTACCCCGAAATTTAAGAAGTAGAATTATAAGGGAAATTGAACTTCTTTTCTAATTATAGCCAAATATTTTAAGTGATGGATCTCAGCCAAAATTGTAATACGACCTTAGAACCCCCCCAAGAAACATTAAGATGAAGTAATTTTTCGAGGCAAATTAATTTTGCTCCGAATCTTTTTTTTCTTTTGATAATTGGAATTTAAGAAGTTTTTTTAGATATTTAACTAGTTTACCGCAATGCCCCGGAAGTGATGTACCTTTGCTAGCAAAACAAAATACGAAAGTAGATATGTCCAAACTGAGAATAGTGATAAGATCCATAAAATATTTGTTTATCGTTTTCCAAAAACGAAGGAGAGGTAGAAAAAAGTGGTTCCAAATGCTCATCTGAATGGAACAGATGATACTGCTTTTTTTTTCTACTACTACCATGGCCTCCAAACTTTGGTACAATGAAAAAATATGCCCTCCTCCAAATCCATCATCAGTATAAACAGATGTGTCAAGTTGTCAAATACGAACACCTTTTGCTTTTCAAAGGGCTACCAAAAAAAAAAAAAAAAAAATCTGATACTCTTATTGGAATTTGATAAGATTAATTATTCTAATTCGGAAAAAAAGTTTAATTTACAAAAGAAACTTTGTGAGTCCATTTGTAGCATTTTTGGACGAAAATATTTCCATTATTCGGTCTTCGAAAGTTGTTAATGTTTTTTTGTTACGATGAGAATTTGTGAAAATTTACTGTTTAAATGATTTTTGGACAGATTAACCCACCACTTAACATCCTAATGAAAGGTTTCACCTTTTGTTATAAGTGTTTATTTCCTTTATAAAATTTACAAAGGGGAACATAAAGCTCCAAGTTTGATTAAGTGATTGGTGAGTCTGTTGAGAAATCATTTAAACTGTAAATTTTTACTACTTGATTAAAATTGGAAGAAGTGATCCGATATTTGAATTGTATGGCTTTTAAACACATGAAGGACAACATGTGATTAAAAGCCATTTTTTCAGTAGTTTTAAATAAAGACTCTAAAAATCGTTGTAATGGAATCCTGCCAAGCAATAATTGTCCGTCCTTTTGATATGCAACAATACATTCATTTTACAATAGATTAAGAGTGGATTTTCACTTAGCATCATTTGCAAGAATGACATAAAAATATCAAAACTTAATGAAAAATTCTTTTACCTGTGTCTAATACTCTTGTTGCTTGTCAAAAAGGTTTGCCGAATTCTTCACGATGAAGTGTATATCGAGAAAATGTTGTAATATCATGGCAGACAACTTTTTGCTAAGTCAGTTGATGATTGGTTTGTGATGGGTTAAACAGTTCTTGGCACAATGTTAGTATGTCTAAATGGTGGTTCCAAATTGTTTACCTGATTAATTTTAATTTCAAAATTAAAATCAGCTTTTTTTATTTGAACAAGTTGAATTGACTGCTTAAACAATCACCTCGGTAACAGATGATGTAAAAGACCATGATATGTGATGACAACCATGGAAATATGACATTTTTAAAAAAATTATATTCTGCACTTTCTGAAAAAACCTTGGATAACAGAAGAAAATAAACATTGTTTTTATTATGTTGATCTGTTGAAGAATATAAAAATTTGTGGCTCACAGAAAAGACAGGAAAACTTATCTTTGATTATAATGGTGTCAAACAAGTGGTGATTTACGAAGCTCTTTGCTTCGACGTTGCACAAGGCCAAATGAATGGGGTACCAATGAGGTAATTTACAAAGCTCTTTGCTTTGATGTGGCACAAGTCCAAATGAATGGGGTACCAATGAGACTCGAACTCACTCGTGTAGGTTTGCTAGTCTAACTTGCTAACCATTACACCACCAGAGGTGCCAAATAAATTGCAAAATAGATAAATCTTAAATAGCTATATCACTTAGAATTTGAAAAACTGATTATTTAGATTGTTTTGTGTCATAATCAGCATACTTTTTGGGGGGAATCTGACTCGTCTGCAGAGATACAATCAGTGTATTCTGCAGCCCTAACTGACTGAGCCAACGTAAGAAACTCCTCGGTATTATATCATTACTACAAGAGAGATTAGGGTTCGATTTCTTACCGAGAAGATATAAAATCAATTTTATACCTTTATGAGCGTCTGCTATGAAGCTGAATAATCAGTTACATAAATTGTTACCGCTGTAGTGAGTTCAACCTGTTCTGAAAGCCTAAACATTTCCTATTTTGTGCCAGTCTGGCCTCCACATACGCATCACGTGTGTACAATGTGCGTGGGCTCATTAGTCATCGTCAGAATATCGCAAATGTTAACAGTTATCGACTGTTTGTCATAAATCTTTCACGTTAAGAAAAGGTTATTGTTCACACATTATCGGAGTTGAATCCGATGACCTAAATTGTTGATAATCTCATCTAAAATTTCTTTTAGAGGATGGTAAATGAAACACAGCAACATCGACAGACTATCAATTTGACACCATTGTTTTCAAAATCTTATCAATGCCCGGGCTTCAAAAAAGAAATCTATTTCCTTTGGCCAATAAAATTATCACCACATAAAAGACATCGCGTTAAAAAGGCGGACAACATATTTTTGTCTCTCTAAACCCGAAAGTGAGCTGAATATTTTTTCGTCTGATTTTTTCAGCCATACACATTTAAACACCCTGTTATATATATATATATCAGGGGCGGAGACGGGACTAGTGCTACTCGTGCCCGGCACGACCAATAACTCGGTCAATGTTATTCAAAATAGATTAAAAATCATCCATTAATTTCAACCAAACATACTTAGTCTGATCTCAATTAAATTACGTATCTATTCAAGTTTCGATAACTAAGTAGCCAAAAGTTCATAAATATATCTGGGAATAATACAACGATGCTGTTTTGAACGGATGGTCTTTGTCAGGCCACCGTCAGATTCATTGAACATCCCATAAAATCGGCTATAATGTTGAACACGCAATCCGTGCCAGGCACAAGACCCTTATTATAAAAGTAATGTTAGAGAAATCTGCTTTTGGCTGTAGCCAATAGCAAGAGCAACCCTAACACCATGCTCAAAAATCTTAGCACATTCTGACTGCTGATAGATGTCTTGGGAAGAGGGAGAGGGACAGATAGAGAGAGAGAGAGGGGGGGGAATAGCAGATTAGAGCCGTCGCCGACGTCATCATCATCGCTATGGTAAATGTTGGTTAAACGACGCGTTTTAATTCGTTTTTTCTCCTACAGATGTCTATTTCTTTAATGAATGTTGCATATATTACATTCTGTAACTAAAATTTGTTTATTTGAATACATTTTCAACAAATAATCTTTATTTTAAGCGAAATTGAAACTACTAGCTGTGTCTGTGTATGTTGTCATCAGTTTCTTTATTCTAATAAACATATTTTTCTCGTCATAGTAATGAACATCTCTTTTCTTCTATACTTTTGAAAGGAGAAAAAATTATGTTATCCACTGTATTAACAAGACTACAAATTATATAGTATCTTGATTGTTTACAAAAAAAAAACACCATGCAAGGTAGGTTTGTCAGTCTGTGCTATACAATGGAGAATCACGCAATAGCAACTATGATGACTTACTATGGGTCCACGGACCACGGGTTGGGAACTGAAGTTGACAGAGGGCGGGGGGGGGCACGAGTAGCAAAAATAGGCTAGAGTCGCCACTGATATATATATATATATATATATATATATATATATATATATATCACTTTATATCTAAAATTACGTAAGTACACTTGGTTTCATATTAACTTATTACCTTAGTATTGCTCGAGACCATAGATCCTCCTGTGAGGATCGAATTCGCTGCACGAGCGAAGTTTTCTCTGCAAGATATAATCGTTAACAATCACACTAAGACAGATATCCAAGTTATGGATATTTCATGATAGGGGAATATAATAAACATCTGATGCGTTTCTAACAAGTGTGATAATTATCTTTGATTGCAATCTGTGTAATAATTAATTCTTGCACCTCTCATTGAAATTAGGCAACCTAAATACTTCAAATACTGCACCTTTTCAACAATCATTTAAGGTTTTTTTTTATTAACTTTATTTTAATATCTACTTGTATATTTATTTGACATAAGATATTTCCCTATTGACGTACATAATCTTTTTCTTATTTCCTTTTATTGTAAACTAAACAAAGCTTTGTACATATCTATGCATAGAGAAAATCCTACATCCGAACAAAAAATACTGATTTTTCTTTTCTGAAAGTCTATAAATTACTTCATTTTCTGTGGCTGAATAACAAAGATTCATCGTGGAATTTCTTTCTCAGAAAATGACCCGTTCGAATAATTTCATTTATGATCTTTGTTTATTTTGTGATATGCATATTGATTATCCAAAGGGAATAGCACCACACAAAATTTCCTAACTTCTCTAAATGAACTTGTAGCAACTTGAAATAAGTTTGCTAAATAACTAAAAACATTGTTAACGAAAGAGTTTCCTTAATATCTCTGGAAGAAATAAAACCTTTATTAACAATAAAATGTGGTCATTTGCTGTCGTGTAGGTAAAGCGAATTATCTTTCTATCACCACCATTTTGCCTTTTAATTGCAGTCCTGGGTTCATAAATAAATGAGTTAAAGTTTAATAAAGTTTAAAAAGAAAATCATTCGATGATTGTTTAAATGGTTCTTAATTTGAATTGGTCCGAATATATCACACGCAAAAGACGCACTGTTATTGATATTTGTTGTGAATTCGGAAATGTTCGATGTGCTGTTAAAAGAAAGATAGTAAAACGAACCCACTTTCAATTACAAACTATAAGTGTTAGTAAATTATGTCAACATCTTTGGAGACATTTGGTTTTTTAGACTGAGAGAGTTCAACATTTTGCGATTTTATTTTTCCTCATTAAAGCGAGGAATGCTGATATGTTTGTTGTATATTAAACACTTGCAAGATAAATATATAAATAAAGTGTATGTTAAATTAATCCTTAAAGTCACAGTAGAATTTGATTGTAAATTTAAACTAAATAAAATGCACCTTATTTAATGATGGCGATGTCCGCTTGAGTTTTCTACTCTTTTCTGGCGGTTACTTTGCACACGGACAAAACGGCTACACAATCGAATGAAAAGAAACCGAATGTTGGCGAAAATAGCTAAAAAGGATTTTGACTGAGAATAGTACGACATTCTCTCCAACTTGATTAACAAATTATCACTTCATTAGACTCAGAGAGAGAGAGAGAGAGAGAGAGAGAGAGAGAGAGAGCTTTACAACTTATGCTTTTTATTTAAGAAATAACCTTTTTATTATACCAATAATTACTCGGGCAAGCATCCTCATTTTGTTTTTCTGGTTTTGGTCAGTACACGTTCTCCCCGTCTCTCTTCCCGTGTAAAATAATCAATTAATCTTTTATGAGATCGCCACATCACGTTTATATGTTAATATTTGTCAACTTTCCAATTTAAACAAAAATTCACTTAACACGTAGAATTTATCAACGAAAGATTTTTTTAACAAAGTAAAAAAAAAACTTTGGTTTATTAAGAAGGACGATTAAAAAAAAAATCAAGATTCGAAGGTAGCAGATCCCGAAACGGTTTTCCTCGGCCTTCCCTATCCTATCGAACAGTTGTTCCAAATAAATAAAATTACAAATATCTGGTAGGACGGTATTAGTCAAACGTCAAAGATCATTCTTATGAGCTGCTAATGTCTAAAAAGAAATAATAATCTGGTTATTGTTACGGAGCCTTTATGTAATTTACAAAGCGCTTTGCTTTGATGTGGCACAAGGCCGAATGAATGGGGCGCCCAATGAGACTCGAACTCACTCGTGTAGGTCTGCTAGTCTAGCTTGCTAACCGTTACACCACCAGAGGTGCCGTTACGGAGCCTTTATAAATGCTGACTTGATTACCCTCATGTTAATAAATACACTAAAATTGGGTCGACTAATCATTAGTAGATTCTTTTTTTATTTCTCGATTATAAAAAAAATAAGAAGGATGTGAATGGTTTTACGTTTGTTAGTAGTAAACGTAGCCAGTTATCAGTGCAGGGGTCGAGGAATATGTATTTTGCTTTGAACTGGTCCAAAATTGGCTTCGTGATATGAATATTCATGAGCCTTCTTGCCAGCGATAATAAACAACTGAAAAGACACAATTTTACGCAACATGAATTCCATTATTGAAGAAAAATATTTTTGACACTGACTTTAATTCGCGTCTTCCTCGTTAGGTATGAAATGGACTCAAATACCTGAAGTGTCCAGTTCGTAAACAGAATGACCACGTGGTACAAAAATTCTATAAAATAGGATCCTGATTCATTTGTTACAGAAATAATAGGTGGTGGACGTCGGTAAACTAATTAGTTTCGGGAGCCTATTGGTCAGAGAAATCAAGTGCCTTGTGACTTCAACTACGTCTGCTCCTTTGATTTTGTCCTGCACAAAATAGATGGTGTGTTTAGAGCCGGCCACGTGGCATTGTTACCTATATATACATTCTACACTTTCGATAGGTAACTCATTCTTCGTTTTGCCAGCTAATGACACGTAACATGGGCGCGAATATAGTCAGTGACCATTTTCTTTTCTTGTTCTGCCTTTTGGTTGGACTTGTTCCAGTTTCACGCATGTGCAAAGCCTCAAACATTTGGTCAAATCCCGAAAGAGATAAACTACTAATGTGGGAGAAAACACGGCCTTCTAAAATACATTTTTCTGTGTATTAGTATTTGGCGTGAAATACTGTCAACACATTCATATAGGCTACAAGACACTTAATATTTAGTCTTCTCGCCTGCACTAAGATAATAACTCATAAATGTAAGTAAGAATTCTGACATTCTTACCTTTCGTTCCAAAGCAAAATACGTATTCACCGTAATATTTATGTTAGTCACACACACACACACACACACACACACACACACACACACACACACACACACACACACACACACACGAATATTTTACAAGCTATATTCGGACATTAATACGGTTTTTTATAATATTTTCTTATGTTTATATATAAATTTATTTTTGTTTGTATTGTCTTGTTGTTCTTTTATCTACGTCGTTTATATTGATTACATTTTATCACCACCAGAGTCCTCGTAATTTGAATCGTTTTTCTATTGTCTGTTGGGTAATAATTCTTTCTTACCCAAAAGGAGACAGTGTTGATTCAACATTTTTTGGTTGGTTGTTTTAGTTTTATTGCATATCAACCGTTATTTGATGCCAAATCCATTTTTATACAAATAATCAGTTCAATTTCAAACTATTCAGCTTAGCACGAGTACAGAGTTTATCAAAAACATTTCTATTTCAAACTATTCGGCTTAATTAAACAGTTCTAATTCAAACAATTCATTTTAGTATAAGTACAGATTTTGTTTACACACAGTTAAATGTCAAAACAGTTCTATATTAAACAATTCAGTTTAGCGTAAGAACAGTTTCAATGTCAAAAACGGTTTCATTTCAAACAATTCAGTTCAGCATAAGTACGCAGTTTAAATCTAAGTACATGATTTAATTGCCAAAACATTTCTAGTTCAAGCTATTCAGTTTAGTCAACCAGTTCTAATTAAAAGAATTTAGTTCATCATAAGTATGCAGTTTAGTTTTATTTAACTCATAGATAGGGCTCTATCAGGTGCTACCATTCTGGGCTAGAGTGGGAGTGATGGCAAGGAAGGGATACTCTGCATTCCCCAAAGCTCCAGCCATACTGGAACCTAACTATCAGATTGTTTAGTGTCATAAATAGGACACTCTTTGGGGGCGGGACGGAGGTCTTACCTCTCAGAGATGCAGTCGGTGTATTCTACAGTCCCAGCCGACTGGGCAAAATATTTTTCTGTGTTACCCTCTTCAATAGGTACCCTTTTTTCACGAGTGGAATTTACTGGACAGTAACATAGCGTAAAACGCGACTATTACACCACGTCGTTAGTGCGGGATGGAAAAGGTGATTTCTTAAGAGAACGTCTGGAAACTTCTTTTTTTTTAAAAAAGGAAAACGATTCTTCACAAAAGATTAAATATGACATTAGTATCATTTAATAACAATTCTAGACGCGATGAAGAGTAGAAAGAATAAAAATATACACAAAACTCACATACGTATCATATATATATATATATATATATATATATATACACAGATGAAATACCTAGTAGAGTGGTTTGGTGTCTTTGTTTAATGGCATATCAACCTTTTTGGGTTATTAAATGTCAAAACCGTCTTTGTAGAATAAGTTGTACCATTTAACCCATTGCTGGTGAATAAGGAGGTTTAATACCTTTCCCGACTGTATTTGTCCGAAAATGAATATAATAGTGTTACAGGATTTCGAACTACGATATAACAGTCGAGCTACTGCACCACGGCGACTCCCACCGACTATCAGAGTGAAAAAGTAATGCATTTATAGCTGGAATTTCATAGAAAAGAAAGAATCTGAATTAATCTGTCCGTAAAACTGATAGAGTGAAACTTTAGAGTGAGGGGGAAAATATAAAAAAGATGGAATGAGAGAGACAAAAATAGTGTCACTTTTTATTCTTTCTGAAACTGGAAGTGCATACACAACACTAAAAGAAAACGGGGTTGTATGTGAAAGTATTTAAAAACTAGATATGCATCTATTCGCTCTTCTATTTCCAAAGGCATCAATTGTTATGTGTTAGACGTTAATGGTGAAATGTCATTATTACAGTTGGCTAACGAATCACAAAACGAAAAAGAAAGAGAGTTCTGTTCGGTTGGAACTCTTCACTGAAGAGATAAAAAAACAGAACATTACATAACAAAATGAAAGTCAATACGAAAGGAAACTGGTATGTGATTTGCTTTGGCCTAGATAAATCAATCATCAAAATGGCCTTCAATTCATATTATCCCGCGGACACTTATTATTATTTTTGAGCTCATTTCGACAGAAGACTTATTAGGGTTAAGGGATAAGTTTAATTCATTATTTCATTTCTTCTATGACGAGGATATGATCATAGATATTGGAGTCGAATTGTCGGGTGGATATGTAATCTGAAAGAATAAGATTTCTTAAATGATCCCGAGAACAGAAATACTGTCTAAAATCTATTGTGTTGAAAAATGCAATGATCTTTTAGGAATCGAAGACTGCTTGGACATTTTAAAAGTATAAAAGAATTTTAATTCACTACTTGGTGAATTGACTTAAATTGGCCATGAAAAAGTAATTATTTGCATTACTTATATAAGATCATTTCCACTAGATGGAAAATTTAACATTTTAATGAAATGGGACACATCTGGACAAACCTCAATAGAATTTGTAAATCCAGAATATTTAAAATGAAGTTACATTAACAAAATAAAAGTCCTTTTTTTTTTTAAAACAAATTCTGTCATTAGTAATGGGGGATTGTTAATTTTCTTTTTTTAACCTTTGGAGGTTAAAATATGAAGAAATTAGAAATAGATATTTTATATTGGATATAAAATATATCATATGGGATCTCATATAGCTTGAATTCTTATGCAAAAAAGAAATTATAAAACGCATTTAAGTATCGGCAAAAGATAGATCCTAAACATAGGACACTCAGTGAGGATGTATCTCATTCGTTTGAAGGGTGACAATTGTCATATCAATATGTACATGAAAAATGATGCACTTTTGTTTATCGATTTATATCAAAAATAGAAATAAATAAATTTAAATAAAATAATAACAAAACAAAACATATTCAAAACAATGTACTTTCAGCATGTTAAACACGGTCAATACGACTCACCGGTGGATTGTATATATATATATGATAAATGTGCTCAATTCAATAAATATGCTAGGTTTTAGGTTTTTAAACTGCAACGAAAAGTTAAAATTATCTGATTGCTAGTCATTATATAAAGTACAATTCTACCAAAATTACCAAGTTGACATTAACTCTGCCAAACTCAAGAAATCTCGTAGTAACTGTCAGGCTTGGCGAAGGGAGAGAAAAATGTATAAAAATAAAGGAGACAAAAAGGGGGAAGGGAATTGCTAACTTTTTGCTACCTGAAAGAGAAGTGTGTCTATATTTCTTAAAAACAAAAACAACTTCTTCCAACAAAGTATTTATTTCAAGAGAAATAAACTTTACAAAATCCTGCTTTGCATATATTCCCCTATGCTTGTCGAAAACATCAAATTTAAGGTAATAAAATTAACATACATTAGAGTAACGACAATATTATAACAAAAAAAAAAAAAAAAAAAAAAAAGAGGGTATAAAAAATATAACGACTCACTTGCACGAAGCAATGCTGTCAACCATCAACAGTCAGTTTAACTTTTGCTAATGATAAAATACCATTCTTTGGTATTTAATGTCAAAGTTCTTTTTGAAACCAATTTTAAGGATTTGTTCTTTTCTGTGTCTCCTTCTTTTGTAGAATCAACCTGGACAACCATATTCTTCTAGTTTCCTGTGTAGACTTGTTGAAAATGAAGTTTACTATTCCTTTAAGTGAACTTCGAATAGACCTCTACTTCCTCCTCTTAGAGATGAAAATTTTTTTTCAACTTGAATTTTCTTCTGTTGAGTCTACGGAGGCATTTACCGAATCTACTGACTGTCAGAAGCTTCTCTTGTCGGCAAAATGTCCAATAATTCCGCCTCCAGATCTTAAACTCAACTTTCTTTTCAAGGGGACAGCATACCAAAACCACAAATAGCATGCAGTTGGCTGATTGTTTCAACAAGTAACAAAAAAAAAAAAAAAAAAAACCCTGTAGGGAAAAGAGGCTTAGACCAAGCGACTAACAGGCCTATTTGCTCAAGCCAACTTGCTCAAGAAAAACTGCCGAAAGTCAAAGGCGAATAAGCAAGAACTCACAAAGCAAAAAGACTCAAGGTTAAAAAAAAAAAAAAGAAAAAAAAAAAAAAGAGGGAGATGCCTTGGCGGGTAGGGGCGGGGGATAACGGCAAAACTTCAAAACAGCCAATCATATTCTAGCAAATATTAACTACCGAATTTACAAATTCCTACATATAATCAAGGAAGCCCATCTTTTTAGGCATGCGCGGATTGTGCTTCCTGCCAGAGGTGGTATTTGTTCATCTCCTCACCAAGATGGAGTGTGGTACAAGGTCTTTTTATTGTGGAGGCCGGACACCAACAGTGCTAAAAATACCTTGACTGTCAGCATTCCCCAAAAAAGGGCGCCTCAGTTGAAGCAGGTAAAAGCCGAGGCCAAGAAGAGTCTACTCCCTATCACAAGCAAGACCAAGCGAACGCGATTACACGAGCCTGTCCGTGTACCACCTAACACAGCCAACAAGTATTTGGTATTTGTTCATCTTCCCGCAACAATTATGTGTGGCACAAGGCATTTTTTAATGTGGTAGCCGGACATAGGCCAGAGCTCACATGACCAGCGGTGCTAAAAGTACCTTGGCCCCGTCGACATTCCCCTAAAAAAACAACAAAAAACCAAAGACATCTCAGGCGCCAGGCCATAATTCTGAACATGCCAAAGCGAGTACAAAACTAGGGGGATGCCCCCCCCTTGAGGCCAAGGAGTGTCTATCCCAAGTCACAAGCAAGACCAAGTGAAAGAGACCACACGATCCAGTCCGCTTACCATCCAACACAGTCAGCAAATGCGTGGCTCGTCTGCAAGAGTCTCACTCGTTATTTGAGGGTCTCCCGGGAGATTGTTATTTATTTTTATTTTTTTCCATGTTTAGTTTATTTTCATTTTTTTATGCTATTTTTGTTTTCATTTCTTATTCAATCCCCGCAAAATATAGGACGATCCACAAACGGGGCGTATCTCATTTAATGTGTTAGAATGAGCGGAATGTTTTTTCCAGAGCAAAATGTGATTCAAATACAAAAAAAAAAAGAAAAATTTTTTTACTGTTTACGGCGAAAAATTGTGAATATGACTGAATATGTCAAAAGTGCTGTAGCAATATCACCATCTTTGACGACACACATGAAAGTTGTCAGACTAAAATTTTATGACAGTAACTAAACTTTATCCTTTAAAAAATTTCGGGACAAATAAGCAAATAAGCACTTCAAATGATCTAAAAGGATTTACGTTCATAAAATACATTTTTAGCGAAGAAATATATTGTTAAGTGTGTTACGTTAGTTATTTCCTCGCTAAGTGTTGTCGGAAAATAAAGGAGAGAGAAGAACGAATATACTGTAAGGTTTTTATGATAGGTTTGAATAACAGCATGGAATAAAGGGTTTACGTTTATGCTGCAAGTCTCGTAGGAAGGAAGGAAGGAAGGAAGGAAATAGTTACGGAGTTGAGAAGGCATTTTTACAGCCTGAGCGAAATTTACGTTGTTAGGTGAAGGCATTGTTAAATGTGTGTAGCAAAGGTCGTGTTTGCTGGTTAAGGACAGGAATGATGTAGTCACCCATGAATGGGTGGTCCTGGTTGTTTGGGGAGAGAAGTGTGAATGTCTCCAGAAAATGTTGCCCGGTTGGCTGTCGGAGCGGTATTTTGCGTCGCAGTTGACATAGCCAAAGCTGGAGGCGACTTAAAGTTGTTCCTGTGTGTGGCATATTGAATTCATCTAATTCATATTCAACTGGGAACCTTTGGTCTAAGAGAATAGACGCAAGAGGTCCATAAATTAGATGGCTTTCCTCATGGTGGTGATGCTGCTGCTATTGAAGAGCGGACAGTAAGACGTCTGTCGTTTTTGAAGAGTTCTGAGGAAGAGAGAGTGTTTGGCGGGCTTTCCCCAATTTCGTGCTGCCCGGAAAAATGGTCCGGGATGAATAGGATAAGTCATCCTGATTGGGTGAAAATATGCATCGACCCTAACGGTCAGATTAATTAACGCGCCAAACAAAAATACTAAGTTGTTTCTGTAACACATTCAAAGATCAATAATCGCACAACACCTTTTAGTAAGTTGTTGCTCAATTACACTATATATATATATATATATATATATATATATCTGTTTTAACTCATGCTTTTTTGTTTTTTACCTTTTTGTTTACTTGTTCTATCTGTATTTTATTTCTCGCTTAACGTTTTTGTCACGGCACCCAGAAAAACTGCTGTGCTACATTTTATTACAAACTTGGTAAACATAATTCACTACAATATTTACCCGACCCTCTTTACAAATACAAGCCTTTCTCCCGGGCATTAACGTGAAGTGAAACAACAGAGACGGTCAAGAGAGAGAGGTGGGGGCTAACTATCGCGAAGGGAGTAGGTAAAAGTTGTGGGATAGATACCCATTTACATCGAGGGGGACAGAAAAAAGAAAAAAAGTTTATGCTGGATCATTTAGAGTATAAAACCTGTTCCGAAATGTGCCTCATAATTTCCGAAAGTTTGGTTGAAATCAGACTAAAAACGGCGGACCCTTCATTCGACAGACGGACGGACTGATTGAATCGTAAAATTGTCCAGCATAAGACCCAAATGAAAAATTTAAAATTTGCGTTGGTTCAGTGCTTTGAAAATCAGAATTTAATATTCTGATTTATCTAGGATTGAACACCAATCGCTGGTGTGAATTAGAAAACAACAACAACAAAAAATAATAACAACCTCCCCACGAAAAACAATGGGTCACCCAAGAAATTTATCGGTAGGATTACTTATCTCTCCCTCCCTCCCTCCCTCTCTCTCTCCCTCCCTCCCTCTCTCTCTCTCTCTCCCTCCCTCTCCCTCTCTCTCCCTCCCTCCCTCTCTCTCCCTCCCTCCCCCTCTCTCTCCCTCCCTCTCTCTCTCCCTCCCCCTCTCTCTCCCTCCCTCCCCCTCTCTCTCCCTCCCTCCCTCCCCCCCCCTCTCTCTCTCTCTCTCTCACACACACACACATATGGCAACCTCTAAATGGTGGTATTTCTGTTTTAAGTGATCTACAGTATTAATCTATTAAATATCCATCAGTGTTTGAGGCATTACAGTAGTTTGTGTGCAGATCCTGAAAGCTGTAGAAAGTCAACTTCCTATATTAATGCATACACATGTATACAATTAGCAAAAATGCATAGTCAATGGTGGTGACTTTGTAGAAATAATGTTTTGCAGCAGAAAACTTGTTCTATCAAACAGTATTATTGTATATCCTGCATCCATTATAGTTGGAAATAAATAGGAGACACTACTTTCGGAACGACGTTCGTATTTCTTAAAAAAAGGTAAGAATATTGCTGAAAATGTTTATTTTCTTAATTTAGACTTTCATTTTAGTTTCAAATGCCTAATCTGCGAGAAGTGGCTGCCTAGAGGTTAAGATTGTTGCTTATATGAGGTACGCAACAATCATGTTTTTTTGATAAAAGTGAGGATATTAAATGTTGATTTTCTTGGCCGGTAGGTTCTGATCCCCAGGTTGAAAGTCGCAACACAATCTTCCATTCCTATTTAGTCAAGTATGGGACTTAATAACTCTCATTTATCTTCAGATGTTGACCGGTTGCCCTGAATGGTCTAAGGGAGATAAGCACCTTATGAAAAGTTTTTGATTAAAAATTAGATTTTTTATCAAAATACTCAGGTCGTTTTTATATTTTCGGATTGTTAAGCAAACAGAACTGAAATATTTCCAATTAGATTCAACGTCTCATTTTCATCTTTAAATGTCGTTTGACTTTCAGTTCTGGATAACACAATATATCCTAAAGCTGATTGATAAATTTTTAATTTTGTTCTTTACATTTTTTTTTACCTTCAATATAACCAAAATATTTAAAAAATAGTTACCCTTCAACTCAAAAATAAATGTTCAGACTCAGATTCACGAAATTATTACTGTTCATATTTAAAGAATTTTACGAGGCATTAAATCACTTTAATATGAGAGAGAGAGAGAGAGAGAGAGAGAGAGAGAGAGAGAGAGAGAGAGAGAGAGAGAGAGAGAGAGAGAGAGAGAGAGAGAGAGAGAGAGGCTCATGAAAAAGAGAAAGAAAACTAAGAAAACGAATATATTTTGAACAACTCTAAGTGAAAATAAATGACAATAAGACATAAATCAAATCGGTATCATTTACATATAATTGTTTACAAAACAAACTTATAAGAAAAACATGAAAATTCAGGAATATTCCAGTCAAGTATATATATATATATATATATATATATATATATATATATATATATATATATATATATATATATATGCAAATACATATATATATGCAAATGTTGCTTACGTAGAAGAAAAGATTGTCCAAGTTAGTGTGATATAGTCGCGTGAAAAATGATTATTGACTGCTGAGTTTACAATTCTGTTGTTTTTTTTTTTTTGGTTATTTTCATTTTACACAAATCAGCGAAAATGATTTTCTTGGCGCAGAAAATAAAGCAGGAAAGCTTCTGAATCATCTGAAAACAGAATTTTAATTTTCGTTATAATTTCACTGACTGAAAATTATGACCCAAGCTTATTGCGCAGAAACTAAATTTTGTCAGTTCGTTTCCGATAAGTGTATGTTAGATTTCATAAGAGAGAGCAAAGAAATTCTACACTTTTACTCCTTGTATCACAAATTATCTAAATTTATAAAATTCCAGGGAATACTTCACGAAACAGATGATTATTTAAAAATTGAACTGCAAAAAATTTCGCTTGCTAAAATTCGTTTTTTTTTGTTTGTTTAATGGCATATCAACCTTTGAGGGTAATTTGATGCCAAAGCCACCCTTGAAGAAGAATAATTTCGGCACAATTTAACCCATAGTTTGGGGGAATAAACTGGGGGTTCACGACTGGAGTTTGAATTCACTTATTAAAACTACAACGCCATGGGAAAAATACGGGAACTGGAGAAAAATAAATCCTAAATATTTGAACCCACATGAAAAATTAACAGCGAAGATGAAATATTCCAAGGGAAATAACTTTTTGAAAGTTATCTACCTTTAATTATAACTTTGAACGATTAAATACATTTTTTTTTTTAAACAATCATTTTAATTTTAATTGGCGTAAGACAAAAAGTGTTGGAGAAAATTGGATGACAGTATTGCGATAAATTTTCAATTGAAAAAAGTGTGTCAGAAAAAAAATTCTATTTCGAGGCATTTATGTAGATTGTAAATTCTGACCCCCCACCCCAGCGTTGGGTATAAATATGCAAATATCCCAATAAGTTTATACTAATAAGTAAAAAGTAAAGTAAAGTTGGCGACTTTAGTCGAGGGTGACCCAAAAGCTCCCTTTTCAAAAGCTACTACGCCGAAGTGTAGGGAAAGGCGGTACTCCTTTCCCTGGATTGCTCTGCTTTACCCTTGATCCTTATCTTATGATGCTGAGTGTTAAGCAAGGCAACATCAAGTACCATTTTTTTTTTTGTCTTTGGTATGGCTCGACCTGGGATTGAACCCCGGTCTTCCAGGCCATTGACGGCAAACACTCTACTCATTAGGCCAAAGTAAGTAAATTTCTGAAAGTAGGGCTAAGAGTTGTTGAAGAATATTTGTCGTCGCCATGATGATGTTATTTTAAGCAGATTTATCGTTCAGATGTTAAAAGAAAAGAATTTGGGATGAATAATCTTCTCAAGCGAAAGTTTTTCCGTTTATTCAAGATGACAGCTTTACCAATTGCTTTACCATTGGTTTACAAATGTTATGGTTAAGCAGGATTCTGCTTACTCCGAATCTCTTGTTAATAAAGTTGAAACAATTTAGAGTATTGTGGGCTGAGTTTGTTCTCAATCAGCAGCCGAGATGACTGATGACGTGACTCAGCAGTTTGATTGAACGGTATTTGTTCAAAAGGAATAATCCAGTTTTGTTCTGTGATTTTATTTTGATAGAATTTAACAATAGGAAAAAGACAATCATGATGGAAGCTTAGAAAATACACAAGGAAAATGTTGGAAAAAATTAAGGATTTTACAAAATGGAACATTGTAAGTTCTTAAAAATTGAGGATTAATTTGTTCCTTTATTTACGAAGTATGGCTTAGTCTGGCACCAGGACATTTACGCCAAGCACTCAATGAAACTTAGTAAATACCCCTCCCCATCTTAAATTAAATCTTGTGTAAAACTAAAATTAATACAATGTCAGGATTTACTATTTAATCGTTAAGAAGGACAGATTTATTGGGGAACTTTTAATTCAGAAAAAAATTGAGAAATACAAATAAAATTATCAACAATTTTTAATTTTATAATGAATTTGGGTGAGTCATTCCAGATTCAAGTCTCATAGATTTGCATTTCATAAAACTTTGTCTCGACTTTTTCAAACACCTTGTCATTGCCATAAATTCAAAGAAATTATTAAAAACGTCAAAGCGAAGAAGATTATGGCGCAAAATAATCTCTTTTACCTCATTTGACCTCCAAGCTCAGCATCAGACTAATACTAGATTAGTAAATATCAAAATTGATTTTTAAAAAATGTTTGTATTCGTGTCGCCAGTACGACATTAATATTTGGGATTTGTTGTAACTGAAGATTTAACGAGATAATCTTCAAGAAACCTCGGAAGGAATCGATTATCTCCTCCAAAAAGCGCTTGAAGGTGAAAAATATAAAAAGAAATAATCAGTCAAATCGATTGGCGTATTGTACATGTATTAAAAAACTAGTTTCATTGGTTTTCATTAGAATAAGCTGGTTAAAAAAAAAAAAAATAAAAGAAAATGTTTTTTCAAGAAATTTCACATTCAAAAGCACAATACTAATGTTGGTCTTTTTAAGTTGATTGCAATAGAATTTGGTTATTACTTGCGTAAGGTTCCTGTTTTTAAAACTCAGAACCAATTGATTTGAAACTAATTGTCTATTCGATCAAATACTTAAGATCAGTTCTGTATTATTTATGAGTTAGGATAGCGTAGACACAGAGTCAACGGTGCTTTGTGACTGTCAGTTTTTCGCCAATGTGATCAATTGTCCAAAAACCGTTGCTCTGATTATCTAATAGGCGGGAAACTGGCAGTTGACTGTTTACCCTATCCCAATTTAGATCTACATATACTCGTATAACTGATATTGAGCAATATATATATATATATATATATATATATATATATCACAATGAATAGGTTTGGAAATAAATCTGGATTTGGTATTTAGATTTTTTATCATTTAATATGCTTGTGCTTTATACTTTGTCTTCTTTAGGAGATTGATTATGGCTAGGGTAGTCCTTGGTCTCTGCTTTTGTCGTGAAGAGTGTTTTGATAGGGCTGTGATCCTTTTTAATGCCAGGATTTATGTCTGAGAATGAAGTTAAATGTTCGTCAAGACCTCTGGCTTTTGAAGATGTTTTATTTTTTTTATATATATGTATATACATGTATATACTGTGTGTGTGTGTGTGTGTGTGTGTGTACGCGCACGTATACAGTTGCTCCCATGCACGTACATCCATATTTACACACATATTTTTAGGGTAGTTTTTTCCTTTACCCCACCCCCTCTTTCTCTCAAGACTTATTTTCACATGAATACATAACCAATATTCATACATGTTTGTTCAGGGGGGTTAGGTAGAGTTTAATGTGTGTGAGAACGCATTTGATTCCGCAGATAGATATATTTTAAGATAGCTCGTGTATGTATATGTTTGCGTTTGTGTGCATTTGCACAAAGTCATCTTCTGTTTGACCCCCAAACGAATGCGTGTGTGTGTGTGTATGAAATTATGTTCTGTTTAATTCTTGTTTAAACCTATCAATAAAGTTTTTTTCTTTTATTTGAAGTAACAAGTAGCCATCAACCTGGTATATTGGTATTATTTAAAATTTTCTTTTTGTATTTTTAAAGGTTTTTTGATACATAACGTTTTCTATTTTCTACTAATTTAAAGTTTTTATATGAAGAACCTCTAATGTTCAGTGGATATACGGCATATTTGTGAATGTAGACGAACAGAGAGACATAGACTCACACCTATACAAAAGATACATACTTGTATATACATATAAACATCGATTGACAAAATCAAAGAAAACAGTTTCGAGCTGACAGAGAAAAGAATCAGAAGATATCCCGCAAAAGCAATAACCGACGCCGACTCCGCCGATGACATAGCGCTTCTGGCAAATGCTCCCGCCCAAGCTAAAACCCTACTGCATAGTCTGGAAGGAGCCACCGCAGGCATTGGCCTCCATATCAATGCACACAAAACGGAATACATGTGCTTTAATCAAACAGGTGACATTTCCACACTAAACGGTAGCTCTCTGAAACTAGTAGACAAGTTCACCTACCTAGGAAGCGGTGTCTCATCAACCGGCACTGACATCGACACACAACTAACAAAGGCATAGACACAGCTATCCATAGGCTATCGATCATATGGAAGTCAGACCTGACCGATAGAATGAAACGCAGTTTCTTCCAAGTAGCGGTCGTGTCGATACTGCTATATGGATGCACTACATGGACGCTAAGTAAACGGATAGAGAAAAAGCTGGACGGCAACTACACAAGAATGCTGCGAGCAATATTGAACAAGTCCTGGAGGCAACACCCCACAAGGCACCAACTATACAGCCACCTATCCCCCCATCACGAAAACTATCAAAGTTAGACGAACCAGACGTGCAGGACACTGCTGGAGTAGTAGGGACGAGCTCATAAGTTATGTTCTCCTATGGACCCCTTCACATGGCCGAGAAAAAGCAGGACTGCCGGCTCGAACATACATACAGCAGCTCTGTGAGGATACGGGATGTAGCCCAGAGGACTTGCCAGAAGCAATGAACGATAGGGAAAAGTGGCGAGAGACGGTCAGGGATATTCGTGCTGGCGGCACGACAAGATGATGATGAATTCTAACAAGACATTCACAGACACAAATCCTGGAACTAAAAAGCAGAGATCAAAGACTATTCAAGGTATTATCAATCTTCTAAAGAAAAAAATAAGGTTTTACATATATATATATATATATATATATATATATATATATATATATATATATTAGGTGAATATTTAGACTTTAACTAAGTTAAAACGTAACAGATTTAAGAAAGAAAAAAACACGTAATTTGTGTATATATATATATACACACAAACATACACACACAAATAATAAACATATACATATAATATATACATACATACATATATATATATATATATATATATATATATATATATATATAATAATACACATATAATATATATATATATATACAAAAATATATACATATATTATAAAAGACTGTCCTTTGGCTATTATAAATTTATTTCAGTTCGTTACTGCATATGAGGAACCAACCTCTTTAGATAGTCATCACTTTGTGAAGAGAAAAGATTATAAAAATGTTCTTTCAATTGTTTCTTACTCCTTAAAAAAAGAAAATGTCTAAATAAATAAAGACGGTGGTGGAGTAACAAAAATATATGGGCTAGAAGTTGGTGTCAACATTGGATATGATTTCTTTATCTGGTATCATGTATCCTTATTTATCTACGAGAATTTTATAACGAGATTCACAGGACACTCAGCAGCTGAAATCATTTCAGAATGTTGACCTATTTTAAGACAAAATCTGTCTATTTACTTATTTATTTCTTTGTTAGAGAAACGTGGTGATAAATGCTACCAGTAACATCAAACTTATCTCTAATTAGGAAATTTTTAAAGGGTTTTTATCTGATTTTTAAATTTTTAAAGGGGTTTTATCTGATTTCTATTCAAGATTGAGCTTTAGTCTTTATCATATGTCTTAATATTTAAAAAAATATCTTTATTCTAAATAATGCCATTCTAATTACAGTTAAAATCATATCATTATATTAATTAATCATTGATCATAACATCACTAATAATAATATTTTTTTAAAATCTCTATTAAAATCATAAGGAATTTATCATTATTATTATTATTCCTACTGTTATCACATGACCAACAATACCGACAGTAATAAGTAAAGTTGGTGAGCTCAATTGTGGGTGACCCGAAGGCTCCCTTTTCAATAGCTACTACACGGAGGTGTAAGGGAAGGGCGCTACTCCATTCCCTGGATTATTCCACTTTACCCTTGATACGTACATTATAATGCCGACTGTTATGGAAGGCGATATCAAGTACCATTTTTTGAGTCTTTGGTATGACTCGACTTGGGATTGAACCCCAGTCATTAGCAATTTTTCTATTATTAACCTTTATCGTATGAGTTTAAATCCTTTTTTATGTCGGCATTTAAAAATTAGATCATCACGTTTATTTAATTGTTGGCTAGTAAATTTGTATCAGATGATACCTATTTTTTCCATCAGGCAAAGGTTACCTTTATTGTTGAAGCTTCCAAGAATAGAAGATTTCTTGATAAATCTGCACTTAATTTATGGAGTCAGGTTCCTATCTCTCAAACTCTAAAATCCTCAATTGTGCTGTTTGGTTTCTAAGCAAAAGGTTGGAAAAAGAGTGTCTATTGTTGTAGAACCTATGTTTCCAATTTCCTGCTGAGATTCCAGTATAAACCGTCTCTTCTTTACTATTTTTCATGGGGAAAATAGTTGCTTGGTCGACCACTTTTTCAGAATTATACATTCCTCTTATAGGACAATTTTCTTTATTTCTAAAATTACTACATAAATTATTTGTTCTCTCATTATCTATCAGCGATTTGTCTATTAAATTCTTTTTATGATTATAGATTATTTTAGATTAACCGGCTCATTAGCCTAGTGGGTAAAGTGTTCGCCAATGGTTCGGAAGACCTGGGTTCAATCCCAGGTCGCGTCATACAAAAGACTTTAAAAATGAAACTTGATATCTCCTTGCTGAACACTCAGCACTATAAAGTACGTATCAAGGGTAAAGCGAAGCAATCCAGGGAAAGGAGTAGCGCCCTCCCCTACACCTTGGTGTAGTATCTATCAAAAAGGGAGCCTTCGAATCCCCCTTGACAACGGTCGCCAAATTTACTTACATATTTGTGCGAGAGTAATTAATTTTTAATATGTTTTCATTAAAAAAATTATTCAATGGGTTGTCTTTGCTGAAATGTCAATCAATTAACTTAACGAAGTACTTGCCTATATCAATAGATGATGTTTTTGACCAATTTTTCGGAAAATAGGTCTACTTCAGTCTTCGATGGGTTTATCAATCTAGATTGTTGTTTGTCGTAATATACATATGTTGGATCTTGACTTGAAGACCCTCCTTTGATATGTCGATGTTGCTGTGGAAGTCGGGACAAAAATAATGGGAAATGCACCTGGTAACTAAAGTAAATAAGACGTTGGTGTTCTGGACGAAAATGCACCGAAAATTGTATGGGTGGCATGCTAGAAGGAAGCGTGATCAGGTGCATTGTGTAAATAGCAGGTTGGAGGAGATGTGACCACGAGAATTTGCGTGGGGGGTCTAGAATATTATATAACCAGGGAGATTTCTACCTGAAGAGCAGAAAAAGTGGAAGAAGAAAGCGGTTCACTGAAGATTTGTACCCCGACTTCAGTGTGTGTGCAGCTCAGCCGTCTTCGACTCTCTAACTCGACCCTTTCATCTGGACATTTTGAGAGATAAAAGGAAACGAAAAGAAGCTGATTATATTTTTACATCTGTGTTGTCTCAGTTATACACCATATATACTATATATATATATATATATATATATATATATATATATATGTAGAAAAACTGATAACAACGATCCAAGTGGAAGGAATGATTTATTAACGGGTCGACACTATAGCGTTTCGGTTCTACTGAACCATCATCAGGACCATGAGGGGTGATATTAATAATTTTAAGTTAACGATGGATGTTTAGAAATGTGAAATACAAAAACCTAGGGGAAAATATGTATAGTAAGAAAAAGTTGGCCTCATGATCCTGATGATGGTTCAGTAGAACCGAAACGCTATAGTGTCGACCCGTTAATAAATCATTCCTTCCACTTGGATCGTTGTTATCAGTTTTTTCTACATATTGTCAGATCACAATCCTTTATTTACTCTTCGTATATATAAATAACTTGTATTTAGTATTATAAATAAAAAAAAAACATTGTGGTGTTTAACTTATTTCTTTACAAATAACACTTTTAGGATGAGAAATAAAATTTTGAGTGTGGTCGAATAGTTTTGACTGGTAGTATATATATATATATATACTCCTCTGAAACAGAAGAATTATAAGCAGTTAACCAAAATTCAGCTGAAATTTTCATTGTGAACTATCAAAGTAAATATTGTGACAATCGTTCTGAATGATAATGTCGGCTATAAAAGGGCAAAAAGAACGGGAAGAGGAAATGCCGAGAAACTCTATTGGCGGACGGCATAGAAATCCGCAGAAGAAATACAAGTGTCATATTTCCCTTCCATTAAAAAAAAAAAATTAACAAATCAAAATTAATCTTCTAATCAGTAACAGATGCAGAAGATATAAAGGACATATTTTATGTAAAACTCTGAACAATAAACCGACTAATAACACCTAATTGCACTTGGTCTGAACATTTAAAGAGTGTAAATAAAATTCAGTAACAAATTAAAATAAAACTAACAGGTTTTTAAAAACAAAATGTATATAGTTGGACTCTAAATTGAAACTTAACAAATTCAAGGCGAACCCCCTTTTTCTTTATTCAGCAGAAGCCATGGGAAGCATATGATGGATATAAAGTAAAGCAGATGAATCCAAAGTTGGGTCAACGGTAAGCTTCACTAGATACTGGACGAATGAACCTGACAGGTCAATGGCCAGGATCAAATAGTTCAGTCAAGAAACTAGTGCTACTCATCTATAACGATGGAATCTATTGATGAGGAGGGAAAAAATGTAGCTAACGAAAGATACCGTGACTAATTCAAACCATGCGTCGCCCCCCCCCCCGCTTCGCACAGAAAAACAAGAGGAGCATTTTGCTGAAGTTGGAACTCTGGCCCCAGGGTTAAAAAAACCAGCTGCAGAACTCAAACCCAAACAAAAATTAATTAGATGTAAAAACGTTGTTCAAATAGTTAAATTTAATGTTCGGACTTTCAATGGAGTAAACCTGACCTGACAGCGTCTACAGCTGAGAATGATATAGACATAATATGCATACAAGCATCGTGAAATAGAAATAAGATATAGATACAATATCATATACGTACAAGACTATAGATACAACTATAGTGAAATAGAAATAAAATACCATGATACTGGTAAGGGATGTATGTTTGGTTTAGTTTCGGCATGATAAAATTCCGTCAATGCCATCATAATGGGTGGAGGAATGCTTCTCAGTCCTTGTGCCTTGAAATCACTTAATAGCGTGGAAAGAATCCAACTGAGAATGATATGTCCCTCATTTAACGGTAACCCCTGCACAACAATTGTCTCTTGCTACAGTCCCACCAATTTCAGTGATGAAACGGACATCATTACCTTCTAATACATTCCCAAACACAACCTTCTAATCATTGGTGGAGACATGAACGCTCGAAGTAGTTCGTACAAAAATCTCGAGGGAACACTCTACTGTTCGTATATTTCTCCAACGTATTTGATTTCATACGCAGAGGGAAGATGGTGCAAATACTTATAACATATGGCCTTCCCAAAGAAACTGTTACCGTAAAGCCAAGTTTCTCTCTCCTGATGGAGACACAGACTTCTTCGACATTGTGGCTAGAGTTTTGCAACGAGATAAAACAGTGTACATATGTTTTAAACGAGAAGGTGTCATCTCCACTAAGTGACGAGCATCTGAAATTAGTAGACAAGTTCACGTACCTCGGCGGCAGTGTCTCATCTACTGAAAGTGATATTAAATATAATCCTAGCGAAGGCATAGACTGCTATAGATAGGTCATCGATCATATAGAATTCTGATCTATCTGATAAAATAAAACGGGATTTCTTCCAAGCTGTGGCTGTGTCAATACTACTGTATGAATGCACAACATGGACGCTAAGAAAATGTATCGAGAAAAAGTTAGATGGGAATTATACAAGAATCCTACGAGTTATCTTGAAAAAATCCTAGAAGCAACGCCCTACAAAACAACAGCTGTATGGCCACTTACTACCCATCTCAAAAACCATCCAAGTAAGACGAACAAGACATACGGGACACAGCAAGAGAAGCAAGGACGAACTCATAAGTGACGTTCTTCTATGGACGCGTCAGTGTTGGCTGACCAGCAAGAACTTTTTCCGGTAAATTTTTACCCTTTAACTCATCAGATTTTAGCGAAAATTAAAAATCAGATTCGACTTTTTTTTGGCGAATACAAGTAAACAAACTGAAAAAATATCCGCAAAGAAGAAATTTTAAAAACCAAAACAAAACAATATTTTAGAACTTAGAGTTGGGGGATCACTTTGTTATAGGATTTTAACGTAAAATGATCACCCACTTCCGGACCAGCTAGCATTACTGATGACCAGATATAACGGTAAAGGGACGTGTAACCAAATTGATAGAAAAAATTGGCCAAAGTTAGGGCCCCCCGACCAAACTATATCTTATTTTCTTTTTTTTCTGCTGAAACGAGAGCCTTAAGTTTTTCATCACTTAAAAAAAAAGTCTTAATTTTTTTTATTTAGCACACTATTTTTTTTATTTTATTGCGAAAAAAAAATCTCCACCCCTAATAAGCTTACTTAACACCTCCATCCTCTCTATCTGAATTCCCGACAAAAAAATTTAAAAAAAAATGGTTACACGTCCCTTTTTCGCTATCTCTCTGATCGACAATAATACTTGCTGGTTCGGAAGTGGGGGATCATTTTACATTAAATTTATATAACAAAGTGATCCTCCCCTTAAACTCTCAAATATTGTTTTTTTTCCAAAAATTTCTTCTTTGTGGATATTTTTTCAGGCTGTTTACAGGTATTCGAAAAAAAAAAAATGTGGAATCAGATTTTTAGTTTTCGTTAAAATCCGATGGGTTAAACGGTAAAAATTACCCTTTTTTTTATATCAACTCCGTGTGGACACATGTAATTTGGAAGAAGACCTACCGGAAGTGCATGGAGGGGCGTGTAAATCCGCCCTCGCCTGTTGTCACACACACACACACACACACACACACCTATACAAATTTATTGAAAGGGAGAAAATGTATGTCGTTTATTTCAATATTTGTTTTTCTCTTACTGCTTCATTGGGATTCTATTATAGCATAATGCTTAGTCAAATTAGTCTGGAGGTCCAGTTTACGAGTGGTGTGAGTTCAATCCTTACGTGGGTCCAACTATTGTGTCACACGGCAAGACTAAATTGCACTCATTAAATAGTTATCTCAGTATGCTCCTCTATGCTGTTTTCACAATTTTCATACCATCATTCCTCTTTGGGGATTTGAGTAATTGAACAAGAACAAAAAAAAAAGTGGTGCAGCATCACTTACATCCTCAAAACTCGAATCAGTTTAATAAAAAAGTAAAAACAAACAAAACTGTTCGTCGCTTTCTCAAATAAACAGGATAAATCGAGATCGAAACCATAATAGCGGTTCTGCTAATTGGAATCCCATCCATGCCGTCATGGTTGTATTCTCATATACGACAATAAAGTCCTTCCGTAAACCCCTATAGTCACAGCCTTAAGGTACATATTAATCTTATTTACGATCAAGTCAAGCTGAAAGCATCTATTCTCGCTAGATTTTTGTATTTAAGTAGCAATGATTTGGCTCAGTAAATAGATGAGTTACCACGTATCGACAACTGCGATAGGTTATTTATAAATAGCAAATGAAAATGAGTGTTACTTATATGCAAATAAGGCTTCCATCTAATGAAATTGGTTGCAAAGGAAGAAGAAGAAGAAGAAGAAGAAGAAGAAGAAGAAGGGGAAAATAAGTTTTTGGAGTGGATGCAAATAGTCAAATGCTTAAATACTCTGTCACATCACAAATCATATATCTCGAAAAACAAAAACAAATATAGTTTAACTGATTTATAACTGTGGTTTCTGACGTCATATTGATGACCAATGATCATCACACACACACACACACACACACACACACACACACACACACACACACACACACACACACACACATATATATATATATATATATATAACGTGTCCTCGATGAGCAGCCATACATTATGAAAAACTGTCTTGAGTCTTGCATGAAGGTCAATTAAACGCTTTATCATAAAGAAATGTCTTAATAAAGTTTAGAAAGAAAAGAAAATCGATATTTATCTTTAAATAATTCTTTACGATGCAGTTTTTTCCCCCAACTGTAAAGAGACCAAGTGGCAAACATCAACTCTTAATCACGTGACAATTTAAAAAAAAAAATATAGTCTGTAGTTTCATGGGATCTTGTGGCATAAACTTTGTCTTGAACTTCATTGACGCAATAAAATAGTGTTAAATCCAGTAAAATTAAAATTACATTTAATCCCTTTTCAAGCCATTATAAAAAAAATAAAAAAAAATCAGAGACCGTTCCAGTAGTAATTTACGAAGCTCTTTGCTTCGATGTGGCACAAGGCCGATTGAATGGGGCACCCAATGAGACTCGAACTCACTCTTGCAGGTTTGCTAGTCAAGCTTGCTAAGACCGTTCCAGTAGTTCATAGTGCGAAATTGAAAAATGTTGGATGAATCAGCATTTTGACAAAGAAAAATATATATGATGGTGACAGTCGTATCTTGAACTTTAAAGTATATGGAAGGATCCACAAGATCTTTGTAAAAATACTGGAAGAATTGGAAGTTCGAGTAAGATTGGAGTATTTTTAGAGAACAGAATTCTAGAAATTGCCAAGTGTACTGATGCCAACACAGTAAAATTAAGACGCTTTGTTGTTGCTTGATTCTATATAAAAAAAAATACCAGGTTGGAAAATTTTAGCCGACTGTAAAATTCATATAGAGACTTTTTGTTTTATTAACATGACGACGGCACTGATTGAGTCTTGGGCAAATTTACCTTTTGATCCTTTATGAGAACCAAAAATGTTTGGAGTGAAAAATTCTTATACTAAAAAATATAACTTGAATTTTTATTATTGAATGAAGCAATGTCACTTAGTATTCATTTTCGACTCATATTTCTTTCATTTTAATTGATTAAAACTAAGTTTTTTAATTCTTTATTTCCGATCCACAATGTTAACTAAAAGGTCGTAGAATGACCGATTTTTTTAAATGAAAAGTAAATAAAATGAAAATGAAATACTAACCAAAAAATAAAAGGTTTCATTAGGAAAATAAAGAAAAACGGCGATGATAACAATATTAAACGTTACATTTTGTTTAGAGTACTTCAAATTCATTTTTTGTTTTTTCTTTGATTAATATATTTTCCTGATTTCCAATTTTAAGAGCATTTTGGCCAAATATTAGAACAGAGATTACTTTGTCTTAAGTAGTTCGACTCTTCATTAAGGAACATATTCGGGGGTGGGGTGGGGGTGCGAAATGCATGATTATCATCAGATTGATTATAATTTTTGTTTTTAAAAAATTTTCGAAGTTCATCAATAATTCTTAGATACTCGGATATTTTGGGAGAACGGAATTACGGTAATCAACTGAAAATAAGAGTCATAGTGATGCCCAGATGATATAATTTTCGAAATGACCCTAGAAGAATTCTATGAAAATGAAATGGTCAGAACGTCAAAGAAATAAGCAATGTGTGTATGATATTAGAATGATGTAAGTCATAAGCTTTGTACACAATTCTCTATTGTTTTGATAAATGTGTTCAGAGAGAACGAAAATTTTGCCCTAGTGGTGTCGTAGCTGATGTACTAAACCGCAACCTCATAGTAAAAGTGTGTTCAAACTATTCGTACTATTCTACTCACATTTGGACTAATATCCTCTTGCTGTTAATCGAATAATACCACTACTGTTCTTTTACAAGGATGGTTTCGGCATTAAATAACCCACGAAGGCTAATATGCCATTAAAACAAAGAAAAGAGAAGGAAAAGCAGAAAGCGAAGAGAAGAAAAAAAGAAGCTTGATTGTTAGAAAAGAAGATTCAGCGGACGGTGACACATAAAAACAAAAAAAAGACAATTTCAGGCAAAAAGGTAAATAAAAACTTGTGTAGGATTATGTTACCGTACAGAGTGTCGTCAACCTATTTTACCAGTAGCGTGGATTTTGTTCATTTGTCAAAGGTTTCATACAAAACGAAAAAATAGTTCCAGATCTGATATAAAAACAATCATAAAATACTGAACATATGTGTATTGGGATTTTGAAAACATTTAAAATGTTGGTTAACAAAGTTTGACTTATCATGTAAAAAAGAAAACATTTTCAACTTTAACTTTTTTGGACAAAATTGACCGTTTGGTTCTAATATCAATCATTTTTCCTCATTCCATCCTTCCATAATTTTTTTCAGCAAAGAATGGTTGTAATCTTTAAAAAATTTCTTTATTAATATATTTTGTGACGGCAAATCGACTAAAATCCCATAACGGGACTTTATTTTTGCACGTGTGAAGACGGCGCAGGTTGGCACTTGATCCCCTATAGAATAAGTCCTCGCTCAGTTTTTCTCTCAGGCATATAAGACCTGGCATATTACGTGAGGGATTAATCTAGGGCCAGACTGACCGCCGCTGGCAAGGGGTTCCAAATTTCACACTATCCACACACCCACCAAGGCCACTAAACTTCCTCCCCTCGACAACAGAAGATATGGACCTATAGGTTTTAGTCGTATTAATATTATATTGTAGTAGTCGGCAACTCCGGCTTCCCGTGTGATATTTTAAAGGAATTAATAGGACAACTCTAAGCAAGATAACATAAGGCGAATAGAAGCTGAAAAGGAAATATGAAGTAACAAATTCGTAGAATATACGGCAAAGAACAACTTCGACCACGTGGTAACATTAAAAATACATGAATCCTTTACTGTACAAAGAGATATACTTTCAAAGTGTCAAATATATATAATGAATTGAACAGTCCGTGGACATAAATGTCTTTCTTCTTTTCTGTTCTTTCGTTTCTTCAAATTGAGAGAGAGAGAGAGAGAGAGAGAGAGAGAGAGTGGTATATAAAATTTGGTATAAGGAGAAACAGTCCCAAAGTTACTTATCTTATTTTTCGACAGGGTTCCACTGGAGAATCTTTCTTCTTTCACGGGCTAATAGACTTTATGCTATTTTTAACACTGGCTTGAAGAACTTGGGTCCCTCGTGTCCGCAGATATTTTTTTGGTCTTCTTCACCCGGAGTACTTGGCTTTTTGATTCTGCCTCCTACGAACCCTGCCAAACAACTGATTTTTCTTTTCGTTTTTTTTTCGCTGACGGGAAGAAGGTGCCACTTCCGTTTTAGGGTCTCAGTCAATCATTTGGCTTCTCCCTCCTTCCCCCTTCTGGTGTTCGGCGACCTGAGGTTACTAAGTACCAACATCTGTTGATATCCCCTCTGTGACCTACATTCTTTCTTAACGGTCACTTTTTTGACGGGTTGCCACTGTTCATTCCAACGGGAGGATAGTATTAATCTTATTTCTATCGTCTCCGTGGGATATCACGTGACAATTTCTATAAAGACTGAGATAAACAGTCACATCCGAAGGTGAAAATTATTAGGAATACAAAAGATTTTGGAGGAAAAAAACTTTCGAACTAAACTCGGAGCAACTCTTTTCTGGTAAAAAAAAAGTTATCTTCAACTCGCCTGATTGGAAACATTACTTGCTTGAATCAATTGTTTGAGTCTCTGGATAAAGCCAATTACTCCATTCAATTTCACGATATACAGAATATGACCTTCTTTGAGTAAAGATTGGCTTTTAGCACAGTTAGCGGTGATTCATTTCGTTTGCCACCACGATCTCATTCATTCTATGTTGGAAACAAAATTTCATTACTCGTCAAAATGAGAGAGAGAGAGAGAGAGAGAGAGAGAGAGAGAGAGAGAGAGAGAGAGAGAGAGAGAGAGTTTTTCCCATCCCTGCTTAATTTCTAAAAGTCAAAAATCAAAACCATTCTAAACTGGTGCAACATAAGATTTGTTGGAGTTTTTTTTCTTTTGTTTTATTTCTCTCCCGCATCGTAAAATGTTGATTATTTTCAATACGTTCATTTGATCAATTTCAATTAGTCAACTCCACAGTAGAGAATTGTTCTGCGAGAAATTTCTTGCACGAAATTTTCAGAGAAAAATAAAACAATTTTTTGGACGACTGATTCCTTGCAAATGTTGATAACGTTTCTGCATTAACCAGTGAAAGACAAAATTGAAATAGATTTATGGTTGCATCTTGAAAGGTTTCGATTAATATTAGAGCGAGAGAATATCTTTAGAATTGTGAAGGTCTGCAAGATTTTTTTCCTGCAGACGTTGGAAAACAATTTTTCTTCGACATTTCGAATTGATTGAAACAGACTGTCGGAAAAATTGAGATGATTAAAAACTTAAGAGAATTTTTACTTTGGTTTGCTTAGTACTACACAAATCCAAAATGTTTTTCGTGTGTGGGAGGAGGGAGAAGGGTCTATGAGTGAAGGTAAGACTCATTACAGTCGTAATAGTCAATGAGATTAACTTACAAGAGAATCGTTGTCCCACGGCGAAATGATCCAGAATAGTATATGGATAAATATTTACGAAGTTTAATTTCGTATGGCTTTTAGGCCAAATAAAAATGGAAGATTGAGCCAATCTAAGTTGACATAATCTTGTTTAGAAAATGAAAATTCGAAATTGAGCTTTTTTCACCTATGCACAGTGAATTCTGGCTTTGATGGGAAATACACAACTACCTCAATAACCAGGCAAACAGTTAAAAAAGCCTTGATACTCTGTCATCAATTTGGTCGTCAATCATCTTTCGATATCTTAACATTGGAAATTTGTAACAGAGTAAATTAATCTTACAATATTAGTGTCTGACTTTGTCTCGAGGAAGGGTTCCTAGTGAGTTCTGTCTTTATTAAGTACCCACACAATTCATGTTTGTGATGTACTAACTTCAGCTTACTAAATTTGTCTAATTTAGTAAAGTATGGTTTGTAAACTAGTCTTACAAGTAATATTCGTATTTTGTCTTGACTACTTTTGCAAACGGTTTCATATATTTTCAAGCGTATCTATAGAACGAAGGTTAGCAATCGAATGTTACAAATCATTCATTTGTATTGAAAGTTCCATTTAGATATTAGCTTTTACGGATGACAAACGTTTAAAGTTTTATGTTTCCAGCAGATAGGAAAATGTTAAGCAAACAAAGATATTCTAAAATAAATAATATATCTATTTTCTGTCAAATTCTAGATGAACCCTTCTTGGAGAGGGGACAAATATGATGCACCTGCTCATACTAATTGCGTATAATAGAGTACTTTCCCTTAACATTGTTATATGGAGGTTCTTTTCAGCTCAGAACACGAATGTTTCTTCTTTCATTACTTTCAGGAAAGATCAACATATCAGTCACTTGAATTTGCCAATTGAAAAAAAATTCAAATCGAAATCAAAGCATCTTTTCATATGAAAAAACTTTATTAGGATATCAGTAATTTAAAAGATAATGAGCGGATTTGTTCGTGATCGATCTACGATAGTTATTTGGTCTTCATATTACTCAGTGTTTATTCATCAAACGAAAATCGAGACTAATTTGTCTTTATTTTTTATATCTTCATTAGAACTAACGTTTTAATCGTTTACCTGTCATTTTTTCTATTTGGGAACAGTTCCTGGTGTTCCTGTAATTGTCGGTACTCTTGTCGATTCTAAAAGCCTTCATAGTTTTATTTTCTGTAAGGTTCACTCAGTTCTTGAATTTGATGTAGAAATTTTTAAGAAATATTTTTGCTGGTTTTCTTGCTTAAATTGAATGGATAAAGTACACATAATAATCGTAAAGCAATTCGTCTCTTTCAATCTTCACTGCAGATTCTGGTTTATTTTCATATTAGGACATTGGCCCAGCGGTTAGAGTGTTCGCCAATGGCCCGGGAGACCTAGGTTCAATCCCAGGTCGAGTCATACCAAAGACTTTAAAAATGGAACTTGATACCACCTTGCTTAACACTCAGCATTATAAGGTACGGTTCAAGGGTAAAGTGGAGCAATCCAGGGAATGGAGTAGCGCCCTCCCCTACACCTTGGTGTAGTAGCTATCGAAAAGGGAGCCTTCGGGTCACCCTCGACTATGGTCGCTAACTTTACTTTACTTTTTACATCCCGTTGGCTATGAGGGCACACCCAAGTGTTTTCCCCTCTAAATACCTACCTCACCCCGAGTTAGGTCTATTGAAATAACCAAGCCAACACTAAGTCTGCGATCATAACTACCAAGGGACGAAAAAGTAGCCTTCTGGTGCCTGCTGTCTGATATAGCTGGCGTGTGCCCTGTTTATATCGCATCAACAAGATACGAACAAATGTTCAAGATTAACTTCAACTTTGAACCATTAAAAATGGTTGTTAATTTTATTCTTTGTTAAACATGGGTTTTCTTTTAGTGTTCGGGTTTGAATTTTGCTGGATAGAATTTGGAAATAATAAAACACTCCTTTGACTTCAATATCCCTTGCCGCTTCTTTTTTCCAAATCTTAAATATTGACCGGGTCGCCTCTGCTGACTGATCATAAGCCACCGCTATCAGCAGCAGCAGCACTTTTGCAGTATATCCGACTCTTTTCTCATGATTATCACAATGTTGTGATAATAGTCATTTATATTCAATGTTCTTCGATAACAGCAAAGGAAATAAAAGATGATATCCAAAATATGAGAATTATATATATATATAACCAAGAGAACTATAGTTAAGGAGCCGGTGGAAACTGGGAGTTGGATAAGTACATTTTTGGTGGCACGTCGAGAGAAAAAAAAAATTGAAAAAGTCCTTATGTTTGTTTGCTAGGGGTCAAAGGCTAAGTGCGAATTGTGTCCTTCTCTGAGCGGGGAGTGAAGGTTACAGCGTCACTTTAAGAAGAGTAAACCACAAACAGAAATGGAGACACCGATACAGGCAAGAAGTCCAGTCTTGTTAAGCAAAGAATAAAAATCAAGTATCGTTAGAGCGGATCTTTGGTTGAAACATTTCAACGCAAATTTCGCAGATAAAGAAACGCTGCGTGTGACGTCATATTTTTCAAGTAACCTCTTTCAGAAAATGATCATTCGAGCCTCGTTTAGATTCCAATTTTTTTAAAGTCTTCACTGTATTTTCTCGATAATCACTCGGAATAATCTAACATTTCAAAACGTTGTTGAGATGCAACATGATTTGGTTTTCATTTTAGAACTACAGCGGAAACGTTAAAGTTTTTAATTACATAAAATACTTTAGAATATTTTTGAAGGTAAATGTATATGTCAGTGGTTGATATATGTATCTCTCTATGAAAGTTAAAGATAATATGACAAGGCTATCAACGAGCCGAGGGACTGAGATAGAATGGCGCTCTCGAATCAAGCATATTAATATTTTTCCTTTTTTTTTCTTCTACAAAGTTCTTACCATTTAGCATTTAGTGAGGTGAGTCTTGAAAATCTAAATAAACTTTCAAATATTTATGCATAATTCACAATAATATATCCATGTAAAGTTGGAGACCGTAGTCGAGGGCGACCCAAAGGCTCCTTTTTCAGTAGCTACTAAACGAAGGTGTTGGGGAGAGTGCAACTCCTTTCTCCAGTGAGTAGAGTGTTCACCAATGGCTCGGGAGACCCGAGTTCAATCCCAGGTCGAGTCATATCAAAGACTCGGAAAAAAGGTACTTGATGCCGCCTTGCTTAACACTCAGCATTAAAAGATACGGATCAAGGGTAAAGTGGAGCAATTCAAGGAAAGAAGTAGCGCCCCGACACCTTTTTGTAGTAGCTATTTAAAAGGGAGCCTTTGGTTCGCCCTTGACTACGGTCAACAACTTTACTTCTTACAATATATCCGTATAAAAAAGAAGACTATTTATAGGACCTCCTTATTCAAGACCCTAACAATTTCAATGTATTAAGGAAATATTCCTTAGGCGATGGATTACCATTAATCTGGCTGGAGAAATGCAGAAATGCGATGAGTAAAATCGAAAATTAAAAAAGATTTTCGTACTTAATGATGTTTCTTTTATTCATGGATCGTTTATTTTTGCCCCGAAAGGTGGTGGGTGACTTAAGTTAACATTTTTGTTTGATACCCAACTACCTCACACTAATTTTCCAGAATCAAACAGCAAAATTTCAAAACTAAATAGGGAGGAGATGGAATTGGGTTCACTTAGATGAAAAACTGGGAAGAAATTTGGCTGTCATTTTATTGTTATATAAAAACATAACTCTTCTATAAATCGTGAAAGAGCACATCCACAAACATTGACTTAAAAAATAAGCGCGGAAACAACTTTTTCAAGTCGCAGACATCAGGGAGTATTTATTATCTTTTTCAAATAGAATTTCTGCTTTTAATGCTATAAAATATACAGGCAGATTTAGAACAAGTGACCCGTGATCCCAGCATTAGGATCAGTAAGACTCAAAATAATCAAAGTTTAAAAAAACAAAACAAAAAAAAATAGTTTTGGATTCCATCATCTGGGGGAGATGGTATCTTTTATTTATAGCAAGTTGAATGGACCGTGAGAGGATCGCAAAGGGTAGAATAGATCAATCCATATCGCTTTTATAATGTTACAGTTTCTTTGTTTAATGGCATATCAACATTCGTTGATTATTTAATGCTAAAGCCAACCCTCTGGAAGAACTGTAGTGGTACTATTTAGCCAATAGCTAAGAGGAATAAGGGGTTCATACCTTTCTCAAGGGTATTTGTCCTAAAGTGAACGTAATAGCGCGACTGGAGTTCGAACTCGCTTACTACGATTTCGCTATTACACCACTTTATGATGTCCTAATGTTGTTGTGTATATAATTCTGTACTAAATATCTGTTTACAAGACAACCACGACCATCAGATTTCATTAGGACTGCGTTGCCAACAAATGAAAGCGAGATATGGACGATTATCATCTTCCAAAAAACAAAAAAAAAACAAAAAAAACAAAAAAACAAAACGCAACAAGTAGAAACTTAAAAGGTGTTCAACATAAAACCAAGAGGAAAATACCGAAAAATTGTTTTGTTTTATCGTCTTGTTAGTTTTAATATAAATAAAAACAGGGTGAATGATAAACTTGTCTGAAGTTAATAACGAAAATGCTTCATCTTCTAAAGTCGGGAATTTTACAAATGTTGATAAGATTTAGTAGAGTAAATCAGTAAATCCTTGTATTACATCAAAAGGCAAAAACAAATTATATTTTATACGAAAACGGCAGGTTCCTTGCCAATCTTCGAAAATAAGTATTTTTTTTTTGTGGGTGGCGGGTTCAGAAAAAGAAAACAGCTAAACACTTACCTAATCAATTCTTAAAACAGAATAAAAGACAATAATTTTTTTTTAAATCTCTTAATCCACAGATTAGAATCGATAATATTCCGGTTACTTATATTCGTACAAATGCATAATGGACACCTGATTTGTGACTTTGTTTAGCAAACCATTATTATTGCACTGTGAGTTCGATATCCACCTTTGTGAACTTCTTATAACCCAACATTTGTAATAATTATTTATTAAGTTTGGCAATCGCCCAAGGTTAAAAGAGTGAGGCACACAGTAAGAATTTAATCCTTACTATTTATTAAGCATGATTTACCATGACTCTTAGCTAACGGCAGAATGCGATACAAATTATTTAAACACATCCTCTCACAGTGTTAGGATGTGACCCAATGTATTTACCCCTCATAAACACGGTGAAATTATGTAACTAGTCCCCCCTCACAGTACTTGAATGTGACACAAGGCCGATTTTTAACGGGAGCCTGGTACTTATTAAGAATTGGTGTCTGTTCAAGAATATAAATAATTTATATGACCCTATGACGTTAAGTAGCGTTGAAGAGTGAAGTTAAATTTGTAGGAGCAGACAAAATATTGTCGGATCCCCATCCCAACTTAACCTTACCCAGTTGGTTGGGGCTGCAGAATACACCAACTGCTTCTCTGCGGAAGGGTAAGACCCCCACCCCAACGAATGTCCTTGTATTGACACGAAATAATCTGATGGTAAGATTCCAGTAATGCTGGAGCTTTGGGGAATGCGGAGTACCTCTTCATTGCTATCGCTTCCAGGTCCACTCTGGCCCGGAGTGGTAGCACCTAATAAGGTCTTATCTATGGGTCAAATGGAACTAAACTGTGTACTTATGCTGAAATGAATTGTTTGAAATAGAACAATTTTTGTATTCTAAACTGAATTGTTTGAAATTGAACTGTTTTGACATTTAACTGTGTATAGACAAAAAACTATACTTATACTAAACTGAATTGTTTGAAATAGAACTGTTTATATGTATAAAAATGGAAATGCTATCAATAACCTACAATGGTTGATGTGCCATAAAACCAACTTAACCCCTAAAAATAAGTTTCCTTATTGTACACAAAACTCCATGACTGTGATGTAAATTTCTTCGAATTCTTGAACCGATACCAATTCTAAAAAGTACCAAAAAGTTATAAACTTTGGTAAGCTTGGAACAAGGCTAGAATTATGGAGCAAATGATCGAACCCACCAAGAGTGATCTGCTAATTATCCATTACACTATGCGATACTCTCAGCTAAGTCTAACAATAAATATCTGTATGGCTCAAACTCGAAGAAGTGAATGAAGATTTATCATGCATTGTCTATTTGAGCTTGGAAAGTTTGAAAACCAAACAGTTTATTTCAAGACCCAAAAGAATGTAGATATTTTCAAGTTTGGTTTTCAATAGAATATCATCTGTATTCCATGAACGCTTCGTTCACGATTAATGTAAGTATTTAAAAAATAGAGGGCGGAGATTTAAGAGCTTAACGATTTCTATTTTCCTAATTTCAAGATTAGTGAAAGACTGAGATATTTTCCAGGGGTTAGCAGCCCCCAACCCGGTTTTCTGTGAGAAAAGTAAAATTCGTTTTTTTTGTTGTCTTTTTTGTTGTTTTTTTTTTGTCTTCTGCTTACTTTCTCAAAAGTTTACAGATAATTTAATTTTTTTTTATTGACATTTCGTTATAGTTTTTTTGTCACACAAATTTAGATTAACAATGAAGTTGTTGTTTGATAGGAATTTTCTACAGAGTCAGAGTGAAAAATCATTTTTTCTCATTTTATTCAACATTTTCTTTGAGGTTTTTACGAATGAAAAACGAACGAGGTTATAGCTTGACTTGAAGTTTTATTAAAATATAACACAACGGTGGTTAATCAGGGTGAAATAAAAATGAAATATATATAGGTGGCTGATCACGAGGGGGACAACTATGGTTGACTTCACTACAACTATCATTAAATTTTACTCTTGTCTTAACATAATATGTAGATATCACCATAGAGAAGATATACGAGGTGTATACGATAAGTTTCCAGACTTTTTTCGTATGGGCATTTAAAATTGTCGTATGTTATTGCTATACATCTTATGAGATCTGTTACAAACCGACTTTCACTGGTACTGCGAAAACAGGCACGTAACGAGAATAATAATTAAAATATATATATATATATATATATATATATATATATATATATATATATATATATATATATATATATATATAAAATTGCGAGAATGTCCCAAGGTTCGATAAAAAAAAGGGTGAACTATGGGAAGGGAATTTGTCCAATCGAAGACTCTCGGTAAATCACAGCAGAATAAGCGACAAATACTCACAAAACTAACACAACACAATTTGAAGATTTAACAACAAAATTTATCACAACATTAACAACTTAATTAGGGAAAAATAAGAATTAAAAAAAGGCTTTAAGAAAAAAAGGGGAGGGAAAACTAATGTTACTATGTTTATATGAAGTCCGAGACGAATCTCAACTCAAACAGATTTGCACGATAGACACATAGAGGCAAAAGGAATACGAAACTCACTGAGGGTTTAGGACTTGTTAATAATCTCTTTTTTTTCTTTCGTTCTTTTTCTCTTTCGTTTTCTTTTTTTTCTTTCCTTTTTCTCGAAGAAGCTTGCCACAAGGAGTTAGTTTTCTGCTGTCTTTTTCTTAGTCACATTTCGGGTGTAGTGAAACAGAGCCCTGGGATGAAGGTGGACGCCTCGAAGTCAAAACCGCTACTACTATAGTCACTTTTTCAGTCAAAAACCAAAAGGGTCCTTCCTTGACTCTTAGAGCCGAACACGTGGTTGATAAGGTCACCCAAAGTTCATTCCAAGAGTTCAAAGCTAGCTGAGATGGGTAAAAAGTGGAAAGGGGTTGACTTGCAATTCCATTTCTTGTCGTCGTCTTTTTTTTTCTCTTCCTCCTTTAGCCTCGTGAGCCACCGAGCCAATCATGCGTGATTAGAAAAGGTTCGTTTGGCGCCTCCTTTTCCAATTTTATTCTTCGTCTCGGAATAATGCGGGCGACTGAAACACACCTTGTAATGTATATAAAAGATATATTTCTCCTATTTTCTACCCCACGTAACAGATCATACTCCAATTTTTATGATTTCAGGTTCAAATGAACAGCTACAGCTGCAATTGGAATACACCCAATTAAAGCTTGCTTGTCACAGCTGGTGAATTTTAGAATAAGGATATGCAATAAAATTCTGTTTTAAAGTCGAGACCTTGCTCCCTGTGACTTTTGGTTATTCCCTAAGCTCAGGGGCTGTTATGAGACAATTGAAGAGATGAAAGAGGCTGTGACGAAGATCATTGACACGCTCATACAAGAGGACTTCCATGGGGCCTTCCAGAAGTTGTTGGAATGATACAATAAGTGCCTTGCAGCCGGAGGAGATTACTTCGAAGGGGACTAGAGTTTCATGTGTGTACTATCAATAAAAGTGACCATAACGAAAAAAGTCTGGAAACTTATTTAATGATCCTCGTATTTTTATTTTTTGCATCGTGAAAAACAAGTTTTTAAGGTGTTGTAATAATTTAGTAGACAAGCGGTATTTTACCAAAATAGATAATTCTTAGAGATTGACTCAGTGATTGTGAAAATTCAAATTCTTAAAGGAAAAGTGGAAATCAACACTTTAAACCAAACAATTTTCTCTGCCCTCATGGCCATATGTTCCTCTTTTATTCACCAATTTATCTATTTTTTTATTCCTATTCTGACATAAAAATGTTTTGTAGAAGAAGAAATGTCCCGTCTATCAAAGTTGTATATTTGTTTGGGGAGAGATATTTTGTGTTTGGTTATTGGCTTTGTAATCTAATGATTTCTATGAAGAAAGAACAGGAAACCTAATGAAAAAAAGTTTCGGGGAGAAAGAAAAAGGTTGGGTATGGGTCACATCACAAAGCCAAGCCTGATTGAATTTATTGTACTTCTCTTAAGGGCAAAATGGGACACTAGATGGGTTTAATGTGGGGCACTCTCACGCGTATGTAGGGCTTGTAGAAGTCACGTGGGGACTGTAAAACTAAGAACTGCCAATTGTAGAATGCAAAGTGTTATTTATATGTTTCTGGTGGGATAAAAAGCTTCTACAGCTTCAGTTTGTGATGTCTTTCGATTTGCTCTAAAAAGGTTTAATTCCTTATCATATAATTCGCTCACCACTAGGTCTACCAATCAAAGATTGACTTCGAAGGGTCAACAGGTCATTAAATTTTTTGACTGCGAAGAGTCTATGAATCGTAACGAGTGTAAAAAGAGGAAACTAGTTTTTCATCTATTTTCCTTTAAATTTGCATAAATTTGCATATTGCTTTATTGTTTGCAAATTTGCATATTACTAGCAAATTTACATATTGCTTTTCAGTTATCATATTTGCATATTGCTTAAAAAATGGGTAATTTAAAATCAATTCAGGGTTAAAGTAGGTGATTAAATAATGTTTTAATGAATTTTATCGGTAAGATTGATACGAGGTGCATACAATAAGTTTCCAGACTTTTTTCATATGGGCACTTTTATTGATAGTACACACATGAAACTCTAATTCCCTTCGAAGTAATCTCCTCCGGCTGCAATACACTTGTTGTACCATTCCAACAACTTCTGGAAGGCCCCATGGAAGTCCTCTTGTATGAGCGTATCAATGACCTTCGTCACAGCCTCTTTCATCTCCTCAATTGTCTCATAACGACAGCCTCTGAGCTTATGGAATAACCAAAAGTCACAGGGAGCAAAGTCTGGACTATAGGGAGGGTGGGGAACTGTCGTGATGCCCATCTTGGTCAAATAGTCTATGACAAGGAAGGAGTTATGGACTGGTGCATTGTCCTGGTGGAAATGCCACTGACCCGATTTGAAGAGTGCTGGCCTCTTCCCTAGGAATCTCTTCCTGAACTCCCTTAAAACCTCAACATAATAACCCCAACCCTAACTCTTTGGCCAATCAACTCTAGTGTATTGACTTCCTTACTCCTCCCACACCTCCCATCGTCCCTCACAGACTCCCTGCCTTCCTTGAATCTCTTATGCCATTCAAAAACTGATGCTCGGTTCATGCAAGATGGTCGAAAAGCAGTCTGAAGCATTCCATACGTTTTTGTGGCAGCATTTTTTCCAAGTTTAAAATAGAATTTTATTGCATATCGTTCTTCTAAAGTGTCCTCACATTCAGATTGCATTTTTTTTCTGTGACAATCAGGCTTTAGTTGGGTGTATTCCAATTGCTGCTGTAGCTGTTCATTTGAAGCTGAAATCATAAAAATAGGTCAGCCTTCTCATAAAATGTATAGCAATAACATAGTGAATTTTCAAGAGTCTACGACAATTTTAAATGCCCATACGAAAAAGTCGGGAAACTTATCGTATGTTCCTCGTATATCGATAACTATTATCTTTCGAATTTACTTAATATGATATGCATAATTAGAATTCCTTTTTAAATATTTTGCTTTACCTTGCCCCCCCCACCCCGAAGTGATATAAAGTCAGGGATTTAAGCAGAGCCAAAATAACTTAGTTCCATCACTATATCCCACTTTGGGGGTGTTTCAGGCATTACACATTGAATCTGACTTAAGCTCTTTTAGATGAGAAGAAATATACTGCCTGGAGTGCAGGTTCTCCTGAAGCACATTCATTATTTTTCATCCGACACTCAAATGTGCCGGAAGGAAAAGTTAATATTATAAATACCTCATGATGTGAACCCATTTTTATATTGACTAAGAGAGTCGATGCAAAAATTATGCCTATATTTATATTTTCAATACACTGTGTACATTGTAAGTTTCTCTATATCAACTGCATATAATTTTTTACCAAAATAAATATTTACTTTTATTTATTTATTCTTCATGTGATTACAATAATGTATCCTTCTTCATGTGATTACAATAATGCATTCTTGAACATACACTAGTAACTTTTCCTTTGCGTTAATGTTATCATTATAAGAAATGAAATCTGCAACTTGGGTTCCAATCCAAGACGAGGCTGTTAGAGTTTCACTGCACTCCAATACTCTTAGGAAAGACACAAATCTATCTGTTCTCCCAAAAATATGGGTAAATAGTAGAGATTTGGTTCTTAAGCCATGGTGAGGCAACCAGTCTAGGAGAAGGAAAACTCTGAATTCCGCTTAGAAATGACCCTATGTGACATACTGTCAGATTAGATTAATACATAACTTAGTAATATTTAAACCAAGAATTATATAATGCATAACAATGGTGAATATTACAGACATAGTGTAAAAATAACAAAAATTAGGATAATAATTCGAATACTTCATTGAATAATCAGTCGTTAATATTTCAGATTTCGTGAAAAGATTGGAGTAATATTGATTTTGGTTGGTTCGGAGATTTTTAAGTTTTGCCCTTATGAAAAAATAAATAAATGAACATTAGATTTGTAAATGAATAAATAAAAACGAAAAATAGATTAAAAAAAAAAAAAACAGCCGAAAATCTGATAAAAACAACTTATATATTTGAATAGTTATTTTCTTCTGTTGTTTATTTATTGTCTGAGACCAAAATTTCCCGTAGTGCAAAAAAAAAAAAAAGAACAACGAATTTGTTTGAAATGTAACAAAGAGCGAAAATTGCAGAACCATCATGGCGTCTTTAGATTCCCAACGAACAAGAAAATGTAATAGTGAATATCTCGGCATTTATTCCTTCTTTGGATTTGTTTAATATTTCACATTTGTTTATATTCGAGACATCTGTCAACGGTTCGTTGCTCTAACGTCATGTATTTCGTTATTATTTCTTCGAGTTGCAAATCCCTCGTGAATCAGAGTCGATTTTTCGGATTATATTGAAATAATTGCATTCAGGCCTGTCTGATGGTTGAAATAATTACCGGTGTTTCCAGTAGTGCCAGACTTCTGTCTTGAAACTGAAATACAAAAGCCAGAAATACGAATGTTGATCTTTTTTTTAGAAGGCAAACTTTTCCCAATTTGAGCCTGGCACACCATAATATTTCTACCCCCCCTTCACTCACCTACAATTGATCTTTGGCCTTAACAAAAGCGGAAATAGACACATTCGTTCTTTTTTCCTTTTGTTTATTTTAGGAGTAGATCATTCAAATGGTGCTTCACTGTCATTTGATGCTAGTTTATCGAAATTTCTTCTTTCGTCAGTTTGAATCGATAGTTGAAGTATTTTCAGGGTCAAACTCTTGTAATTCCTAAGATGTTAAACCTTGCTGTAATGTAGATATACTAGATTGATCAGGTAAGAATAGAAAGGTTATCCGTGCCTTAGACAAAATGTCAGCTGCCAGGGGCCCTTGTAGCTAAAAATAGAGGACAAAATAAACAAATGAATAATAAATAAAAAAGATTAATTAAACAAAAATAGAAAAATTAAAAAAAGAACAAAATGCAAAAGAGAAAACAAGAAGTACTCGTTGTTATAATGATCAACTTAGATGTACGGTTTAGTGCTAATATTTCACTATATCTGAAGTAACCAGTTGATGTATATATAACCCTGACACTGATGTGACACTATTTGGCCATTCGTTGTGTTGGGTGTGTGCGTGCGAGCGCCGGTCAAAGAATCTCTTTGGTGCGAAATCCAAACAAAGGGCCTGAGCTCGAGATCTCCCACGAGACCGGAAGTAGAGGAGGGAGGAAGGTCCCACAGCAAACAAAGAGAGCAGTTGACAACGGTGGGCAGAGGAAAGCAGTCGGCGTGAGATAGCAGTCCAGGGGAAGGACGGTCAGCAGAAGGAGGTAGTGAGAGAAGACAAAGATGAGTTAGCATTCTTAGTGGCTTTTGTAGAAGTTTCGCGCAAAATACACACCCACGATAGACTACAAATGCACGGAGAATGCAAAGTATCACAAACTCCCTTTCTTGCACTTGGAGCTGACCCAAGTGCGTGTTTGTTCGTTTGTTCTTTTTCTTCCACCCTCTCGGTTTTATTTGTGTGGCCGTAAAGAAATGTGTTATACCCCCAGTCGGGAATGAGAAAAGACCACTAGACGAATCACTGGCCATGAGAGGTTTGGTTTAACGACTTTGAGATAGTCGGAGGTCGGCCGGCTAGGGGTGTTATCATACCGGTAGATACAGAGAGTCAGGGGTCGGCCGGCTAGGGGTGTTATCATACCGGTAGATACAGAGAGTCGGGGGTCGGCCAGCTAGGGGTGTTATCATACCGGTAGATACAGAGAGTCGGGGGTCGGCCGGCTAGGGGTGTTATCATACCGGTAGATACAGAGAGTCGGGGGTCGGCCAGCTAGGGGTGTTATCATACCGGTAGATACAGAGAGTCGGGGGTCGGCCGGCTAGGGGTGTTATCATACCGGTAGATACAGAGAGTCGGGGGTCGGCCAGCTAGGGGTGTTATCATACCGGTAGATACAGAGAGTCGGGGGTCGGCCAGCTAGGGGTGTTATCATACCGGTAGATACAGAGAGTCGGGGGTCGGCCGGCTAGGGGTGTTATCATACCGGTAGATACAGAGAGTCGGGGGTCGGCCAGCTAGGGGTGTTATCATACCGGTAGATACAGAGAGTCGGGGGTCGGCCAGCTAGGGGTGTTATCATACCGGTAGATATAGAGAGTCGGGGGTCGGCCAGCTAGGGGTGTTATCATACCGGTAGATACAGAGAGTCGGGGGTCGGCCAGCTAGGGGTGTTATCATACCGGTAGATACAGAGAGTCGGGGGTCGGCCGGCTAGGGGTGTTATCATACCGGTAGATACAGAGAGTAAGATTTTCCATTCGATAACGCTCATTTTTTGTTTTATATTAGCCGCACCAAAAAACTGAAAATCTTTTTAGCGTTTAATATTTTAAGAAATAGCTCAACAGGATTTTTTTTCATCTTGTTCAATAAGATTTTTGATATATTTAATAATAAGTAGATTGTTCTCGAGAAAATGATTTATCTATAAATTATCAAACACTTTGATGATTCGGATATTTTTTTTCATGTTACTGGTCCCGTAACCAGGCACTTTAGATCAATATGTAGAATATCTTGAGCAGGAAGAGTCTGGCCTGACCACAGCCAAATTTCGTTATCTCGGTGGCTCTCCTTGGCCATGAACATGGATATCAATCAGGTTGAGAATTTTTGGTAAAGTCCACATAAATTTCGTCCTTCATCTGCCTTATTCTTTAGATTTTTTTCCTGCATATATTCAGTTCCCAAGCATCAAATCAACTTTGAGACGACAGAAGAGATTAAAAAAGAATGGTGCTATATGATTCTTTAAAACGAATTCCAAAATGTTATCTAGAATTAATAAAAAAAGAAACAAACTGCTGGGAACGGTAATGCATCGACAAGGACGAGTGACGTGTCTCATTTAGGGTAAAAATTTAAATTTGTTTTTCAGTTGAACTTTTTTTGGAATTCAATTTTCATTACCAAAATGAATCGATCACATAAAGCAAATAATCTAATCAATACATTTTCAAATTTGTCAACATTATAAACTCATAACGACTGATTTATTCTGAAATGTAATAAAATGATTTTGTTGGTAATCGTCATCTTACCGGTAGGACCGTCAAAATCACAACAGCTTTAGATTTGGGTTGTTGAATTCTGGTTTTATGAAGAAAATGACTTTGAGAAAATAAACGGTTGAACGTAAGATGTGGATTTTTAATTTCTATCTTGCAGCACCCAAGTGAAATGTAATGTTTATTAAAACACTTTCCTATTTTGCCTGCCTTGGCCGAATGCTGACTTAACCACCCGAATTACCAAACCTATTATTTCTTTGACTGAAACCTTCGTATTCCCAAATCTATATAGCCAAATGACGGAATATTTTCAATATCTTTTTTTATATGCAGTCATCGTATATATATATATATATATACTTGAATATTGGACACAATTACAAATTTTGTTTACATTTGACGTTTTTGTTGATGTGTATCAAATAAGATGAAGTCGTTTTGTCGAATATATTACATTCGCCTTTTTTTTATTTTCTGATAATTGATATGCCTCGAGGTTTTGTGTAAAGGAGAATTTGGGTTTTTTCTCTTATGGCGGTTAGGACAATTTTACGAGATAAAAAAGGAAAAAAGAATGAAATTTCGTGAAAAAATGACAACAGCAGACAATGATTATTCAGCCTATTTCCGGATCGTATCTTTAACACTTTCTGCAATCATCATTGGTTTCTGTATCTTTTTAAAACTTATTTTGTCTATCTAATCATATCTTATTTTATAATTATCATCGAAGAATTAAACCCTTCTAGGGAGCTCATTTTTTCTGCTCAATAAAATATCTAATTATCTCAACGTCCGAAGCAATGGATGCAGAATTCTTAAGATTTTCGGGATGAGAAAATCTTTCAGAATATCTTCATATGGAAAACAGAAAGAGACAATCTTATGATTGGAAGCGTTCTTGCTTGCCGATTTAAATGTAGACTGAACACAGTTTTTCAGGAGATACGTGGCCAATATTTTTTTTAACTTAACGTTTTTTAAATACCAGAAATAAGTTGGTCAATTTCTAAAAAATAGATATGAAACGAGAGAAAAAAAAAGAAGAAAGTAAAAGCCAATAAAAAATATATAAAATGTACTCAATCAGCTTTTAATCGACTTGCAAAGAGGGATATTAACTAGACGATAGCTTATGATATTATATAATCCTTACTCTAATGCGAACTGTCGAATATATCATATAAATTGATATACTGTTATATATAATAAAACCTATTCGGTGGTTGAGGTAGATGTGCATTTACCATTAACCTTACGGTTGATGCTCGAAACGTGGAAGAATGCATATGACCGATTTTCGATGGTAAACATTATCTCTTAATTTTACGTGGGTTTTTCTTGACCCCACTCGCAACTAAGACAACTCATGAATTCTTTTCTTGTTCTTATTTTCTCTTATTCATATTTTATCGGCCAAATTCTTTCTTTAAAGGATACGCATGGTTCGTTATGAAAAGTTTTCTTGTCATTTTGTCGATTTTCATCATAGCTTTAATATCCGTTAATTTAAACTGAAATTAGATAAATGAAATGAAATGAAAAAAAAAATGACTTTAAATGAATCTCGAACTTGAATACAAAGATCAGAGACGAGAAATTTGTTTTGTTTGAGAAGCTTTGGTAGCCTGGGCATCCCTAGTGTCTGGAGTAGTTACATCATCATCATTATCATCATCATCATCAAGTCGTAATGATAGCACAGAGTCTTTTGACTTTCTCTTACCATTCGTCCCAATCGTCCATCGATCCTAGCTGATCATCTAGACGGCATCCAATGTCCGAACAAAGATGGTCGGCCATCACTGGTGTGTTCATGTGTAGGAGTCCATCAAAGAAAGTCACTTATGAGTTTGTCCTTACTTTTCATGCAGTGTCCAGCATGTCCTGTTCTTCTTACTTGAATAGTTTGTCAGATGGGAGGTAAGTGGCCGTACAGCTTCTGTTTCGTTGGGTGCTGGTTCAAGGACTTATTCAAAATAACACGTAGCATTCTTGTGTAGTTCCCATCTAGCTTTTTCTTTATGATGCATCCATACAGTTGTACTGACACGGCCACAACTTGGAATAAATCACGATTTATCTTTACAGAGAGATCAGATTTCCATATGATCAATAATCTGTCAATGACAATCCACGTCTTCGCAAGGCATATGCTGACATTGTTTTCCGTTGATGGGATATTGCCTCCCCCCGGCTTATGTGAACTAGTCAACTGTTTTATTTGCGTTTACGTACAGGTTGATGCCTCCTGCTACCCGTTCCAAGCTATACAGCAAAGATTCGGCTGGGGTAGATGTATTTGGGAGAAGCACTCGATCATCTGCGTAGTCTGCATCTGTCATGATTTCATATAAAAAAAGAAGCAGGCAATATTCCGTAGATACCCTTTTCTTTTATTAGATCAAATGACGGTCGTAGTACGCAATCTCGGCAAAATTATAAAAATGTTTTGTTTTTACAAGACACAGTGACAACGTTGAAGAAATCGGCGTCATTATCAGGTGAATAAAACATCTCATTATAGCAGTAACAGTTTCTTGGGGGAGACCATATGCCGATAGTATTTGCTCCATTTTCTCTCTTTATATGGAATCAATGGTTTATGAACAATAGTGTTTCCCCGAGATTTTTGGCAGGTACTTCGATGATTCAATGGATAACCAGAATCTGTGATGTTGAGGATTGATTTCTCTGAAAGTCGTTCTGATTTTTCCTTTGAATTTTCTCGATTTCAGGTTTGATACGACTGAGAAGTGGTCGATTCCAGATAAAAAGTAAACATTTTGAAGGCTGATTTTCAAGCTACATCGGCTCTCAGTACGTAGGAAATTGTCATCATAGAATCTACTTACAAAATTTCATTTACTCCTACCATCCAAAGCAAATGAAAAAAAGAAACTGATTTTCTTCTCTTTTTCTCAGTCAATTTCCTTTGTTGTTTCACGTCCATGCAAACACATTTATGGTCTCAAGTAGTCCATACTTTTGTTGAAAACAAATACATTATCTCGAACGAGATTGAATACGAGCGCAGAATTATAAAATCTTGTATGGTTGATATGAGATGTTTTTCTGAAATGTATGAAGCCATTTTGAATATTTTGACAACTGGTTGTGAGGCCTTGATATAACCTTTGCAATTAATCAGTGGAAATTTTACTATGGGGTAAATCAGTAGTGAGATATTAATTGATATCGGAAAAAATAAAGATGATAAAAAACGATCCCCTGCAGTCGTTTCCAGGGAAACACAAATGAATTATCCGAGGCACTGGGTGTGGCCGGGACTATCTATTATTCGGAATTATTAAAAGTTACTCTTTACCACTTGTCTGTTGTTTTCATAATCAATTAATTCCTTTTGTTTGAACCAAGATCACAACATCATGTCGCGCGCATGCGTTGGGTGGGAGGGTTCTTAACTGCTCTCGACCAATCCAATTGGTTAATCAGTGTTTTATATCTTAATGTTTTAACGATTAGTTTCGAAAAAAAAAGTTTCAGTCACAAAAGGCAAAAGTGACATTTGTCGAGTTTTTCCCCTAGCGAACGCAGAGAGGCCAAAATATTCAATAGATAACCATCAAACATGTCTTCTATTGGGTTTATTAATTTCTGGCACTTTACCATTTTCTTGATATCTTTTTTCTCCTTGGATAGTTCAGCCAGTGGTAAGTAGGAATGAATTTATCTATGTAAATTGACTTTAATGCGATTATAAAACTATTTAAACAGCTTGGCTCTTTAACCAGCTACAACATAGAAAAACAATTAGTTTAAAACTGAACTTATGAAAAGTGTTGAAGTCTTGGACAAGTCTATTGAAATCTGTTATCACGGTAATCAGGCTATGATTATCTTTTTAAAATCTGTAAATTACAAAAGAATCAACACCTTTTTTTGTGAGACTTATAAAAAATTAATTAAGTTGTTTATTAATAAAGTTGTTAATTTGAATTTACTCTAACTTGGCTTTCTTTTAAATTTATATTCTCTTTGTTTTTCATTCAATATCATTGTCTCCAGCTTAATCAGGTTTGATCCGGACACTGTGCGTGTGCGCGCTGAAGTGCTACGCTAAGTTCACGGAATTTGGAGAGCATGCCCAAAGTGAATTTATCAGTGCGGTTTGTGAGTAGTATCCTCTATGAGATCTCTGTGTAGATGTTCAAAGAGACTTGTAGTATCATATGTAAATACGATATTGCTATAAAAGCAGTATCGCCTCAAGTAAAGTCAGTTGCTTAGAGTCTGCAACGACTTGAGACAAGACAACATCTGTTTCCAAAGTTTTACTTCATAATAGGACAATTTCGATGGACGAAACTATAAGTTAGGAATAGGATTTTTATTTTAGGTCAAACAAATTTGGGATGTCACGCTGAGCGCGCACACACATATATATGCTTACATATATACACGCACACAGATTCTCACTTACATACATACAGTTATAGAAGCATTAATTACATTTGCTTCGCACGCTTGGTTATATATATATATATATATATATGTAAAATGTATATGTTATTTTACTCCTTGTGGCTTTTTCAAATCAGTATCAACAGGTGTTTTTTTCACTGATTGACAATAAGTCCCGTCAAGTCTCCAGGACTCGCGTCTATTGAAGCCAATTTCAACTGCTGTGGTCTGAATGATCTCCATTTTTTTTCTATTTCCACTTTCTCCAGTCTCTCTTTTAGATTATAACAGTTCCCCAACGACGATAAGTATCACTGTCAACATCAAGTTCCACGAATTTTTCAGCTGTCCGGCAAGGTCTATGTAGTTTTCAAGTTTTTTTTTTTTCATTTCACTTCTGTTGCTGGAACAGGAAAATCCTGCAGATAAATTCTTTCCTTCTACTTAATTAACGCTACATCTGGTTTTCTGGTCTGGATGGGGTGATTCTGTCTCGATTTGAAAATCCCAGAGAATTTTATGCGTTTCATTTTCTTAGGGCAGATTCTGGTTTGTGCATATATCCTTTGTCAATTATTATTATTATTATTATTATTATTATTATTATTATTATTATTATTATTATTATTATAATACTCCTTGCAAGATTTTCATACTAACTTTAACTGGTGGCCTTTACTGGAGTCTAAGTGACTGCAAGTCTTCTCCAGTCTTCAGAGCTCTTCCCAGCATTTTGGCCGATCTCAACAATGTTATAGTCTGGATTTTTTCGTTTCTTCCTCTGATTTCCAACTCTTCCAGTCCCCTTACAAAGCCTTTGGGGATTGTTCCAAGTGTACCAATTACAATTGCTATCACTGTCACCCTCGTGTTCTACTGCATTTTCTTAGATATCTAGCGAGTATTATTATCATTATTTTAGTCTTTGAAAGTTTTCCCCACCAGCGTTAGTTGGTGGTCGTTCACTGGAGTTTGAGTGACCGTAAGTTTCATCAAGTCTCCAAGACTCATCTTAGTATTCTGATTGATCTTATAGTGCTGTAGTCTGGGTGGTCTCCACTTGTCCGCTGATTTCCAAATCTTCCAGCCCCTTTATCAAACCTTCAGGGATCGTTCTGAGTGCACTAACTAGAATTGTTATCACTGTCACCTTCATGTTTCACAGTTTTTGTTGTCCTTTGGCAAGGTCAAGGTACTTATCTCTATGCTTTCTTTTATTTTCTCTGTGATCCGCTATTCGGCAGGTTATCTTTTTTGTGTTGACTATCACTAGGTCTGGTCTTCTGGCCAACATTAGGTGATCCGTTTGTATCTCAAAGGCCCAGGGAATTTTGTGCGTCGAATTCTTCAGGACAGAATGTTTAATCTTACATGCTTTTTGCGATAATTTGCTACATTTGCTTATTATGTGATCAATCGTCTCGTTTCTATCACCCCCATTTGCTATTTTGTTACTTCTTTATCCGTTTTTGTTTTAACAGAGTTGGTCCTTATGGTATTGTTTTGTGCAGCTTAGTTCATTTCTTGATCATTTTTTTTTACACCAGCGTCATCTGGTGGGCTTTTACTTGGGTCTGAGTGACAGCAAGTTTGCTCCGGTCTCCGAGACTCTCTTTTCAGTTCTCTATCTGATCTCAACAATTCTCAAGTCTGGAGGGTCTCGTTTCTTTCTTTGATTTTCAATTCTTATTGTCCCCATTTCTCTTCTCATTATTCTGGCCAATCAATAATAATGTTGTAATCATGATGGTCTCTTCCTCTTATTTCTTAGTCTTGTAGTCCCTCTACCAAACCTTTGTAGATTGTTCCAAGTGCACTAATTACAAGTGGTATCACCGTCACCTTCATGTTCCATAGGTTTTTTTTTAGTTCTCTTGCAAAGTTCAAAATATATATCTATCTTTTCGCTTTCTTTAAATTTCACTCAGTGGTCTGCTGGCAAAGTTCACTATTTGGCAAGTTCTCTTTTTTTTTGTTGATCATCACCAGGACTAGTCACCTGGCCGAGATTAGATGATCCGTTTGTATCACAAAGTTCCAGAGAATTTTGTGCATCTCATTCTTCAGGATGGATTTCAAGTTATGCATATAACACTTATTCGTATGATCAAATTTAGATTTCTTGCACAATTCTCGGTGGATCACCTTCCCCATCCAGTCGTGTCTAGTTTTATACTCTTTTTATGCTAATTTGCTTCATTTGCTTTTAATATGATTGATTGATTGTTTCGTCTTTATCACCACGTAAATGACATTTGCTATTTTGTTGCGTCTTATCCATTTTGCTTTAACATAGTTAGTCCTTATGGCGTTATTTTGTACTGCTATTAAAAGAGATTCAGTTTCTCTCTCATAAGGTGTCCCTTTCTTAGCCATATCCAAGTCTTCTGGTTTGAGATTTCACTTGTTTGTCGCTTGAAATATCCATACATTCGTTTTTCTTCCCATTTTTATTTTCTAGTTATTTTTGTTCAGATGATCCTTGTGTTATTTGTATTGTTTCTGGTCACTGTAATAAGCCTTTCTTTATTCATTTTTTTAATGTAATCTTCGAGTCTTTGTTTCGATGCATCGACGCTATCTTTAATTTTGACAAGTCTTCTTCCTCCTCCTTTTCTTGACACACATAGTCTGTCATCTCTGGGATTTAAGGCCTTATGCGTCGTCATGAGTTTTCTTTTTCTCTGGTCCATTTGATAAAGTTCTACCCTCATCTATTTTAGGAATAGTCCCGAGTATCTAACGAAGGGAACAGCCCAGGTGTTTATCCTTTTGATGAAATTTATACAATATAGTTTGGTTTCGAGTTGTATTTTCGTTCTCCTGAGATATTCTTTTTTGATTTTTTCTTTCATCTCCGTTTGTTTGATGGTATCCGCTTTGTTATTATTATTATTGATTTGATTATTAACTTATTTTCCTTGTCACTAGCTGTTGATATTCGAGTTTGGATTTTTAATGTTGACTTTCCAGACTGACCGGAAATGTAATCGTCTGAACACTTTATCACTCCTGATGAGCCATACAAAACTAATGTCAGTCTATTCATCTCGCTCCTTGTCTGTATCTCCCTTCTTTCTCTGTCGTAGAAGTAGCAAGCAATGACCGGGATAAAAGATAAGATAAGAAAGTGTTTTAGTGAAATGTATGTTATATATTTCATCCAAATTTTATGGATATAAAATTGCACAATAAAAAGAGACAAAACTTGAAAAAAAAAATTCCAATTAGTTCATAAGATTTTCTTTGTGTTCAGTATTTTTAGTTCTTCCATTTTTTGCAAATATGCTGAATCCTTTTACATAATTTACTCCTAAACAACTGACATACAGCAGGCCATGTGTACAACATGAATCTCACCTCATTTGTTCCACAATTTATGAGATAAAAAAACAAATTGTATTTCATGAAAGTCTCTATCTCGTTCTTGTTGATTAGAAATGGCACATTTTACCATATAATGTTCTAAAATGTCTTCAGAGGTATAACTTGCATAGTTTATGTTGGTGCATAAAGTTAAATCAATGTCCATGCAAAAATGACAGTACTTAGGATTTTCTGTTGGACTAGAATCGTCGGACGAATTCATATATGATCTGAGTGTATGAAACGAATGTAGTAGGAACTTTTGTCGCCACTCCTTATGAGTACCGCCTTATCGATGGGGCTTAGAATATACTGCTGTACCCCCGGCAGAGAGGTAAGACCCCCCCTCAAAAATATGTCCTTGGAATGTTGTCGAGCCCTAGTACTGGAGCTCTGAGGAATGTGGAGTACCCTTTCATTATCATTATTTTCAGGTCCACTCTGACTCGGAGTGGTTGTACCTGATAAGGTCCCATCTCTGGGTCGAATAGTTCTGTTTGGACTCCATCTATGGGTCAAGTAAATATATGCATTCTAATATCTAATAACTGCATTCCCCAAATTCTTGGCATAAAATAACCCTAGACGGGTTGAAATGCCGTTAAAATGAATCAGTATGTCAATCCATTAATCTTTACGAGAAATATTCTCAGTAGGATGGCTAGATACGTGTCCAAGAGGACTAATTTGATGGAAATGGTGGGAACTAATTATAAGGGTTTGCAGTATTTCATGACAATGTTCTCTGAATTTTTAAATATCATCTTGTATTTAATGATTTGACTGAATTTATACAAATTGGTTGTATAAATATTACATCTACATTAACAAGTGTTTGGAAGGAGAAGCTGAATTCTTTACTTTTGTGTTTTTTGTTTTATTTAGTGAGTGAAGTAAACTTGGCTCTGCATCAACTGACCCATGAATCATCCACTGCAAATGGTCGTCCATCTATTGTTGTCGACGGAATGAGGGATATATCCAACCAATGTTGGAGGTCGTCATATGAAAATCATCCATGGTGGACGGTTCACTTGCAAGAAGTCTACAAGATTAAAAGGGTTAAAATTCACTTCAATCCTTACAGTAAGTAACTGCGGCATGTCTATTCCGATGGTAACACACACAAATACATAGAGCAGGTTAAATAGTGTGTGTGTGTGTGTGAGTATGAAAGAAAGGCTGAAAGAAAGAAGAGTGAGAGGGATAGAGAAAGACGAAAAGAAATAACGGAAAGCGTGTTAGAGAGAGAGAGAGAGAGAGAGAGAGAGAGAGAGAGAGAGAGAGAGAGAGAGAGAGATGGGGGAAGATTGAGATTTTGAGAGAGAAATGCATACATAGAAGAAGGAAGAACAGGAGAGAGAGAGAGAGAGAGAGAGAGAAGAGAGAGAGAGAGAGAGAGAGAGAGAGAGAGAGAGAGAGAGAGGCAGAGTCAGACAGAAACAAAAAGAGTGTTTTTAACTGACAGAAAAACACAGACAGCAAAATAGTCGAAACACTCTCAGCGAAGAGGATCTTTCTTGAAAGTTATAAAGACACCTTTTATCAATTTCTAAGCGGGTAATTCCCTTTTTCAAAATGTCTTTTGGGTTCAAAAATGTTAGAAAAACATTTCAAGATTTCAACTTCTTAGGAGATTTTTTATTTTTCAAATTTCTCTTAATTTGGAGCTAATTCTTTAATTTCAAGTATACAATGTGCTCATTGTAGAAAACATTTCTATGTTTGTGATTTTAATGACGAAAAACGTGCAAATGATTAAATCCGACGAATTATCCCGTTCACAAATTTTTTAAATGAATTTTTCCGTACAAAAACACCTGTAAATCAGTTTCAGACTGTAATACATTTTTACAATAACTAACAAAAGAATCATCGTCCCCGATTTTGTTTATTCCACCAATTCCTGACAACTCTTTCAATGAAAGATTCGTTAGTTTCTTCACGCATATGGTTTAAAAGTTTGACAAAATAGATATTGAAAAAAATCTAAGCTCGGGTTGGGGTTGCATTATATCACTGGTATAGTTTTTTTTTATACCTGGGGCCGGACTAAAAGGAAAGTATAAAAAGACTGAAATTGTTATGGGGGTGGTGGTGGTCTATAACTCATTTTAGCACAATTGTCATGAGTGTTGAAAATGGAATCCCTCTTATGAAAAGAATTATTAACCGTATAAAAGGAGAAATTTTAAATCAGATTTTAAAGATTAGTGCAACATATTCTTCTTATCCTGCATTTAGCCTGATTTTTCTGTGTAATTAGTATTTCAGTTTCAGTTTCATATAATATACTTTGTCATAATACAGTCATTCTATTTTTCATGAAGTGCTAAAGATATAAAATTATATTTTTGTACTTTCTTTTTCCCCTTGCCTCCCACTCTCTCTCCTCCTCTCTCTCTCCTTCTCTCTCTCTCTCTCTCCTTCTCTTTCTCTTTCTCTGAATAATATGGAAGAAGTACCTCAGAATTTATCGTCTTCAGTTGCAACAATGTTACCATTTTATAAACTATACATTCCTATTTTATCTTTATGTAATGAAGATAAAATAAACATCAAATGATTCGAGTAATTTGTTGACTAATAAACAAAATACTGTTTTTATTGTATGTGTCATAAAAAGGGATTTGGAACATTTGAGTCTGTTTGGTCCCACACTAAACAGATAATGTTTCATTGTTATTCATAGTATATATATATATATATATATATATGTATATCCTCTTCATCATCAAGTCACAGTGCTATCACCGGTTTCTCTGACACTCTCGCTATTTATCTCTATCATCCATCGCTCCCGGAAGGTCTTCCACACTACGTCCTGTGTCCATAGAGAGTTGGTGTAGGTAAGTTCTTGATGGTCGGCCAACATTGGCCCGTCCATGTGAAGGAGTCTCTGGGAAAGCGTCACTTATGATTTCGTCTTTGCTTCTTCAGCACATCTTCTTCTTCGTCTTACGGGAATAGTTTTAGAGATTGAAAGTAAGTGCCCGTACAGCTGCTTTTTTCGCAAATTGTTGCTTCCAGGGTTTATTCAATATAGCTCAGAGCATCCATGTGCAGTTCCCGTCAAGCTTTTTCTCTATACGCTTAGTTAGCGTTTATGTGGTGCATCCGTACGGTAGTATCGACACAACCGTTGCTTGGAAGAAATTCCGTTTTATTTTATCGGATAGATCTGATTTCTATATGATCGATTGCCTATTGATATCAGTCCATGCCTTCGCTAGGTGCATATTGATGTCACTTTCAGTACATGAGACGTTATTACCCAGGTATGTGAACTTGTCCAATAATTTCAGAGAACCGCCATTTAGAGTGGTGATGTCTCTTTCTTGATTAAAATGCATGTACTCTGTTTTGTTTGAATTCACGTGGAGGCCAATGCCTCCAACTGTTTGTTCCAGGCTATACAGTTGGGATTCGGCTTAAGAAGGTGTATTTGCAAGAAGCGCTATGTCATTTACTTAGTCTGCGTCCGTAATAGTTTGTGCGGAGTATCGTCTGCTTCTTGCCTTTTAGTGTAAAGTTATTTTCTTTTATTACATCTATCAATGTTCGAAGTACGTAGTTTAGGTTGATTATGAATAGAAATGGTACTAATTTACCTTTTTGCAGAACTCTAGCAACAATGTCAAAGAAGTCTGGGTGTTTCCATTGGGTGAACGAACCTTGGCTTTCAAGTTAATCTAGAGCATCATTAATAGTTGTGACAGTTTTTCTTTTTTTTTGGGGGGGGAGAGACTATAACCTAGAAGTATTTGCTTCATTTCCCGCTCTGTGTATTGAATCAAATGTCTTGGAGAAATCTACAAACAAGAGTGTTGCCTCGAGGTTTTTTGCTCGAACTCTTTCTGTGTTTTGATGGACTGTCAGAATCTGTGAAGTTGTTTATCGATTTCTCCGAAAACCATTTTGATTCTTTCTAAGAATTTTCTTAATTTCTGGTTCGATGAGATTGAGAAGCAGAACATTATAAACCTTAGTCACTGTAGAAGTAAGAGTTATGACTCGGTGGTTCTTGGTGATTCTGTGGCCACCTATCTTGAGGAAGGGGAGGATGTAGCCATTTATCCATCTCTCTATTGTGTTCTGATAATATACTGCGTTGCAGAATTGGAGCCATAAGTCACTGAATTTTCTTATCTTTCATACTTCTGGGGGGTATTTCATCAAGACCAGCAGCTTTTCTGTTTTAAATTTTTGTTTGTACAATGCGGAGTTCTTGAGTAAACTGTTCTAGTTTTGTGTCTTGTTGGTTATTAGTAATTTTCGAGGTAGGTTTATTTGTGACTTTAGGGTATTTTCCAAGAAGATTCTTGTGATGTTCTTTCCACGTGTCTATTCGTTCTTCTTGGCTGGAAGCTTTTAGTTTAGCTCTTGAAGTGCTCTTCCTTTTACTCGTTTCATTTACTACACTATTCGAGATTGTCTATCTTCTACTCAGTTTCTAATTTAACTGATATGACCTTGAACGTATTCCATTTGTTCTTTTTGGTATGCGTTGATTAGTTCTCTTTGTGTCTTCTTAAGTTTCTGCACGTTGGCATTAGTTGGGTTTCTTTTATTACATAAAGATACTTTTTTTCAGTTATCTCGTTTTTTTCCTAACCGCTAGTATCTCCCATGGAACTCTATGTTTGCCTCTTAGTTTGGTGGGTATGCATTCTACTGCTGCTTCCATGTGAGCGTTGAGCGAAGTTTTCGTATTCGGGAGTGTTTCAGATATCTCCTGAAAAGTATTGAATTTGTTTCTTAGTTATCGTATATTTATTGCCAATATCTCTATTGTTTCGTAAGGAGATGTCATACTGTGTCGTTTTGGCTATTTGTGTCGTATTCCTTTCTGCATGGGCTCAGGTATATCTTTGCAGTGATAGTTTTGTGATCTGACGGTAATCCTTTAAAAGAGGAATATGCCTCACGATTCAGAGTGTTATTAATACATTTTTGATTTATGAGTTTGTAATCTGTGTTATATTCTACCGGTGAAAATTAAAGTGTTTGTCCTATTTCTCATTAATACGTTGGACACTATTATGAGGGGGTAAATATGCTGATTTAGAAGTCATCACTAGCTGTGGTCACCTTCTTCATGTTGTTGGCGAGTATTGTATTTTGTTAATGTTTTAAAGATTTCCGTTTCATTCTCAACCTCCGTTTTTGTCCTTTCTCATTCAGTAACCTTTTGTTAGGTTACAACAAAATCTATGTATGCTTTAGCATCATTTGGGTAGGTGTCGGTCCACATTTTTCCCTATTTTTGTTTTGGAATTTAACATTCTGAGTAACATGTTTCCCTCCGAAGAATGATATACAAGGTGTTTGAAAATAGATGCAACCAGTTAATTTGATAATGATTAATTGCTTAGACAAGTGTAATGGCATCATTTGGAACACGTCCTGTAAAAATACAATCTTTGAGCTTGAAACATCAAATTTTATTTTAAAAAATCAAATTTTATTTTAAAAAATCGTTATTATATAAGCTCCCATAACATGCAATCTATTTTGAGTTTCTTGTCTCAGTAATGTGTCATTATCATACTAATGGGTTGAATCTATTTTGAGACAATTTTGAATAATTTTGTCTCCAAAACATTTTCCTGTCACGAGAGCATCAACATATGCGGGATCTGAATTGATCAGTTGGACCATCTCCCTGCTGTCATGACAACGCCTTTCTATCTGATCTTCGCTGAGCACCCTTGGGATAAACTTCGCGCAAATCTTCCGCATCTTCAGTTCCACGTGAATAATTGTGTGTACAGTTCCCACACTGACATCAAACTGTGCACTTATTGTCTCTATAGACACATGACGGTTCTTATCCATGAAATTCTTTATTTGGCCAATCAACTCTGGTGTTCTGACTTCCTTACTCCTCCCACACTTCTCATCATCCCTCACAGACTTCCTGCCTTCCTTGAACCTCTTATGCCACTCAAAAACTGACGCTCAATTCATGCAAGATGCTCCAAAAGCAGTCTGAAGCATTCCATACGTTTCTGTTGCATTTTTTCCAAGTTTAAAACACAATTTTATTGCATATCGTTCTTGTTAAGTGTCCTCACGTCGAGATTGCATTTTTGAAATTCCCCAGCTGTGACAATCAGGCTTTAGTAGGGTGTATTCCAATTGCTGCTGTAGCTGTTTATTTAAACCTGAAATCCTAAAAATTGGTCAGTCATCTCATAAAATGTATAGCAATAAGATACTGAATTTTCAATAGTCTATGACAATTTTAAATGCCTGTACAAAAAAAAAAAAGGCTGGAAACTTATTGAAGGCACCACGTATTATTAGTCATGTATTCATTTACACACAATGTGAGAAATTTTGCACAAGAAGCAAAAAATAAAGGATTTTATCATTAAGGGTTTTCGGACTATTGTCTTCATTTTTATTTCCACAAAGTTTTGGCCGATATGTCCTCCGGCCTTCTTCAGGTGTTTGTCGAACTCGGGAACCTTCACGGAACTTCGAACTACGTCCTTTATTGAATCTACGGCGGTCGCCTGTTCTGATTCCGTTAGCCATAACCGGGTACATGTGTTAAGTATTCCTGTATTGTTGCTCGCCTGCAGTCAAGATTAAACTTGTCTCCTTAGAAGCTTAGGGAACTAACACCTATAACCGTTACGCTATGTGTCCTGCTGGACAATTCATAGTAAATTTTGGGGACTTATAAACTTATTGTTCTTACTTGACTAGGATTTTTTACCAGTGCTCATATTCAGATTTAATTCAATATTTATAGCGAGATAAATGCGTCTATAGTTCTTCTTTGGATTTACAAGACACACACAAAGAAGATTTAGATGTTGACATCTTGTGAGTAAAATGTGTAAAGAGCAAATAACATTTCATTACGCCAAAATTTCACTCGTTCCTTGAATTTTTAAAGTGTTAAAATTGTCCTCAGTTGCAATTGCGATGTACATATTAAATATATTTGAACTAAAAATATATAATTACGTGCCAATTTTATTAGTTTTCGACCTTCACCAGGGGTTTTAAATAGGATATAATTTTCAAATGTTTGATTTATTTAATTAGCGTCTTATCAATCTGAATTCATTCGCTAGGCGGTTTTAATTGCAGTTTGTGATATTAAGTTTTGGTTCGATTCTTTACTCTTTGAGATAAATTCACTCGTGTTTAAATTAATTCTAATTGATTTGTTGATTTCATGATCTTGAAGATCATTGAGTTGCCAAGGAAAGGGATTCATAGCATTTATAGGAAAAAGAGGAATGTACTAGGTTACATGGTATATGATAGTCTCTTCTTCCTGTTACATGCAACAAATTACATGATACTCATCAGTTGGGAAAAATCCCTATTCTGCTTGCACTATTTGGGTCTAGAAAAAAGAGCTTTTCTAACCATTCGACGGTAAATCGTCTCCTTTCTTAGATGAACTGATTTGAATGGGGAAGAGAAGAATCGTTGAAATGAATGCCTCCTTTTCTGTCAATTATAGAAATATAGATTGAAACCTTTAGTTGTATTGCGGAGTCTCATAAAAAAAGTTGTTGTCGACAAAAACGAGATGAAAAGATGACGAATTCACAGGAAAAGGTCAGACACGTGGTCACAGAAAATACCACTGACTTTATTGTTTTTTCCTCTTCTTCCCACTGGACCAGTCTCAAATCAGGAAAACATGAAGTGTCATTTTTTGAGTCGATGTAGGAAACACTAAATCGTAGCCCAGCCTCAATGGGTAGGGGTTGATTTCTCTGGGCCCGAGTTTAAACCTTGTCATCAGTTAGTTGCTAACTGACCGGACCATTTTCGAAATTCCTCAACCCTCATTTCCGTTCCTCGCACCTAACGCTAAAATTCTCGTAGTTGACCCTTTGTTGACTGCCACACAGCCGGTCACTCTGTTCACTAATAGAGGGGTTGAGGCGGTCATTATACTTTGTCAAATCCTTTGATGACTAGGCAGAGTGGTCTCCTTGTTTTTGCCGAGGAATTTAATGCAAAGCGAACATACCCAGTACTCCAGTCAGAATTCGAACTCGTCTCGTCGATTTGGTTTTTTATAACAAATTCTGTTACGGCATGCCGAGAGGTAAGACCCCGTCCTTCAAAATGAAGTGTCCTAAGTATGACACGATAATATATCTGATGGTGAGGCTCCACTTTTTGACCACTGGGGAGTGTGTTGTACTTTTCGTTGTCATTACTTCCAGTAACACTGTACTCATGGCTACAACACTATGAGTTTTAAAAGAATTTTTTGTTAAATTTAAAAAATAAAATTGAATATTTTTATCATCGCAAATTTCACTCTCCGTTAATGATTAATAAATTATTGTAAATTAAATTAACATTAATATTTTTCCTGGTACAATTTATTTTTAGATTTTGTAATGTATTCCTAAATAAATTAAAATCTTTAACACTTATTAAGAATATCGATTAATAATACTTATAATTACAAATTTTTTGTTGGGGTGTCTCTCCTATAGATGGACTTGCCCTCATGTGATATATACCGGCTTAGCTCTCTTCTGTGCAGTCTCGGCCGAGCCGTCACCAAGAACGAATGTAATGTTCATGATTGTGTTAAACTGAAGAGAGGTTTCTCCCAGCTATCGTTTATGTATCGATTATTTTCCTTCAATATATTTTTCATCACTCATTTCCGAGTCGTGTTATCATTTCAACCTCCCCTTTGACCATAACATTTGTATATAAGAAACAATTTAGAATTATTAAATTAACAATAAGACATTTCAATTTCTATATTAACATTTTATCTAATAATTACGCATAAATTTTATGCAACTATATTAAAGATTTTTGTTCTTAAAATTTTTTTTATCAATTTAATTATTTGTCCCACTTAATGAATTAAAGGATACGGAACAAAAATTTCAAATATGAAGTAAAAAAAGAAATAGCTATAAAAGATTCAACCCCAATTGAATAAGAGAGATTCTACTAAATAACTCGATTATTATCCGAGATTTATATCATTTGATTAATGGTTGAATTATTAACTGATTAAAACGATGGATAAAAAAATCCAATATCATCTTTGCCCAGTCGGCTGGGGCTGTAGAATACAGTGACCCCCCCACCAACGAGTGTCCTGGATATGACACTAAACAATATGATGGTGGGGCCTTGGGGAATACGGAGCACCCTTTCATTGCCATTGCTCCCAGGTCCACTCTGACCCGGAGTGGTAGCACCTGATAGGGCCCTATCTATGGTTTAAATAGAACTAACAGCATACTTATATATATACATAACTCTTTGAATGGTTTGAAATAGAAATGTTTTTGACAATTAAACTGTGTACTCATGCTAAACTGAATTGTTTTAGATGGAACAGATTATTTAAATAAAAATGGATTTGTTGTTAAATAACCTACAAAAGTTGATATGCCATAAAACCCACCAAACCAAACCAAACCAATATCATCTGTTGACTTTAAATTTTTTTAAATAGACGTAAAAGTAAAGTAACGTGGCGACTGTAGTCGAAGGTGACCAGAAGGCTCCCTTTTCAATAGCTACTACACCGAGGTATAGGGGAGGGCGCTACTCCTTTCCCTGGATTGGTCCACTTTACCCTTGATACGTATCTTGCTGAGTGTTAAGCAAGGAGGTATCAAGTACCATTTTAAAAGTCTTTGGTATGACGCGACCTGGGATTGAAACCAGGTCTCCCGGACCATTGGCGAACACTCTACTCACTAGGCCAATAAATTCCACTAGAATTAACGTAATACTATTAGATATTATATTCTTAAAAAAGTAACCATAGAAAAATTTTGAATATTAAAATAGATTTAAGAATTAAAATTTTAAACTAAATTTCTATTAAAATCTTTTATGCCTGAAAAAATTGTTTATTGATAAGGAATATAAAAGCTGGATATGAACAATTTAAACTTTTGATTAAATTTAAAAGAAAACTAAAAATAAGTTAATGCAAATGGATTCTTAAAATATTGTCAAAATAAAAATTTTTTAAAATCTTATAAATAAATAAAAAAAATTAAAATTTAAAAATAATAGTAAACAAAGACTTTCATGCCGGATATCTATTTATTAATAAGGAATAAAGAATAATAATAACGAAGCAAACAGAAAGTAACAGGCTAGACATTTTTTTAAAGTATGATATATATATATATATATATATATATATATATATATATATATATATATATATAATTTTTAATATATCTATATTTGAATGATAATTCCTTAAAGACCTTACTTAAGATGAATCTCCATCTGATTAATCAGTTGCTTTATGTAGCAGGCGAAATAAATTTTTGATGGATTATATCTATTGATCTTTCTTGGTATTAATGATATATATATATATATATATATATATATATATATATATATATATATATATATATATATATATATATATATAGAGAGAGAGAGAGAGAGAGAGAGAGAGAGGGAGATATTGGCAAAGACAAACATATATGAGGCCTGTGTAGAAAATCATGTGATTTCAGGTTAGCAACCTTGATTGAAAATCAATTGATCAGTGTTCACTTTGATTCTATACTCCTCGGGATTCATTTGATTAATCTTGGATTATTACAGGTATATTAGGAAAAAGGAACATAAGATTGAACCCATTGAACGCTCTGACTTGAGTGTTTGTAAATATAGTTTGTTTCACAAAAACAAAACTGAGTTCTGTGCGGACAGTTGGGAACTGTATAGAACGTGCAAATACTAGTAATGGACATAGTGAGGACAGTATTGTAATATATATATATATATATATATATATATATATATATATATATATATATATATATATATATATATATATATAATTTCTTTAAAGAAAAAACCAAAGACCGGTCATTTTAGGATTATAAATTTATTTTATTTATTTGTTTTGCGTTTCTGATGTAAACCAGAAACGCAAAACAGGATGGAAATAAATTTATAATCCTAAAATGACCGGTCTTTGGTTTTTTATTTAAAGAAAGTATTGCTCTGTAAAATTAATTACATTGATCTCTCTAACAGGAAAATTTAAATGTTCAGCTCTTGAATGATTTTCTTGTTCTGAAGGTATTACTCCCAACTCTGGTTTAATTGGACTGAATAATACCTATATATATATATATATATATATATATATATATATATATATATATATATATATATATATATATATATATATATATATATAGGTTGTGAGACAAAGAAACTATGCAATTTTATTTATAACATAGATATAAAATTCATGGGGATTTTCTGAGAATCTAAATTCATCTCAATATTCCGTATCTTTATGAGGAAAAGAAAATATATTGAAATAACTTTTATCGAGAATTAAAAAGTGTCATTAGAATATAAAATACAACTCTTTAAAAAAAGACAGACCACCGTATATTTGAATTGATAAATAAAATGCAATTTTTAAAAAATGATTTATGATACAAAATAGAACAGAAGTAACAATCCAGTGATTAACCCTTTTACTTTTAGTAATTTGAACATAAAAAAAAAAAAACTGAGATCAATAATTTGTTCATTCATAGATTCTGCTTTCAATGTATATTCAAATTTTTAATCTACTAATAAATATAATGCAATAATATTGAGAGAATTATTTTGCATTTACCGAATAATAATGCATGATGTTATTCTCTTTCTTCTTCATTCCTACGTCAATACATTATGATTTTGTTGTATCTTCCAATCTTCAATGTACTTAGTTGCACATAAAGCCTTATATTATTCAAACAATGATTTTATGTACAATTAAGAGAAAGCCACTTTAGTTCAGGGTAAATATCTGTCAGCCACAAAGAGTAGGGGTTCGATTTTCGCCGAAAAGAGTTTCTGTGAAATTCAAAATTGGAAAATAGATATAAAAAAAACTTCCGTTTCATATTTAAAATGATCTTAGGTTGTGATTTTCTCATTAAACAAACAAAATTAACAAAATTAATGATCATATTTGTAAAGAAGTGAATGTATATCCAAATTTACTGCATACAGATAAACCACACCCCATGATTTTTAGTTACCGTTTTATTTGCTATTCAACATTATATTTCACTGAAAAACTTGTTGGGCCAAAAGTGTTTCATTATTATACGAAGATTAATATATTCTACATTTTTCCAATAATCATTTTAAAATATTTCAACAAAATATGAAAATCTTTGAACTGTTTACTGAAGTAAAGAAGATCATAATTCCCAGCCTTTTTTTTTTTTTCAACGGAACAGCAAAAGTTCAATCTTTTGATAATAATAGATAGTTTTACTTTAATTTCGTCTATTCATCAATTTATCCGATATTTTGACATTCACTTTTGTAGGTTTTTCGTTCAATGATTAAGTTCTTCAACACGATAAACAAATATCAAAAGCACTAAGTGACCCTTAACGAGAGTTACGAACAAAAAGAGACGCTTTTTTTTTCGGCTGAAATTTAGACAGCCGATATTTAAAACATATTAAAAGTTTTTCTTTTTTATGGGCTAAAAAGGAACAATCCTAAATTTCGGTCTAAAAAGAAAAGAAAAGAAAAGAAACTTTTTTTTAATCTCTTATTTTCTAATCTCTTTCTATGTTTTGTTTCTATTATCTAAGCAGTACAAAAAATGACTCAGTTTAGAATCATTTCTCACTTTTAAAAGATTAAAAAAGTCTAATAATCTTTATCATATTTTCAGTATTACATTTGAGGATCTTGCCTCTTTTTTTAAAGATCTGATTGTCGTCCTCTGTTTAATCTGGAACAAATTTTCTTCTATTTTACCGGTTTATCTATCATGAAAACTTTTTGACTGTTTCCGCTGCTGAAGAGAAAAACCTTTTAAGCATCTTTAATTCCTTTTTTTTCTCATTTTCTTCCTTAAATCTTGCCAAAGAGAGTTCCCAACTCAAGAGGGGGGGGGGGGCAACTGCTGCAACTATTTAAGTTGTTACACTGGTAATTTGACGATTTTAGATATCTTAAAAATGTATATTTTTGCTTTTATTTACTAAAGGAGCATTTGATGCACAATACACATACGACTCGGTAGTGAACATATCCGCTGAAAAATGTTATAAAAAGCAAAAAGGTCAAAATACTGAATTAAGACCAATCTATGAAAGGATGGGTAATTGTGTAACGATGATCGACATGAAAAACAGACACAGCAAACTGAGAATCGCAAAATATTCTTGGAAAGGCATGAATTTAATTCTCCCTGTTTTTTCTTCTATTGTTAGATATCGTGGCAAATTATCTAATACTCTGTTTGTTACGAAAGTCAACAAAGAAAAGAAAGAGCTGAAACGTAAACAACTCGATGATAATCACATTATCTGTCCTGGACATAATAGCAAAATTATGTTTGCAACTATTGTATCAGATTTGACAGAATTCAATCAATCATACTTGCCAATCACATGAAAAAAAAAGTGAAAAAAAAAAATAGATAAAAAAGTTATCACAGAAATAAAGATTCTGTTCCGAAAAATGTGCGGACTAATCTAAATGTTATATTTTACCAAACCTTTAAAAATTTCCAGAATTCTGTCTATCGACACATTATACAGTGCGAAGAAAAATGAATTGATTCTTAGTTGAAGAATTTTAATTCATCTGAGCCGATAAAAAGGAGGAAGAACATTTTCTATTGTTAATCAACTGGGAGTTTATGAAGGAATGTTATATAATAGCCGAAGGATTTCGGTTCATGCCTTTGAGTTTAGTTAGGCTGAAAACCTTTCGGCTCGGCGCATGGGTTAGTTGGGTGCAACATTGAGGCAGGTGTTAACGCGGGTGCGCGCGGGCGGATGGGGGTGTCACTCAGATGTCATAATAGTCCGAGACGAAACGGGGTGACAGGGTGCAGGTGACGTCACGCACCAGAAGTACGCAGAGGTTTGTGTGAGAATCTGAAGAAAGTCAAGGAGTTGAGAATTAGACGCCAAACGAGAAGGATCGACTTTTGGAGCTCGCAGTCGCGAGGCAAACTTGCGCCCTATGGGGGGCCGCTCGAGATGGGGGCCAAATGAATAAGACAGCATAGAAGATTGTGTCTCTCCTCCTTATGTCGAAACCTTTAACTCAAAGTTAATAAAAAGGTTTCGTACCTGAACAAGAAGTCGTTACGTGTTTTCGAATTTCGAGATTCCTATGTTCTTTACATGTTCTATTGTTATGAACATTATATGTCCATTTCGCACATGGCCATATTCGTGTATATGGCTATGTAACAGGAATATCTCAATAGCTGCTGTATATTTATCTGCTTTTGTGGCTGATATGATACAATACATATAATTTGATGATCCTATTTCTTGTGAGAGCTTTTGAGTTTTGGTCGTTGACTTCTTAGATTAAAGCAAAAGGTTTATAATAGGACCAGCATACAAGATGGAAAATGTAAGCCCCCTTTGCTTCTACCCAGAATATAGAAGCTCTCAAAATTGTATAAACCCATGAAAACTTGTTCATCTGGCCTCAAACTTTGTTCTATACTGGCCCTTTTCTTGGTTTTAAAACACCAGAATCGACAACCCACGGTTATTCATTTTTCGGCTTTATTTCAAGAGACAAGTGATCGCCCTTAAACAGGCTAAATCAGTTTTGTAGGGTCAGATATTGTTTTATTTCCCTTTCCTATACGATTTCTGCGATCAGTTTGACCATTTTGAGGTAGTTTAAAATAATGTCTCAAAATTGTCGGAATGTCAATATTGTATCTGCCATTATACCACCTGAAACTAAAAGGAACAGTTTAATACTTTCCTATGCGGCCTTTAGTGTCAGCTGTTAATAAAACTCTACTTGAAAAAGCTAATGCCCTAATTACAATATGAAATCTTCTCCCAAAAAATAAGCACCTTTCTTAATAGAATCTTTAATTAAATAAAAAAAAAGTATTTCTAAAAGATAAACGTATTGAGAATTTAGACACAATCATTCGATTCATTTCATTTTCTTAAATGCCTGATGATTGTTATTTTGCAAAAAGATCCATGAAACCCACGGGTCGCAGTCTAAATTCCATGATTTAGATATATATATTTATATCTAATATATATATATATATATATATATATATATATATATGTATATATATATTGTAATAGTGCAGTGGAGTCATTGTTAGTTTTTTGATATCAACATGCTATAAGCTTTGGAGTCATGGTCTGCGAAAAAGGAAATAATTTTGATATAGCATAATATTTGCCGAAAACTTTGAATGTACAAATCAGTCATTTCTCGAAAAAAAAGTTTATGTTAATGTTTTTCATCGAGTGCGTTCAATTTTTCTTTGGGAATTCCATGTTGTTAATTTATTCTGTCAAAGATATTCACTTTCAATTGAGAAATATTTTATTGGTGAGTTTCAAAGATAATGTTTACAGTCGTGCTTGTTACGGTCACTGGACTTTTCCCAAATGGGCTTTTCCTAAATGGACTTTTCCTAAATGTGTGGCTTTAGATACTACAAAATGAAGTAAATATTAAGTCATCTCTTTGAAAAATCAACTGCACTGTCGTAAGTTGCATACCACTGTTTCACGAATATTATTACTCCAGATTTTTCTTTGTTTAACAAATTCCTACGTGAACATATATTTCATATTTTTTTACAATTAAAATAAACAATGCAACGTTGAGCCAATTTAACAGATTGTGTGTGTTTAAAAGAATTGTTCTTTTTTTTTTCTTTTACAGCTATTAATAATATCTGGTCCCTGTCAGTCTATGTACACATGCTGGATAAAGGTCAAATGACTATTTGTAAACAAGATATTAATATGCCTTTTCAGGAGTTCATATTGGCTTTTTGTCAAGGCAAAATTGGCCAATTTGTAACCGTCAAGCTGGATACAATGGGAGTGTTAGAGCTTTGTGAAGTGGAAGTCTTTGGCGAGAAACCTTTTCAACTTTCTCCAGGTGGTAAGTGAATAAATTATCATTACTCCTTTTTACAGTATTTATTCATCATTTTTTAATCTAAGGCTACAATCATATTGTTAACAATAAGAAACGAACTTATTAGTAAGAGTCTTTCTTGCTGTCTCATAGTTGATACAATACTACGTGGTTGATAGATCACCACATAATTGTATAATACCATATGATTGCTATATCACCATATGTTTAATATAACACCACGTTTTATATGACATTACTTGAGTTATATAATATTTTATGGCGGATACAATACCACATGGTTTATATAATACCACATGTGTGATATTATGAATGTGCATATTATTTCCAGAAAGAAATTCCTGCCTTAGATTCTTCCACTAATTCAAAGACTTTGTAAAATCTTGCTGAAATTCATTCCTCTCCCAGGCAAAAAATTGACCGAATCAAAATAAAAATATCGATAATCAACTAAAATATTTGATGGAAAATAGATTTTATTTCAAGTGAACCCGAACTTCGGCCAAAACCTGAGTAAGTCAACTGACCGTATCAGCCCAAATTGCTAATTAAAAAAAAAAAAAAAGAAAAATTTTCCATAATTTACTTTCAGTTAACAATTTAAGTGAAGAATTAATCGATGTTTTCTCCGGAAATTTCAGAATCGTAAAGATTTCCTTATTGTGGTTATTAACCAAACTTAGTTTAGCAAGAAGGACAACCAATGAGAATCAAAGTCATTAATAGTGGTTTGCTAGTGTACGTTGCCATACAAGGTACGGTGTGAAATACCCAAAGATTACCCTACAGTCACCAACAAAGTCACACAAATCCCAATCAAAAAATGATGCCAAGGTTTTTTCAAAAATAACATTTATTGTATCTTATAGTAGTTTTCGAAGTGGCTAAATCGATTGAGAATAGAAACTAAAGTCATAGAGTACTGGATTATCTTTGGTAGAAGCTGTACAAAAGATCATCATCTCTATTGATGAACATTCCCAACAACAACGGGTACTTCCGGTTGAAATTGGTCACTCAGAGACGAGAACTGAAAGCATTTAAAATCATTTGCAACTATCTTCAAATACCCTGATACTCGATTGCTGGTTGAAGTTTCTACCAGGAAGACGTATCTTTTGGATCACCTACACTAGATTATTTTGGATCACCAACATTGGATTTAGTGAACAAAAAATAAAAATAGGGATAAGAATTCTAACAGGTTATGGAGCCAGAACTGCCAACTTTCTTTTTGCAAGCAATAAGTCTAAATACAAATCATGGGAGGTAAAATTTCTCGGATACCGGAGGATTCTATAGCTCCACCAAATTATTCTGTCACCAACAGATCAAAATGACGATATGGATTTTGTAGAAAAAAGTGCAATCGTGTTTGCTGAGTTAATCTGGTGCTTGGATGATTGAAATTAATCGTTAGTAATGAGAGACGCCAAAGATAATGGGCGAAAAGCATTAGAGATATTATGAAAACATTATTTATCGAAAGGAAAACCGAAGGTCATTTCCTTATATAACGGGCAAACGTCTTTGTAAAGATTGGAATTAGAATTCACCACTTATAAGAGCAAAAAATATTTCAAACTTTTTAAAGGAAGCCGGTGCAGTGATTCGTGACGAATTACTAATCACCATTGTTTTAAAAGGATTGTCTTCTAATTTAAAACCTTTTGCAACGGTTATAACCCAAAAGAAAAAAAATCTGAACTTTTTCTGAATTTCAGATATGCTTTAGAAGTTATGAAGATAGAAAGCGGATATGTTATCTCTCATATGAATTTAACAATAGAGTGTTTCCAAATCAGACTCAAAACAACTGTACAGTATATCAAATCAATGGGTTATTAAAGACAAAGCAATTTTTGAAGCCAGTCAATACTCAGTTGAGAATGAAATTAGTCGTTTAACAATAACAATTATAAAATAAACCATATATTAATTACTAGATAAAATTCATGGTGTTTTACACGCGTGGATTTTGTCATTAGGGTGTATTTATAACGATTGAAATGGGTTGTAATTGTAATATTTGAAACAGGTGTACCTTCTTTCTGGTTGTACTTATAGTAATGTTGACAAACGTATCTTAGAAATAGGATTTTTTTTAGGGATAATAATTTTGGTTATTGTCTTAGACTGGTGTGATGGCGTACACGTATAGATTTAACTTTATCAATTTATTTGAAGATTTTAAAGTTTTTATTCTTTCGATTAACGAATATATCATATCTGCTACCTTCTCTTTTTGGATGGAAAACTTGAAGGAAGTTTTTAATGTTATTTTATGATTCTAAATGAGTCGAATGTGTTCAGAGGAAATCAGTGAAATTAAAAGATGATGGCGTTCAACGTTGAAAATGAAATTCACAATCTCCTTTTTAATTGACCAACAATTCGTCCTCTTATCAGCTTTTGATGGGTATTTTTTCATATTATCATTATTTTCATTGGCTTTCATAGCTCCACCAGTAGATCAGTTGTCGCATTTAGGAAGATTTCCTGGGGTAAAAGAAATGCAAGTTCGAGTCTTATTAAAATGTTATTCTTTGTTTCTGATACGAGATATTTACTAAAGGTCTTATGAAAAGCAACTGAAAATAAGATGAAAGAAATAGCAAATTTTATTGCAAAGATAAATGCATCTTTATCGCGAATGAATATTCTGTGTGAACAAGGTGAGTAGCACAAACCCACCAAATATTTGGAATTTACCATAAATACGAACGTCATTTAATAAATAAGGCGAATATTTTGAAAAAACAAAACAAAACACACACACACACACACACACACACACACACACACACACACACACACACACACACACACACACACACATATATATATATATATATAAATTTTTCAGAATTGGTTTATCGCTAAAGTTATTTTAATCTCACAAAAATATTTGTTTTTAGGTTATTCAAAATAGCTGAAAATCAAATAGCCAGATTTGAACAGAGGTCTGTCATCAAATGTTTAGTAGCTGAGAAGTGTAAAACATGTGAAATTTATCGAATAATGAGTAATGTGTACAGAGAAGCATGTGTTAGTCAAAAATGTTTACAAACTAAACATAATTTTTCCACCAAACAGTCTGTAGCGAATAAGTGTGAAAATGATTGAATAAAAGTTTATTGAAAAAAAGAAAAAAAAAAAAAACAGAAGTTACAAAGTCTTTCTTAGTAAGAAAAGATATCATAAGTCAGAGAATAGATATTTTCCAAAGATTTCCATTTCAAGAAAGAAAAATTTAATACATTTATTGTTGCAGTTTGCTATTGTCTAATTATAGTTGATACGTGGTGCCTTCAATAGGTTTCCAGACGTTTTTTGTATAGGCATTTATAATTGTCGTAGATTCTTGAAAATTCAGAATGTTATTGCTATACATCCAATTTTTATGATTTCAGCTTTAAATAAACAGCTACAGCAGCAATTGGAATACACCCTACTAAAGCCTGATTATCACAGCTGGTGAATTTCAAAAAAGCAATCTGGACGTGAGAACACTTTAGAAGAATGATATGCAATAGTGTAAAAATTGATTTAAAAATTCATAATAAAATGAATCCTATTTATCCATTCGCTTAATGAATGAATTTATTTATTGTTGTGGCCTTATTAGGGGCCAGAAATAAAGACACAAGAAAGGAATTGAGTTAAAAAAATATATCAACAAAGAACAGAAATACAACATATACAAATGAGAGGATTATCAGCAATATTGTTTCGGTCCGACTGTCAGGGCTGTCTGTTGGAACATTGCCTTCTGCCTCAGAGTAGTACCTGCTGCTGTTTATAGCTGGGAGAGTTCATACATGTGTGGGTAAATTACCATAACTTTAATGGAAAGAGAATTTTGGTAGAAAAAATTTAAGAAATAAATCTAAAGTCAATGAAACGTCTCTTATCATTGAACATAAAAATATCTATTTTTCTATAAAAATGAATACTTGGAGAAGTTTTTAGTAATACTCACTGTGGTAATTCAGCAAATGAGCATACCCTGTGATAATAACTATTATACATAACTAAATTTGATGAGTCGAAATATTCGACTATTTTTGTTATGGAGATAGGGGCAAGGGTTAACTTGTACATATAAAATTCTTAATTATTGGTCTCTGAACTTTTGAATTTTTTTTATTCATTGCAGATATCGTCTCTCGCCATTATTGTCATTTTAACAAGAAAGCAAGTCAAGTGATAAATACATTTTCGACCCGGTCGACACTAGAATGCGCTGTTCTCTGTACTCAAACAGACAACTGTGATACTTTTCATTTCGAGACGAACGCGGATAAAAAATTAATTTGTCAACTCAAACAAACAAGCACAAATGGGTTTCTGCAGCACTTCAAGCAAGATTATAATGTTTGTTAGATCCACAAGTAATAAAGACAATTTTTTGTTGTTGATTTATTTGCTCACGATTGGATCAATAAATATCATGTTCTGCTTATCTTTCTCCAAATTAAAATTATCTGGTTTCGTCCATCAGGATATATATAAATCTTTTGTTGTAGGTTCAAAGAGACAAAGAAATATTTTCAAATGAGTAGGTCTATGAAGAGATTTGTATTTTTTTGGATTTATTTATTTATCTTGTTCTTACATACATGTATGTTTCCAGCTTGTTGCTTTCGTCAGAGAACATATTTGGCGCAAGGCATTATTAATGGGATATTTAATAAGACTTGAACTAACTCGTGGTTGCAGTTTGAATGATTTTCAGTTGGTTATGGGCTTATATGGAAGTCATATATATATATATATATATATATATATATATATATATATATATATGTATGTATATACAGACTATATATATATATATATATATATATATATATATATATTTATTAAAATGAGTTGGTCCACGAAGAAATTTGTATTTTTTAGGATTTATTTATTCATTTTGTTCTTACGTACACGTATGTTTCCAGCAAGTTGCTTTCGTCAGAGAACATATATAGCACAAGGCCTTGTTAAATAATTACAAGTATATTTCAAACCACACTACCACTCACATAAAAAAAATCTGAAGACAAACCTTCACACACAGAGAAAAAAAAAACTGTAAATAAAATCCAAAACCACTCCAGCACACTCAAACTCACAACGAAGAAAACGTATCATATATCAAAGGTAAATGCGGGTTAGATTAGACTAAGGTAAACACACTCTAAGAAAAAGAGGAGTGACCTCTATGTAAACCCATAACTAACTGAAAACCATTCAAATCGCAAATACAAGTGTTATCGAGTACCCCATTAACAAGGCTTTGTGCCATATATGTTCTCTGACGAAAACAACAAGCTGGAAACATAGACGTATGTAAGGACAAAACAAATAAATAAATAATTAAAAAATACAAATATCTTTGTGGACCAACTCATTTTAAAATATATATATATATATATATATATATATATATATATATATATATATATATATATATATTTGCATGTATATATATATATAAATATACATGACCTTCATGTCTCAAATATGTTCTCTGATGGAAGCAAAAATCTGGAAACATAGACATATATACGAACGGCATGAATAAATAAATCCTGAAAAAATGCAAATCTCTTCGCGGACCTATTCATTATATATATATATATATATATATATATATATCGTTGACAATAACTAATCACACACACACACACATACAGAGTCTTTCTCTCTCTCTCACTCTCTTTCTCACAACACATGTAAATATATGCATCCAATTTTTCACCTCTTGCTATTGTTTATTCTACATGATATTTTGAGTAACAGACTCAACAGAAACATACTTTTTGGTTTTAAATCAGCTCTGTTATTGTATCAGTCAACAATATCTTACACAATTTTTCTGACATTTTATATCTCTCTCTCTATATATATATATGTATATATACTAGAGTTACTTAATGAGTAATGTTTTCAGTTGTATAAAACAAATTTTACACAGGGGGTGTCCTCGTGGTGTAATGGTTAAAGCGATGGACTGCGGAATCGTAGTAAGCGAGTTCGTTTCTTTCGGGCAAATACCCTTGGGAAAGGTATGGACCCCCTTATCCTCCCAGCTATGGGTTGAATAGTACCATTACTGTTCTTCTAGGAGAAAGGCTTTGGCATTAAATAACCTAAAAAGGTTGATATGCCATTAAACAAAGCAACCAAACCAAATTTTACACCAAATTAGATAATGAATTTGTTATCAAAATTAATTTCTCTTTAAAATTACAAATTTATTTTTCAGCATATCAACCATTTAATGCTACATATTTTTCAAATTTTCCTACTTTTTATTTCTAATTTCTTTGTCCTGAGGGAATTTTTCTAATGATATTCAATAGATTGTTTTTGCTTTAGGGATCAAAATGATAAACTTGGTTTTTATCCTGAATGACAGAATATTGATGAAGAATCTTCCCCCATTGAAGTTATTATTTGCAGAATTCTTCATTAATATTTCCCTGGTGTACTTTCATGACATCTCTCAATTGTTGCTGGATCCATCAGGTCCTGAATTTTATGTAATTCAACGATTCAATCATAGGCAGCAGTTTGTTTTCGATCTTCACTGTTATGGCCGCTTGGCTCAATTTGCCGATTTTATTCCATAACAGCCACTTTTTGGGGCTCACTGAAATCAGACAGAGATTTGGTCTTTGTTCAGTAAACGCACATAATTTTCATTGACGGCAATTATTGTTCATGTTGAATACAGAGACAGATATTTTTCACATCCATCATCATAAATTTATTTCATACACATGTGAATATTGATTGGTGTACAAACTTCAAGTACTTCTCAACTCGAACGTTGTATTCCCGATTAAAGAACGCTATTTCTCTTTGCAGTCGCTAAGCAAAATGATGTTGTGTTTAAACAAATTGTATATACTGCCGAATACAAGTTCAAACTTGTTTCTATCAACACTATTAGGGATACTTGTTGTTGGTGATTTTACAAAGGAATGGATTTCACACACACACACACACACACACACACACACACACACACACACACACACACACACACACACATGTATACTGAAGGAAATATATCAGTTTAAAGTATAATTGATTGTATGGAGAAAAACAATGAACTAATTATGATGGATTCAACTAGAGATGATTAATAATTGTGACAATAGTCAGCGTCGAGAGAGAGAGAGAGAGAGAGAGAGAGAGAGAGAGAGAGAGAGAGAGGGAGGGAGTAGGAATTGTGTAAGCTCGTCAATGAAATCTAAAGAAAACATTATTTAACTTCCAACTGTTTTGTGCGCGTTGGTTGCACAAGTCCTTCACAAAGTAGTTGGGGTCTGCAAGTAAAATAGATGAGGTACAAGCAGAAACAAGCAAAAAGACACACACACACACACACACACACACACACAAACACACACACACGTACATGCACGCACTTACGTGTATGTGAGCAAGAAAATAAGTGAGAAAAAGAGAAAATAGTAAACTGAATAAAATACAATAAAAGAAACACACACACACTCACTTAGACAGACAGACAGACGGACAGACAAAATGAGAGAGAAAAATTGAATATGTAAGAAAAGGATTATTCGGTCTCTTGTCGGAATTAATTTTGTATTGTAGAAGTCTCTGAGAACCCCTCATTTGTAAATGAAAGCAGTTTGGTAAGCAAGTAAGGTCAGAATTTTCTTTTTCTGTCCGGTGGGAACAGAAAATGTTTCCGACTTTAGTGCCGTTGGTCGTAAGTGATGACAATGAATCTTGTTAACATTCGTTATCAAGAGTTCTCTCGGGAAGTGATCGGTGGAAAATGGGGGCGGCTATTATCATCACTTTTACACTATACTGACTTCTGGCAGAGAAAGTATTCCTGGGATTATGGTCTGTTAGCTCTTTGGCTTTCAGAGCTAGAGCAATAGTAGAGAAGAGTGAGTTTGAGGACAGGTTTGCTGGAGAACTTATTGGATATATATATATATATATATATATATTTATATATGAGTGTGTGTTTGTATGTAGAATTTGATCTTATTATGAATTGTCTGTAAATCTTTATGAGATCAGATAGAATTTCCGTAGAGACTGCACATCCATAACTACACACACATGCATGTAGATAGATCAATACAAACACCAGTAAAAATACGCCTAAGTTGTTGTCTGGTGTAGTTGCGCTTAAAACGAAGTAAAATCCCGAAATGTGAATGCCGATCTTCGTTTCGTAGATAGATACAGCACAATCTTCCTGTGACTCATTTTCCCAAATCTTGATTTTATATTGGATCAATCTATCGGTATATCTCAATACTTTCCTTGGGATTATGTGGGAACAAACATTCTAAATAAAAATATTTCATTATCACAGAATATATTATTTTAGCCTTTGTGAGTTTTTCGCGCCAGCTAATGCTGGTGGTTATTCAATGGAACCTGAGGGCCAACAAGTCTCCTAATGTTTCCAGGACTTTTCTAAGTATCCTAGTTGATTTTCAGTGCTGTAGTCTGGATGGTCTTAATTCTCCGTCCGATCTCCAGCTCACCTAATTTCTTTTCTAGATAAATGGAGACTGTACCAAGTGTTCCAACATACTATTGGTATCATCGTCACCTTCATGTTTCACAGTTTTTCAGCTAAAAAGATTCAAGTATTAAGAGCCTTTTTTTTAAATTTTCATTTTGTGTTTTGATGGAACAACAAAATCCACCAAATGAAAAAATTCTTTTCCTGTTAATTAACTCTAAATTTGGTCTTCTGGCCGGGATTGTTGATTTGTTAGTATCTTACAGTCTCCCATAGAATTTTATGTGTTTCATTTTCTTGGAGAGATTCTGGTGTGTACACATATCATTTGTCAGTAGGGTAAGATTAACTTTTCTACCAAATTGTGGCATGTTTTGTATTTCTTTTGTACCAGTTTGTTGCATTCGTTTAATACAGGATTAACCCTTTCATCTCTAAATCCATATAGCCTACGTGGCGTAGAATCAATTTTTGTTTTAATAGAATTAGTCTTTATGGTATTGTTTCGTGCTGCTAGGAATAGTGATTCAGATTCTTTCTTGAGGTTTCTTCTTTATAAGTATTTTCTGGCCATTTTGTGTGAATTTTCACACATGCGTTAGCTGATGGTATTTCTCTGGAGTCCGAGTGACAGCAAGTCTCCTCAGATCTTCAGAACTCTTCTCAGTATTCTAGTCGATCTCCATAGCGCTGTTGTCTGGATGGTCTCGGTTCGTTCACTGATTTTCAACTGTTCCGGTACTCTTTGCAAACTTTTGGGAAATGTTCCAAGTGCCCCAATTGCAATTGGTATCACCGTCACTTCCTTAGTTCTCTGGTAAGGTATAAATATTTGTCACTCTTTTCTCTTGCTTTGATTTTCACTCTGTGGTCTGCTTGGACGGCAAAATCAATTACACGGCAAGTTCTCTTTTTGTTAATCATATGTAGGTCTAGTCTTCTGGCCGGGATTCGTTGATCTGTTCGTATCTCAAAATCTCAGCGAATTTTCTGTCTCATTCTTCTGGATGGACTTTAGTTTGTGCATATATCATTTGATAGGATGATCGAATTTCAATTTTTTGCACAATTCTCAGGAGATGATATTCCCCCACACAGTCATGTTTACACTCTTTTTGCCTTATTTTGCTACATTCCACATCATCGTTAGAGACGTTATTGATTTATATTTGCTGGGAATGGTTCATTTTTGGAGGTCTTTCTGGTTCAGGGCAGGCTTCACCTTAGTCCTCAATTTGGGTATTTTTGCTTCTTTTAAACATCTACTCAGTTCTAGAGCCAGTCTGTCGGGGTTCAGCGGGAATTTTTAAAAATTAGAATCCATATATGCTATCATGGACTGGCGTTTTCCAATTCGGTACTTTTTTGAGTATTTCTCTAAGTAATTCCAACTGTATTCCGGCCTCATATCTTTCTTCGAGGCTTTGTAATTCTTTTTCCATGTTATGTATACATTCGGTGTTTTTATTATGTTTTTCCGTTCCCATATTTTACTCGAAAATGTTTTGTTTCCTTTGCATCTGGTTGTTGATTTTCCCTCATGCATTCTCCACTTACTTGTTTGATAAAATTTTCTTTAGTAGTTTTAGAATGTCCTGTTTTCTTTATATTACCTGACACTGTTTTGGTATCTTTTAAGTCTCTTTTCTTTCGCCAATATCTTTTGATTTATTGCTTCGAGTTGCATTGCAAGACTTGTCTGCTGTTTTGTTTTGGTCTTTTCATTACAACGTATTGTCACAATTTCTTTTGTCCTACCTGTCTAATTTTTCATCCAGGTTTTGTATTTCTGTTCGGATTCCTTTGGGGAGCACCGATTTTTATCACATATTCATTTTGCTCATGCATAAATTAGCTCGTTCAGATTAGTGATGTAGCACGTTGCCATGTTTGGTAATAATTTGTTTACATTTTGGATTATTATCATTATTATTATTATTATTATTTCTCTTTTCGTCATCCTAATAACCTGATAATTGAAATATACTTTCATCTGATAAAGTATAGACTAAGAATGAATGTATCGACTAAATACACAGAAAGTAACGAGAATCTAAATGGAATTTTTATGAAAATTAATTAATCGCTTTGGGCAACTCTGTCTTCTACAGACAATCAGGGAGTCCTTTGATTACGGCGCTTTCGTCAATACGATCGAAAACGCCCGTAAGCCGGATTAATCTTTAATTCCTCGATACATAAATTGCTATCACACTCCCATATGTACGAAGTGAGTGTCAATTTTGTGCTTCTCTCCCGCCAATCCAACTTCTCAACAAAAGGCATTCGCTAAAGCTTTTCAATTTATTCAAGCAGGAAAGACACCATTAAAAGAGCAAGACCCGAACACGAAACTCTTTACAAAAGCTGACAACATCATCAACGAAAGTAAACGTTACTTTGTTAAAATGTGTTAAGAGTAGGAAAAGATAAACAAGTGACACTTTAAATTTATGATTGCTGCGACAAAATTAGCATCACATCAACAATAAAAGTAAAACTGCATTTTAGGATTTTCTATGTGACTCTCTTAGAATCGCAATTTCACTTTCATCATTTATATATTTAGAAGTATCGGGCAGTTGGTTTGACTTATAGAAAATATTCATAAGTCGAAAAGAATTTCTATCGTCATTCTGGATCCTAGAAGAAGAAGAAGAAGAAATAAAAATCAATTGCAAGCGTTGGTTTTCCAGTGACATAGATAAAACTGTTAATAATATAATAAGCAAATATAAGAAACTCGCACAAAAGGATTTCAAAACTCGGTACCACTAGTTGGGGAAAGTAATTCACAGGGAACTGTGCAAGATATTAAAGTTTTACCAGTTTGAAATTGTATAATGACAAAGTAGATTGTTATAGAAATTGAAATGCATACAATTCATTGAGATTTTGCGATATAAAAAGATCACACAATCCCGACCAAACGACCATACCCAAGACTTACAAAAAGAAAAAAAAAATACTAAAAGAAAAAAAACGAAAAGAAAAAAAAAAACTAGAGGAATTTGCCATTCCTGCAAACGAGAGTGAAAATAAAAGTAAAACAAAACGATAGATACATACTTAGATCTTGCCTGAGAGCTGAAAAGTTGTGGAACATGAAAATGACGGTGATACTAATTTTGTCGATAGGAATGGTCTCCTAAAGACCTCGACCAGACACTTGGGGAATGGCAGATCAGAAGAAGAATCGAGACCACCCAGCTCAAATACTTAGAAGAGTCCTTGAGACCCGAGGAGACTTGTTATCATTAAGCCTTCAGTGAAATACTCGCATCGAGTGAAAATATCTTTTCCATATTCTTGTTACACTTTGTTTCTGGTGAGACATTTCTTTTAACAAATATTTTTTATCAGCTAGTATATAAACACTAGCATAGTTCTCTTCAAAAAAAAAGGATGGAATTATTAACGTATTGATTTTCACTTTTGGCTAGGATCATTCTGTCTAGGTTCAACACTTTTACCTAAGATATAAGTGCAGTATCTGTTCATCTTCCTCAGTCGTCCTCTGCATGACACATTAAAAACTATAAGAAAAGTGTCATAAAGTAAAGTTGGCGACGATAGTTGAAGGTGACAAGAAGGCTCCCTTTTCAATAGCTACTACACCGAGGTGTAGGGGAGGGCGCTACTCCTTTTCCTGGATTGCTCCACTTTACCCTTAATACGTACCTTATATTGCTGAGTGTTAAGCAAGGAGGTATCAAGTACCATTTTTAAAGTCTACGGTATGACGCGACCTGGGATTGAACCTAGGTCTCCCGGACCATTGGCAAATACTCATAAAGATTTCAAATCGAAAACTATTCCGCTTCACTGCATAAAATAGTTACAATGATGGATAGAAAAAATATATTATGAGAAATCATCGATGCATATTTAAGTGATGCATTCATTTCAGACGGAACCTATGTTTGTATTAATATAAACATGTCTATTGGTTGTATGCGTTATTTAAATTAGGATGACATTGTCACTTGGATCTGCAAATTCTTTGAATTCCTCAAAATTTATGTTGCAGCAAATATTTAGCCAAGAGTAACGTGAAAATCAAGATCGAAGAAAGGCTGTTCTATGGATTTCGAATTTTGATTATCAAGGCACAAGATCTTTCATTTGGAAGATTGGCACAACGTCTTTTAGCAGATGTATGTAAGTTGAATATATATATATATATATATATATATATATATATATATATATATATATATATATATATATTGAGAAATACAAACCATATAAAATTTACTGAAGAATGTATGTTGTATACGGAGAAGCATGTTTTAGCGAAAAAATGTTTACAAATGGATTAAACATGGTTAAAAATGGGTTTGCCACGATGAATCTGAGTCAAAAAGACATTCCATGGAGTGTAAAAACATAGACTCTCAAGTAAAGAAAATGTTCCGGGTGTATTGGCTCGTAAAGGTAATTTTGAGACAAAAAAAGGACCCATCACAATTGATTTCATTGAAAAATTTGTAACTATAAACAATTCTTCTGATTGCTAAATCCTTAGGCAAAACTCACCTTATTTAATGAATGACCCTCACTTATAAACAAAAATTCTGGATATTTTACTATGAAGAAAATTGTGACTATTTGTTCAATAAGTTATAATCGACAGATTTTGAGTCAAAAGTAAAATGGTCATTCTCACTTTTTGGAATATATATATATATATATATATATATATATATATATATATATATATATATATATATATATATATATATATGTATTTCTTCCACGAACTTCATTGCTATAGAGCGAAGAATTATTTTAGAGTGGTTAAAATCTTTGAGAATTCCTAGACTTTTTCTCAATGAATATCTGCCTCGATGTTGAAGATCAAATCTTGTCGTTTGGATGATGCAGAAGGCTTATAGTATGACAGTATATTTGATTGTTTAACCTCACGCCTTTTATACAACTCTTTATTGACGTTGAAAACATCCTGAAAATCTGCACGAAATCTATGTGCCCTTTTAAAATGAAAATAATACTTTCCTGTAATAATCGAAAGGGTATCTAGCGTTAAGAAAATCTCGAGCAAAATTATTTTCCCGTCGTAGCACAATAAAAATAATTCCCCAAATAAATTAATGATAACTGTTGTTTTACTCTACACCATTTCAACGAAAGAAAAGTTTCATAGGAACGCTCTGTTTTCTGTTTGCGAAATAATTCTGTATATGCATAGACACATCTACACTCACACATGCGGGTGTATGAGCGTGTGTCGGTCGATATTTGTTAGCTAAGATTATGTTAATATGTAAGGAATCATCAAAGTAGGTATTATATATTTGTATGTTTTTAACACTTTAACTTGAAAGGACTTTCAAGCACTTATCTTCATCTAATGTTATCGTTTCATATCGGCCTAATAATTTCCCCTCCCTATAAAGTAATTCTTCTCCATTCGTCAACGTTGCTCAGAATCCAGTTGTCTCCCGACTTTTTCATTTCTCACCTTCTTTTCTCGTCATAAACATCCATAAACCACTTCACAGCCAGTTAATAAAAAAAAGAAAGAATTTTTTAATAATAATAAAAAAAAAAGAAATGCATCTCTGCAATCTTTGTAAATTTGCCACGATCAAAGCATTTGCAAATATAGTTATATTCCAGTACAATATCGTAAATTACAGCCAGGGGAGGAAGAAAGAAGCACAAGGTATGTTCGGTAGAAATAATATAAGGTTCGGATGAAATTTGTTTGATGTGCGATCGAGTGTCTTGCAATATATATATATATATATATATATATATATATATATATATATATATATATATAATACAAAACCGATAAAGTAGAGAAAAAATTAAAAATAAAAGAATGATATCAAATAAGGAACTTATAAATTCCTAATTTGATATAATTCTTCTAGCTTTACTTTTCTTTATAGGTTTTGGAGAGACAGTTCTCACCTGAATTGAAAAGAAATTTGCTTGTTGATACGGAGTTGCATTGTCGTTACTAATTACTAAGCACAATGTCAGACAGACAATTGAAATGCATGGATCGCTTATGTTCATGACAAAAAGCGCTGGGCTCAAAGTAAGGCCGCTTATTCGCGTAATAAATGCAAAATCATTATTAGAATTAGACATCTCAATGTCTTTGTAGTTATTTCTGTTATTAGAAGAAGACCATTTATTATTATTATTCTATCTATTCTTACTTAAATTTTTCAATTTTAGAGCTTTTATGATTTACGACTCTTCTTCTTCTTCTTCTTCTTCTTCTTCTTCTTCTTCTTCTTCTTCTTCTTCTTCTTCTTCTTCTTCATTATTATTATTATTATTATTATTATTATTACTATTATCATTATTATTATTTACTCTTTTAGAGGTTTTCACATCAGTATTAGCTGATGATTTTTTTTACTGGAGTTTGAGTGACAGCAAGTCACCTTAAGTCTCCAGGACTCCTCTCAACATTCTCAGTAAGGATGTCATTTGGATAGTCTCTACCCATCCGCCAACTTCCAAGTCGTCCAGACCTTTTAATAACCCTTTAGTTATTGTGCCAAAAGCACCAATCACATTATTATTATTATTGAAAGTTAGCTTTGGTGACGTTTATATTCAATGTCTTATTTATTTATTATTGACATTTTTCCTTCACTGTATCTCCCTCCAATAAAATTTCGATCATATTGGTAGTACCAATATCTGTCAAGTTATAACGACGTCCTTAGACAAGACCTTTCTTTATACGTATGCCGGCCCATCAGAGCACGTAGATTATATTCAACTTTCAGTTGATCTAAGAAATTTTCCAGTTTCGTAAGAATAGAAATAAGTGCTTCAATCACTGCTAGGTTCACTTTCACTTTACTTTCTAAGAGAAACTACATTTTTGGCCGTTTGTTGTTTTTTACAGGCAGAGTATTTGTCAGTTTTCTTGTTTTTCTTCACTGCTATGTTCTGATCAGTCGTAATAGCTACATCAATTCTAGACAACTATACATAAGTTTTGGTTTGCTTTAAATTCCTGACTCCGCAGAATTTTTTCTTCCCTGGGTTTATCCATTGACTTCATTAAGAACATGCTCATACCATTTGTTAGCCACATTATATATATATATATATATATATATATATATATATATATATATATATATATTACAGGGAAGCTAGAAAACATTTTGACACATTATTATATTTTATATTCTTTCTGAACATGCATTTTAACATCCGTCTATAAGATGGTTTATATTTACTTTTCTTTCTCTATAAAGTCTGTGCCTCAGCTTGTTTATTGCACGCTAGAATGTGTGATTTATAGAATTGGTATTCAGTCTTTTGCCCTTATGCAGCCATTAACAGATTCTCGTTTATTGTCCACGTCTCCCGTGAGATTTCAAAAATTTGTAACTCGCAATAACCTTGCACTTGTTTTTCTTTTCATTTCTGTTTCCCAGTTTTTGTTGTTGTTCTGTTTGTCTTTATAATGTCAATGCTCTTACCGACCGCAGTAATTATCCTTCCTTTACTCTTTTGAATGTAACCCTCGCTTCCACATGTATCCACGCTATTCCTAATGCTGACGGGCCCTCTTTCTCCTTCTTTTCTTGGCCCATATTGTCTCTCTGGTGTAAGGTCAAGTGCATCGTCATCAATTCTATTGTCCTATGGTCCTTTTGTCAGTTCTTTTGTCCATTTTAACAATGGTCCTAAGTATCTTATAAGGGGGAATGTCCAGGTGTTTATCCTTTCAATGAAATTTCTGCAGCAGAGCCTGGTTTCCATTTGTTTTCCCGTTCATCTTAGATATTCTTTTCTTGTTTTTTTCTTTAATCTCCGCTTGTTTGATGGTGTCCGTTTCCAATATTACCGAGTTCTCTGTAAGTTTCCTTTTCTCCAAGTGTTCTGATGCTTTTTCTGATTTGCTCCTTCTATTCCCTCCACTGTTTGTCGTTTTCCTCTTTTCATTATGAGCATGACACACTTTTTGAAGACAAATTCCATTCCTATATCCTGGCTGTATATTCTTATTGTTTCTATTAGACTCTAATTCTTTTTCATTTTTTTTACAAATAGATTGATGTCATCCATGTAGATGAAGTGATTAATTTTTTCTTGTGATTTAGTAAATTTGTGCCCCCCATTGCTCTTCCTATGTAACTGAGCGGCATTATAACCATTACAAAGATATCAAAAGTGCATATTCCTGAAAGATGTCTTATCATCTGATAAAGTTTTTTTTCTCGATGTTAATTCCACTTTCCAGTTTTTCAGAACGTCCGTGGTGAATTTATTGACATGGTCAGATTTCTTGTACATTTTCAGACGATGTATTATTCAGGATTGCGGTGCCATATCACAGGCCTGGATCAGGTAGTTTTCCCCTTATTCATCTATTCAGGTATTTTTGCTTCTTCTAAGCATAAATTCAGTTCAAGAACTAGTATGTGATAGAAGGACGTTAATTTCTAAATAAGGAATCCATGTAAGCCATCATGATTTGGGATATTCAAATTTAGTATTTTCTTGAGTGTTGCTCTGAGTGATTCCAGCCATGTCTGCCTCTGGACCTTCTTCGAGTCCTTATAATTATTTTTCTTAAATAAATAAGACATTCAGTGTTTTTGGTATATTCTTTTCGTTCCCATATTTTACATGAAAATAGTTTTGTTTCCTTTGCATCCGTTTGTTGGTTTGCTCTCTTGCATCCTTGTTGTGGGAGCCTTACCCATCTTATCATAATGGACTCTTCTCACCGTTATTAGAACGGAGAGATTTCGCTGCCAGAGAGGCAGATCAATATCGGTGTTATCCGAACAGTACGAAACTTCTTACCTTTTCTACGTAACTCTATCTATCTGTTATCTATTCTCCGTGTTTGCGTTTTCATTAGTGACCCTTTCCAGGACCACAACAATCCTCCACCAAATTGTTAGTCAAATTTTCTTTAGGTATGTAAGAAAGTTCTATTCCATTTGTATTGCTGAATTCTGTGTCGGTTTCTTTAAAGTTTTCTTTATTTCGCTAATATCTTTTGACTAATTTGTTAAAGACCTTATTATTATTATTATTATTATTATTATTATTATTATTATTATTTACTCCTTGAGAGTTTTTCACATCAGTTTTAGATGATGGTCTTTCACTGGAGTTTGAGTGACAGCAAGTCTCCTCAAGTCTTCAGGACTCTTCTCAGTATTCTGTCCATTATCAATAATATTCTAGTTTGGGTGGTCTCCACTCGTCGTCCTATCTCCAAGTCCTACAGTCTCTTTAATAATTCTCTGGTGAACGTACTCAAAGCACCAATCACGATTGGTATAATTGTCACCTTCATGTTCCATATTTTTTTCAATTCCCTAGCAAAGTCGCGGTATTCTTTTACCCTTCCTTGTTTTATTCTGTAGTCAGCCAGGACAGCAAAGTCGACAGTTTTGCAAGTTCTCTTTTTTATTGATTATTATAAGGTCTGGTCTTCTGGCCGAAATTAGGTGATCCGTTTGTATGACAAAGTCCCATTGGAGTTTATGTGTGTTATTGTCTAGGACAGAAGCTGGGTTGTGCATATACCATTTGTTCGTACGATCAAATTTAAATTTCTTGCACATCTCCAATTCTGTCTTAAACTTCTTCTGTGCTAATTTGCTGCATTCGCTTATTATGTGAATGATGGTTTCATCTCTGTCTCCGCATAGCCTGCATTTGTTATTGTGTGGCGTCTTATCTATTATCGTTTTGATATGATTGGTTCTAATGACGTTATTTTCGGCTGCTGTCAGAAGAGATTCTGTTTCTCTCTTTAGGTTTCTTTTCTTAGCCATGTCCAGGTTTTCTGGTGTGAGATGTTGTTTATTAGTCGTTTAAAACGCCTATAGAGTTGTTTTTCACCCCCTTTTTGTTCTCTATTGTCATTCTGTTAGTCTTCGCGTTGTCAGTGTTGTTTCTGATTACTATAATCAGTCCTTCTTTGTGATTTTCTATGCAGTCCTCGAGTCGCTGCATCGATGCGTCAACGCTGTCTTCATTGCTGTTAAGTCCTCTTCCTTCGTCCTTTCTTGATACATATAGTCTGTCAACGTCATCTCTGGGATGTAATGCCTTTTGCATGGTCATTAGTTTTCTTGTTCTTTGGTCCATTTGCTTAAGTTATTCTCTGATCCATTTTCAAAAGGGTCCCGAATGTCTAACGAGGAGTACAGCCCAAGTATTTATTGCTTTGATAAGGTTTCTGCTATATAGTTTTGTCCCGAGTAGCTTTCTGGTTCTCCTGAGATATTCTTTCTTAATTTTTTCTTTCATCTCCACTTGTGTTAGTTGATGATCTTTCTCTGGGGTCTGAGTGACAGCAAGTCTCCTCATGTCTCCATGACTCTTCTCAGTATTCTGGCCGATCTTAGTAATGCTGTAGTTTTGATGGTTTCTGCTCGTCTTCCGATTTCCAACTCTTCCGGCTCCCTCAATCAGCCTTTGGGGATCGTTATGAGGGCATCATTTACAGTTGGTATCAGCCTCACCTTTAGGTTCAATAGCTTTCTTAGTTTTCTGGCAAAGTCTAAGAATTTGTTTCTGCTTTTACTTTCTTTGATTTTTACTCAGTGATCCACATGGATTGGTAAAGTCTACTATTCGGCAGGTTCTCTTTTTTTGTTGACAATCACTATGTCTGGTCTTCTGGCTGAGATTAGGTGATCTATTCGTATCCCAAATTCACAGAGATTTTGTGGTTCTTATTCTCTAGGATGGTTTACGGGTTGAGTATATACCATTTGTTTGTATGACCAAATTTCAATTTCTTACGCAGTCCCCAGTAGATCATCTTTCTCACTGTGATACTCTATGCTGGCATGGCACATTTACAAAATGGGATAATATCGATGAAACGATATCATGCCATGCGGTTCTCCACTGTAACACTATATTGGGCACAATTACCAATTGTAATGATAAGCTTGGTAACAGTACCAATACCAATGCCAAATATAATACCATAGAGTACGACAACATTTATGGTACCAAATGTAATTATAATAATTGGTCATATCCTGGTAACGGCGCCAACTGCGTTCTCACGTAGTCTTTTTATCAGTCCCCTCTGTGCTCACGTTGTATTTGAAAGATCCACAAATAGGGAATGACACAATTCATCCGGAAATTCTTCTAACGTTCGGGGTGATTCGTTGGTACAAAATTGCCTGGGTGTGGGCAACTCAAAGACAAGAAAAACCCTCAACAATTAACAATCATTCATTGGAACGTATTAGTGTAACAGTAATATATCCAATATATTTACAGAAATTGTCGCTTTGTTATCCTGATATACTGTTTGATATTCAGACTGCATACAGTAGAACGAGAGAGAGAGAGAGAGAGAGAGAGAGAGAGAGAGAGAGAGAGAGAGAGAGAGAATCTGTAAGGGTCTATCATCAGAGATATAAAAAAACACCCCCGACCCGACTGACATATAACCCCAATTGAACTCTCTTAATGCCAACTTTTAATTGACAACTTTTTCAAAATTCACTAATTTTCATAAATCTAAATTTTAGGATATCGTTAGGGTGATGATATCCCACAAAGTAACTGCGTCATCTCACACGAGTCCCCAATTCTTTGCTGCACCTTTCATATCCCCAATCGAACTTGTGGCAAGACATAAATCTATTTTGTTTACATTTGGTCTTCTTGTCCTATTCGCTAGTGCAGTCCCTTTAACTTTCCAATTTGACTTTCATTGTGGAAATTTCATCGGTAAATGGGTTTCTTGAATGGAGTAGCAACATTTCTGGATCAATTCGGGGCCTATTTTGTATTATCTTTTTAAAAAATTTTTTTATTGCTGGTTAGCTTTTGTGTTTGCTGAAAATCTGTGTGTGGCAGAGGAGCTTTAATATGATTGGCTAGAGTCTCCTGAGGAGGGGTGCTGTTCCCTGGCGTTACTCGCCGAACTCAACCGTAGTCAGTTAAAAACGGGAGGCCTTGGAATTAGACTGCATTTTTTACTCCTCAACTCAAATGGAGCTGAATAAAAAGAATTAAGTCCACTTGAAGGATTTCGTGTTTCATTCAGAATTCCAGAAGGGAATTCAAAGAAGGCTTGAAAGCCAAAAAGAAAACAAAAGAAATAAGAAGAATTTAAATCCACCTGAAGGATTTTGAATCACATTCAGAATTCCTGAAGGGAATTCAAATTTAGTACAAGTTAAAAAATGAGAGAAAAGAAAGAAATAAAACCGAAGAAAAAAGGTTTCTACTGCACAAGTTAAAAAGAAGAAAAAAAAAAAAAAAAAGAAAGAAGCCGAAAAAAAGTAGTTTTCTACTATATAAATCTATATTTTAGAGGATGTTTTTCTCTTAGAAAAAGAATTAACGTCTTCTGTCGACTCCAACAACAACACGACGCCATTACTTTCTCTATCGAGAGAGAAGACGACTTTTTATTAAAAGAAAAGGAAAAAAGGGACATTTTTAGGAACTAAGAAAAAAAAAAAAAAGATACACGTGTGAACCCTTGTTTTGAAGAAGTAGAGAATTTTTTCCCTGTCTTGTGAATGTATCAGTAGGTGTAAGATTTTTCATAATTTTTTTACTTCTTTTTTTGTATTTATGGGTGACTTGTCACATGAAATATACATAAAGTTGTTTTTCTTACCGTTTCTGTTTCCTTGTTTTTGTTATTGTTCTGTTTGTCCTTGTCCAATGCTGTTAGAGGCCATTGTAATTAGTCTTTCTTTGCTCTTTTTTGATGTAATCTTCGAGTCCTTGTATTGATGGATCGATGTTATCTTGAATGCTGACGAGTCCTCTTTCTCCTTCTTTTCTTTCACTTATCCCCCACCATCGCGCCTCTGTTTCTCCTTCTCCCCCACTTGTCTCGAATCTCCCTCTCATAAATGTCCCTCTTTCTTCTCTGTTTTCTTGTTAACCTCTAAATCTAGCTCGGAAACAATTTAATACTAAAACGATCAACCAAAATCCCTAATTATATTACACTGGACTCTAACGCCGTGGAAACAACTAAAAACATTTGTCAGGCGAAAAGTGAAGTTGCAGTTGACAAAAGTACTGTAACCTGAGGGTTCAAGAAATTTCGCTCGGATATCAAGAGGAGGTCTCAAACAATAATCCAGGATCAACTGGAAGACATATTGCTGCAAATGTAACTTATGCATTTTTTAGATATGCAAATTAATGAAAAAAAAAAAAAAAACTAAACAAAAACACCCCCTCGAATTGTTCTTTTAATTAATAGGTAGTTTTTCAAGCTGGAGTAATTACATAACCTTACAATGACAAACAAACCGCATAGAAAACAGTTTATAAAAAATGGTCGGTTTGAAGACGCCATCAGGGTGACAACAAACGTCATTCTGTCAGACTCAACATCAACCAGTTCATCTTTATTATCAAAGCATTGTGTTACTGTCATAATAACCTGCTACGATCCAAGCCTTGATCATTTACCCAGCGTAGACGAGTACTTCATCTTATATATATATATATATATAAATATATATATAATCAAAGTAAACAGCGCACTTTCTTCTATAATGGACGTCGTGCAGATTTTTTCTACTCTTATCAGATCGAAGTTGTTCGTGATTTAATCATTTGAAGCAAAACTAATCTCCTTAGCAACTCATTTAGTAATTTAATTCCGGCGCCATCTTTGAGGAGAAATTTCCTTTTGTAATGGAAAATCACTTCCATTTTGTCTTCCATGATTTCTTTTTGTTCCTTTGACCCAGTATCGTCTAAAAAGCCCTTTAAGCAAAAGAAAAAAAAGTATCAAAGAACGGACAGAAAATGTTATAAAAACTGTCAATATAACCCAAGCAACACACGATGGCAGAAGAAAAAAAAAAAGAAAAAGTACACTGATTAAGCGTAACGCTTAGCATTAACAAAAATTTGACACTTAACGATGAGAAAGAAACAGATTTTCCTAATTCCGGGCATCTCCGTCTCTGCCGGACAGTTCGTTTCCTTATTTTTCATTCATTAAAAGAAAATAAACGGTTTTTCGAAAGGACAATTTTTACCAATACATATAAAACAGTATTATCAAAACGAGGCTTCTCTTCCACAATACATCTGTTTCGAATTAATGATTTAATTGCAAAATCAAAAAGATTAAAATTATTAAGTATTTTTATTTCTTTTACATTAAACGTCAAAGTCAGTTTAAATTCAGCTTCATAATGGACAATATGACGTCATTTAGCAAAAATAGAAATCGTCACAAAAGCCGAAATATTGTTGTAAACTAAAGCGTTTGTTTGTATTTAGGATGATGAATGTCCATAATACCTTATCCTTATTTCATTTTCATCATAGGTTTCTTTTTTCTCTCCTAATATAAAAAATTCCAAAATAAATCACAATTCCACCTGTTATTCCTAAGAGAATCGGCATTACCGTTGGGGGTCCAGTGGAGTGTCACAAGTTAGTCCAGAAACCCATTCTTGACCTCTGCTTGCCTCTGTTCATTGAACCGTGGAGACATCATCTCTGGCCTTGTCAGGGAACGGTAAAGTAACATGGCTATATCATCTGCAATCATTAAGCAAACTTTGAAAAAAAATTTTGAACCTCCATCTTATATTTCTTGTTCATGAAACAATTGTTTTACTTATTGGGACACTTTTGTGCATTCTTTCTTTTAATAACACATCTATGTATAATGTATCCATTAAATGTTAACTGTTCTTGAGCGAATGAGTTTGGGGGACCTCGGATTAGCCAAAAACTACCGAGGCATAACACTTACATCCATAACCGCCAAAATCTACAATGCCCTACTACGAAACCGAATAGAACCCGAAATCGACAACATACTTAGAAAAAACCAAAATGGCTTCCGAAGAAATAGATCCACGACCTCACAAATATTAACCATCCGCAGAATCCTTGAAGGTGTACGGGCAAAGAACCTACAAGCGACATTAATATTTGTCGACTTTACCAAGGCTTTCGACTCCATTCACAGAGGAAAGATGGAACAAATCCTACTAGCGTACGGCATACCTAAAGAAACCGTAGCGGCAATAACGATTCTCTATAGAAACACTTAAGTAAAAGTACGATCACCGGATGGAGACACAGAATACTTTGACATTGTAGCAGGAGTACTACAAGGGGACACCCTGGCCCCGTACCTCTTTATCATTTGTCTAGACTACGTACTTAGAACATCGATTGACAAAATCAAAGAGAATGGCTTCGAACTGACGAAGAAAAGAAGCAGAAGATACCCCGCAACAACAATTACCGATGCCGACTACGCCGATGACATAGCGATACTGGCAAATACACCTGACCAAGCCGAAACACTTCTGCATAGTTTGGAACGAGCAGCAGCAAGCATAGGCCTCTATGTTAATGCACACAAAACGGAATATATGTGCTATAACCAAACGGGGGACATCTCCACTCTAGAAGGAACCCCACTTAAACTAGTAGACAAATTCACGTACCTAGGAAGCAGCGTCGAATCAACCGAAAAGGACATCGAAACGAGGTTAACGAAAGCATGGACAGCTATCAATAGGCTATCGATTATATGGAAATCAGACCTAACCGATAAAATGAAACGCAGTTTCTTCCAGGCAGCGGTCACATCGATACTGCTATATGGATGCACTACATGGACGCTAACAAAACGACTGGAGAAGAAGCTAGATGGCAATTACACAAGAATGTTGCGTGCAATCCTGAACAAGTCCTGGCAGCAACACCCCACAAGACACCAACTGTACGGCCACCTGCCCCCTATCCTATCACGAAAACTATTCAAGTTAGACGAACCAGACATGCAGGACACTGCTGGAGAAGCAGAGATGAACTCATAAGAGATGTACTCTTATGGATCCCCACACATGGCCGCGTAAAAGCAGGACGACCAGCTCGAACGTACATTCAGCAGCTATGTGAGGATACAGGATGTTGTCCTGAAGACCTACCTAGGGCGATGAACGATAGGGAGGAGTGGCGAGAGTGGGTCAGGGATATCCGTGCTACCAGCACGATATGATGATGATGATGATGATGATATCGTGGATATACTAATGCTAATATTGGTCTATATTGTGTAGCGACTCGATTAAATATCTTTTCTACCACCAAGCTTTTTAATATTCGGGCGAATATAGACATTTTAAAATCTTTTTATTGTTACAGTTTGGACGATTCGTTCTTTGGTAGTAAATTCATTCAATTGTTTGTTTTTTTTTCTTTTTTTACTGATTCTGCCTAAAATCGTTCAAACTTTTCCGCAAGAATAAGAAGATCGTTTCCGACAACTACATCAATAACGACAATAAATCATCTCAAATTTTCAGACAACATAAAGAAGATTGGGGAACGAATTGTAATAAAAACGGAAAGAATTAAGATCCTCATTGAAACATCCAAACACTTTTGAGTAATTATCAATCTTCTGTAAAGTGTCTCTTTGCTAGATTATAAAGAGATAACGATTTTATATTTGGTTTGAAAACGTTCACACACGATACTTAAGATTTAATGTTGAAGTTTAAATAAGATCAAATGTTCTTACACATTTCACGATGCACTATCTCCCCACCCATTTCTCTCTCCCCATTTTATTTCTAATTTCCATCGATTGGGATTTTTGAAAAATTCTCCATATTTATGTGAAATGCGAATCAATTTGTCTCTGTCAGTTTGAATGTTTGAATAAATGGTATCTTTCTTTCTTTCTTTCTTTCTTTCTTTCTTTCTTTCTTTCTTCGAATCAATCACCAATACCAATCAATACTTATATTAATTGATGAGACCAGTCCAAATACGAAACGCCAGAATCATCTGTAAGTCACTTAAACGAACCTGTTCAGCTGGTGATTGGTTCGAAATTCTGTTGCGATGTTATTACAAGTAGTGCACTCAAGCGAAAAGTGTATACCTCCACGTATTTGTCATAAACCATTTCTTAACATCCTCCACCTCATCGCTTATTGATAAGTGACATGTCGAAGGCATCATTTCCTCGACTGTTTGTGTCTTTGTCGTTCCTGAAGTGGTTTATTTGAAACGAGTCGGGAAGGACAGCATTTTGATTTCGTCTGTTATTTTTCTTCCGTACCGTTGTCGGAAACTGGCGCCGGCCTATTTTTCTGGAGAGAAAATCTGTCATGGCTTTAAATAAACATTCATCTGGGAATTTTGATTAAGTGCTTTTCAAGTGGAAATAACATGAGAGAAAGTAATTACTTGCGATCTATCTATCTATCTATCTATCTATCTATCTATTTTGCTATCTATCTATCTATCTATCTATCTATCTATCTATCTATCTATCTATTTTGCTAGCTATCATTACCTGCAATTTCTTACACATTTTCTAGCAATGCAATCGACGAAGGCGAATATATTGGAACTGCTTACTTAAATGAGAAACAAATAGCCATTAGGTTTCCTGTAAAATGTTGGTGAACGTCTGCTACTTGCAATATGATTTTTTTAAAAACTGTGCACTACTGACATTGGCTTCTATGTGTAAAGAAAAATTACTTTGAAGTTTTATTCAATCCTTTGAATTCTGAAAAAAAGTGCGTTTGAATTATACAGAATCTTCGTTTTTATTTCGCACTCTAAAGCAACTTAGAATTCTTACGAGAAAGAACGTTAATTTATTTTGTCATGTATGATTTGATGAGTTTAGGTTTTTATTTTTATTGTTAGTTTGGTTTGGTTTCTTTCTTTAATGGCATATTAACTTTCATGGGTTATTTAATGCCAAATCCATCCCTGTAAAAGAACAGTTGTGATACTACTTAACCCAAAGCTGGGTTGATAAAGTGGTTCATACCTTTTCGAAGGGCATTAGTCCGAAAAATGAATGTAATACCACGATTAGAGCTCGAACTCGCTTCATACGATGTCACAGTTCAGCGCAATACGCCACAGAAGCTCTCCCAATTCTTTGTTAGATGAATTCAAACTGACTCTCATAAAGATAAACATTCACGACGATTTTTTTCAAGCGGGCAAAAAAGAAAAAGAAAAACAACACGAGCCAAACTTGTAGAAGTTCTGAGTTTTAAGAAAACAATTCCTTTCTATTTATTTATGTATATTGTTAAAAACTTTTGCTTTAGCGAGAATAAAATCAGCATATTTTGTTTGAGTAGAACAATGGCTGCTTATAAAATCTCTACATTTCATGAGTGTTACATATATTTGAATAATGTTTAGTAGTATACAATTATGTTTAAGAAAATGTTCCTCGTTGAACATTCATTTCATAAAGCACATATAATTTTATGATCTCTCGGTTTTCTGACCCTTACTCTGCCCTTTTGAATCTATTAACGTAGATTTTCTCAAATTTGACTTTCAATGAATTCATCTTTCTTTTGTCTGTTCCTCTTTGTCAGAGAAAAAGTGACGGGTGAAGTAACCTTAAATTCAATTCAAATAAAGATAGATAAATTATAATATTGATTAACGGTCAAGTCCAGCACGAAGCACGGTTACTACTCATCGAAGTTAAGCAGTGATCTACCTGATCAGTACTTAGATGAGGGACTTCTTGATATCAGCAGCAACTGAACGCAATATGACTCCTCTTTGCCAGACTAAGCAAAGCTCAGTAAAAAACAATAAATCAATTACGTGGTGCCTTTCCAGACTTTTCTTTGTACAGGCATTTAAAATTGTCGCAAACTCTTGAAAATTCACTGTGTTATTGCTATACATCATATGAGATGACTGACCAATGTTTATGATTTCAGATTCAAATGAACAGCTACAGCAGCAATTGGAATACACCCTGCTAAAGCCTGATTGTCACAGCTGGTGAATTTCAAAAATGCAATTTGGACGTGAGGACACTTTAGAAGAACGATATGCAATAAAATTCTGTTTTAAACTTGGAAAAAATGCCACAGAAACGTATGGAATGCTTCAGACTGCTTTTCGACCATCTTGCATGAATCGAGCATCAGTTTTTGAGTGGCATAGGAGATTCATGGAAGGCAGGAAGTTTGTGAGGGATGATGAGAGGTGTGGGAGGAGTAAGGAAGTCAATATACTAGAGTTGATTGGGCAAACGGTTAGGGTTAGGGTTACTATGTTGAGGTTTTAAGGGAGTTCAGGAAGAGATTCCTAGGGAAGACGCCAGCACTCTTCAAATCGGCTCAGTGGCATTTCCACCACGACAATGCACCAGTCCCCAACTCCATCCTTGTCACAGACTATTTGACCAAGATGGACATCAAGACAGGTCCTCACCGTCCCTATAGTCGAGACCTTGCTCCCTGTGACTTTTGGTTATTCCCTAAGCTCAGAGGCTGTCGTTATGAGAGAATTGAGGAGATAAAAGAGGCTGTGACGAAGGTTATTGACACGCTCACACAAGAGGACTTTCATGGGGCCTTCCAAAAGTTGTTGGAACGGTACAAGTGCATTGTAGCTGGAGGAGATTACTTCGAAGAGGACTAAAGTTTCATGTGTGTACTATCAATAAAAGTGCCCAAACGAAAAAAAGGCTGGAAACTTATTTAATGATCTCCGTATCAAAGAAATCGAAGAAAGTTATTTACTCGTTTTTTGATTCGTTAGACTTTAAAAATATACTAAGAAATTTTAAATGCTTTTTATGCTTTATTATATAGAAGTAAAATAGTTTTATTTAAATAAGTAGTTTAATCATAATTGCAGCAAAGAAAATAACTGCTTCTATCTACAGATCACAAAAGACCTGCTTAGAAAAAACAACGAGACAATTATTTGTCACGGTATAACTTTTAAAACAATAATCAAACATCAACCACATAGTTAGCCAACTTAGATATTCTGCTTGATATTAGCAACTGAAGAACATAAGTGATATTTATATCAACGACATAATCTAAATAATATGAACATGGAGTTTGTACGCATATAAACAGGAAAGCAACAACTATATATATATATATATATATATATATATATATATATATATATATATATATATATATATATATAAACAGATGAGAATATATAATCGTTTTAAATGCGTTTTGATAAACCAAAAGTGCTCAAATGCTGCCCAACAGAACATTATAAAAACTAAATTAGGAATTATCTATCTATCTATCTATCTATCTATCTATCGAGAGAGATTTGGATAAAGATAGATGTGTGTATATGTGTGTGTGTGTGTGTGCATGCGTGTGTGTCTGTGTACAGTGACATATTCATATTCTTAAATTTATGACCACTATCGAGCATGACCCTTCAATCAACTTACACCATAATGGAATTGTTAATCAATAAACACTTCTAAGAATTCTTCGGATTCTTTCATTCTTGTCAGCTAAAATTGTTTAGCGGAATATTTCCCGAAACTCATGAACAATTGAAAAAGAAAAAAGAATCCGGCTTGATATCCTTGACTCTGTTGGGAACACTCCAGCGGATTGAGTTTCAGATTGCTCAGACAGTGGAATCATTCATTATGGCAACAGGATAATAACGTATAGCCAGAGATTTGGCTCATCGATTGTTCGTTGTTCTGTGGAAGACAGAAACACTCATTTTTTTTTAGATGCTCATTACCGCCCTGTTTTAGTGAAAAGTTATGTGAATTTGAAAAGTGTTCCTTGTATGACATGAAAACGAATCCAGTGGGGAGTTTCCAGTTCTGGAGCTTTGAGGAGTAGTAATTCACCCCTTTTGTCGCCAATACTCCCAGATCCACTCTGTCTTGAAGTAGTTGTACATGCTAGGTTTCCATTTATGGATCAAATAGTATCTTTTTGACACAATGTTTGTTCTCGTTTTTACCTAAACTAATAAATTGGTTCTTAAAACATTGATATTGAAACAAAGTGTGAAGTGTTGTTGAAAATGTTTGGGAAGACATATTTGTATATATTTAGAGACTAAAATTGTTAAACTTATTTCGGAATAAAATAATTTGCCGTAAAACCAAGAACCGACTAATCAAATCAAACGAAAGTGGATTAGAAAAATCCTCGTCGGATTATTAGAAGCTCAAATATCCATATATTCGAAATTGGCTTCTTTTTTTGAGACAAAGTTTGATAAATTTAGATATTTCCATGTTTGTCCAAATAATTATTTTTCTGGGGATGATGCAAATCAACATCGAAATATTAACACAACAAACCAGTGCTGACAAACCAATATTTATTATCTGAATTTGTTTGTAGTTGCGTTCATATTTCAAGGATTCAAAATCTTCCGTTGGAAGAAAATATCAGCTAATATTTAAACGCTTATAAAATATGTCATCCTTAAAATTAATCTCAGGTTTTCAAATTTTAATGTTTATTTTATTTCAAGCTATTTTTGAATAAATTATCACAAAAGGAAAAAGTATTTCTAGAGTCCTTAATAATTCAAAGAAAAAATGAGAAAAACTTTAAAAAATCTCCGTTAAGATATTTATGAAGGTCAGTGTAACAGATCAAGAGACTGTAATACGTGAGCAACCACTAAAAATCAAATTCACCACATTAGCGATTGGCTTTGAAAAAAATTACAAACAAATTATACTGAGACATGCAACCATTTTGATGTACATTAAGTCTAATACAACTTGACTGAATATTGGGTTATTTTTCTTATTTTGTTGTACAGATACAACAAGTCCTGTTGTGCAGGTTTCTTTTAATCCAAGAAAAATCTTCTATTTCTATTAACTATTTGTTTGGGTTTCTCTCAATACAAGAATATAAAACTATTCTAATTGCGTTATAAATAGTCCTTGAGTTTTTATGGGAGACTTTAACCCCATGATACCGACAATTAAAATACTTGACTAAAAACTAAACGACCTAGATTTTTATATCATTTCTTTTTGTGCTTTTCCATATTTAGCGGGACAGTGGTGTGTATTGTTTGCTGTTGCTGATTAGAAATGTCAGTATATGGCCGTCGGGATACAAAGATAAAAGAATGAGCAAACCAAAAAGGAAAAAAAGATTACAGAGAGAGAGAGAGAGAGAGAGAGAGAGAGAGAGAGAGAGAGAGAGAGAGAGAGAGAGAGAGAGTTTTGAAAATTTGAGAAGGCTGCAGTCGGCATTGAATCTGTGTTATTATTTCCCGTCAGCGACTTGAAGAGAAATAAAATTAGGAATTTTCAACAAATGCCTTCACTCATAAAAAAAAAAGAATAAAAAAAAGGAAAGAAAGAGGCGAAAGGAAAACGAAATGATTATGAAAACCCCGAGGAGAAGATAAGCTCGATTCCATATTCAATTGCTGACGCTAGAAAGATTAGAGCACACACACACACACACACACACACACACACACACACACACACACACACATATATATATATATATGCAAGTACAGGAGGCGTAATGGTAAATTTGACGGTACAAGTTCCAATTCTGGATGAGGCCTTTTGAGTTTCACTTGGTGCTTGTATTCTTGGGGAAAGGGATGAATCCATATCATCTCCTAGCAACGCATAAGATTAAGCTCTCTAACCTTTGTTGGGTAACTAGTCAAGGAGAAGAAAATCTCTGAATTCAAAATCTGAGGAGGTTTCTTTGAGAGAATCTCAAGCAAATTGATGCACCATTCTTATTGGCTCATCCCAAAAGTGTAGCAAGCTCTACGCAGGCTTTTACGAGTATAGATAAATGTCTATTTGTGTTGGTAGATCAACAGTTTTCATCGTTTTAACCGTTTGACCCTCGACGTGTGATCGTATATAGATATATTATACATTGCGGAATATGTTATAAAACTATTAGAATTACAATTTTCAATGAATCTCCTATGAGGTGGAGAGGAGGATGGTATGTTTTAGATAAATGGACTAATCTATCACCTTTTGAAAAGAGAGATCATTGAAATCAGAAAGATATCAACAGATACAGAATTCGTTTAAATATTTTTTCTTTCTTAATGATCTCCATATATATATATATATATATATATGCGTGTGTGTTTGATTAAATAATATAGACATCCTTTGTCTATACATTTTTTGTATTTATCCTTTTGCAATATAAACACCCCTGATGATGGATCATGATCGGGCAGAAAGTACAAGTGAACCAATTAATTATGGGAGGTTTATTAACCAATTCTTGCCGGATGCCATAAAATCGATGCAGTGACTTAAAAGGATAAATACAAATATGTGTAGACAAAGGATGTCTATATTGCTTAAGCAAATATATATTAAGAAATACTGGCCACACACACACACACACACACACACACACACACACACACACACACACACACACACATATATATATATATATACCAACATACGAAGATTAAACAGACAGTACGAACAGTCTCTAAAAATATTACCATGTTCACTATTTGTATATTACAAGCATTCTATATTTATATATTTCTAAATTTAGTTGTTTCTTTTTCTGTCTTTCTCTCTTTCTCTATCTAGTTATATACACACACTTGTAGGATCATCAGACAATTGCTAGTTTAGTGAATCTGACCCTCTCTCTGAGTGTCACCGTCTACCAAAAGAATCTTTGTCTGCACTAGAGCGATATCAAACGAGTTACCCTTGTCTCTTAATAAAGTAATGAGTTCGATCCCCACTGACTCTTTTTCAACTGCAGCCTTTTGTGTTAAAATAAATAAAATAAACATATCCATTCAATCGTCAACAATTTAATGATTCATTGAAAGAATCATAAAAAAAGAAAACTAACTCTTCTGTCAGACAATCGTTTTCATACATTTTTATTTAGGATATAAAATGAAAGATCTGAGTTGAATATTGACTATTTTTATTTCTTTCGTTCTCTCATTATTTTGGATTTGAACTTTAAAAATCAACAACCAAAAGTCTGCAAATGGCAATTGATTAATGACAATTATTGTGTCTCTGCATCCAACTTTCACTACTATTTTTCTTTTGGGGCAGAATCATCATTTTTAATAGAATGATCAATTTTGTGGCTTTTTTTTAAAAAGCCTGCCCATCGCTTAGCATTATATAATATGATTTGACATTGCGCGCGAACACACGGACATGCAATGAGTGTGTGTGTGTGTTTGTGTGTGTGCATGTGTGTGTGTGTGTGAGAGAGAGAGAGAGAGAGAGAGAGAGAGAGAAGCCAAGGCAGCTGAATGTATATAGTTACTTGTAATGGAGATCGCAGATTTTTATTGCAATTGTTACTTGAACGTAAAGTGGTCATGGGAGAATGATTTATTCAATTGCTCACTCACCCACCCACTCACCCACTCTCGTTTCTGTTTACCATTTTGTCCTATTCATTTGGCCGATTTCATCGTCTGTTCAAATAAATTTTAGACTACCTCACACAACTGTATTTCAGGGTGCCATGATTGACAGCTTTGGTTCTTTTTGTCTAAAAAGTCTACAAAATCTTGAGAAATGAATGGAAATATATCAAATACCTACCATTAGAATATTTCAATATTTAAAGCAATTTACCACCCCCACCAAAAAAAAAAAAAAAAAAAAAAAAAAACAACCATTTCATATATACAATCCCAACAAAGAAATAAAAAGTATGACTTGAATAAAAATAAAGAATCCCTTCCTTAATAATGAGATTGACAACTTTTAGCAACAATGACTTCATAGAATTGTTTCATTGAATTATTTATCAGTTTCTTACAGTTGATCAGTCACTTCAATTCTTTCTGTTCAATTTTTTCAAAGTCTTTAAAGTTTACAAAAATTTCTTTTTTCAAAGGTAGATTTCATCTCTCTTCAAAGATTGAAATCAAAACTCATTGTTGGTCAGTTTAAAACACTTGATTATTTGCTTTGCAACTTTTCTTGCTAACTCTTCAGTATTTGTGTTTGAATCTTTTTCAGGACTGAGAAGCTACATTATTGACAAAGCTCTCTCATTCTTATTTAATTTGCTTTTTTTTTTCAGCAGCGGGGTATTCGTTGGCCTTCGCCTATAAGTCTCTTTTCGGTTTGTGAAGCTTATGTTGTATATTGAAATCCTATCTCTTGATTGTTCGAGATCAGATTTCAGTCCTTTGAGCGTCTGGAACGTTTTTGGCAATGTATATAATCGTCCCTTTGAAAAATGACAGATTTTCATTAAACTTAGAGATTTTTGGACATAGAAGAAAAGTAGCGGCAAGGGAATCAATTGAAACGCACTTTTCACGTGCTGAACGTTTTAGTTGTGATCTATCATGAACAATACATTTCTTCATATAAAGCACTGGTATATTCAAATATCGTACCTATAGTAATAGTCATTAAGATATTTTCGAACGTTTCGAAGATTACTAATATTTCGCCATCATAGATATGTTACTATGACAACCACGTTGAAAGATATTCGAGTATATTCTTAAACATTTAAAAGATTTTCCAATTATTGTCTGATGAAGTTCTTAAATGCGTGAAACGCAATGATCAATAGAATTAAATAAATACCCTATCAAATTATGATTTTCCATTCTTATTTCTTCCATATATTTCTTCTCTAGGGAAACACACATACGAGGTGCATACGATAAGTTTCCAGCCTTTTTTTCGTATGGGCACTTTTATTGATAGTACACACATGAAACTCTAGTCCCCTTCGAAGTAATCTCCTCTGGCTGCAATGCACTTGTTGTACCGTTCCAACAGCTTCTGGAAGGCCCTATGGAAGTCCTCTTGTGTGAGCGTGTCAATGACCTTTGTCACAGCCTCTTTCATCTCCTCAATTCTCTCATAACGACAGCCTCTGAGCTTAAGGAATAACCAAAAGTCACAGGGAGCAAGGTTTCGACTATATGGAGGCTGAGGAACTGTCTTGATGCCAATCTTAGTCAAATAGTCTGTGACAAGGATGGAGTTGTGGAATGGTGTATTGTCCCGGTGGAAATGCCACTGAGCCGATTTGAAGAGTGCTGGACTCTTCCGACAGAATCTCTTCCTGAACTCCCTTAAAACCTCAACATAGTAACCCTAACCCTAACCGTTTAGCCAATCAACTCTGGTGTATTGACTTCCTTACTCCTCCCACACCTCTCATTATCCCTCACAGACTCCCTGCCTTCCTTGAATCTCTTATGCCACTCAAAATCTGATGCTCGATTCATGCAATATAGTCGAAAAGCATCCTGAAGCATTCCATACGTTTCTGTGGCATTTTTTCCAAGTTTAAAACAAAATTTTATTGCATATCGTTCTTCTAAAGTGTCAGATTGCATTTTTGAAATTCCCCAGCTGTGACAATCAGGCTTTAGTAGGGTGTATTCCAATTGCTGCTGTAGCTGTTCATTTGAACCTGAAATCATAAAATTTGGTCAGTCATCTCATATGATGTATAGCAATAACATAGTGAATCTTCAAGAGTCTACGACAATTATAAATGCCCATACGAAAAAAGTCTGGAAACCTATCCTATGACCCTCGTATGTATATGTGTGTGTGCATAGAATTGGGTTCTTCTCATAGGACGATGAATTTCAACATTGTCTCGTCCGTCAAATTAGTTTGTGATAATTAAACTTACGCGTAGTGTGTTCGAGCGTAACTGATTTAACCTCAATTATGACTTTTTCTCAGATTGAGTTTTTGAATATTTATATATTGATCGGAAACAATGATTAGCAAGGTCGTTTCACACACCGTTTTTATTTGGTAGTGAGTTCGATCTATACCCAACGTTTGAGCCAGATTAAGCTAAGTCCATGACTCTATATAGGGAAAGATATGTTATGAAGATATCAAAATTAAATTCCTCTCCAAAGATACATGTAATGACTGTATTGATAAAAAGACCAAATATAAAAGCGGATTTATTAAAAAAAAATAATGTCGATTTCTTTGAGGGAAAGGTTAATGCTATAAATAGAATTAAAATACCGAAAAGTCGATTAGTATACCCAATCGATTATGGGTGTGGGTTACGTTATGTGTAGTAGATGTAAATTCATTTTGTTGGTAAAAGTTTAAAACGATCCTGAACTCATTTTTTTGCTCGCACTTAAATGCTTTTAAGTATTGCTCTGTAACAGACAGAACTTAATGTCAGTCATTTGTTTGCACACAGTTAATTGATCAAACAGTTCTATTTCTAACAATTCAATTTAGCATGTCATTTGTTTGTATGGAGTTTAAATCTCAAACAATTCTATTTGACTCATAGATAGGACCCTATCAGGTGCTACCATTCCGGGTCAAAGTGGACCTGGGAGCAATGACAACGAAGGGTACTCCATATTTCCCAAATCACCAAGGCTAGAGCCTCACCATCAGATTGTTTTGTATCATATCAAGACACTCGTTGTGTAGGAGTCTTACCTCTGCGCAGAGATGCAGTCGGTGTATTCTACAGCCCACCCCGTTGACTTGCTGACTGGGCTGGAGGATGTGAGGTAAAATAATGGAATTATGCAAAACTGAATGTGAATGTGTTTCATTTCTGTGGAAGTGTTTTCGCATTTTTCTCAAAAATCAAATTGAATTATTTGGTGGGAAATCATGGATAATGTGCAGTGACAAGAATGAGTAAACTAATTCGACAGTTCGTAAAACATACTGTCTCCATTTAGAGTATTCTTTTTCATTTTGTGTGTGTGTGTGTGTGTGTGTGTGTGTGTGTGTGTGTGTGTGTGTTGAATATGGTTAACAGCAGGAAGAGTTAAAATGTTGATAGCTGACTGTATATTATTTTCTCTCCTGCCATTCTATCTATCTATCTATCTATCTATCTATCTATCTATCTATCTCAGTCTGTTTCTCTCTATAAATTAATCTATCAACGTAAGTATAAAGAAAGAATAGTTTCTTTCACTTTCATCATTTTTCCTGCTTCTGCTCAGGGTAAATCTGATTGAACATTTCTCACGTCTCATGTGACTTAATTGTGTAATCGTGTTTCTTTCCAGGGACCAGTTCATTTACTCAGATAAAAATAAGAAAGTCACTTCCTTCGGCAAAATTTCAGACTCGTTTTGGACGACGAAAAGTCTTCTTCTTTAATCTTATAAATGCTTACAGAGAATTTAGAAAATTACTCCACACTTGATTTCTGCATTTAACTCACAATTTATTAAATCAATTTTTACTTTCACTACAAGAGTTTGTATGTCCCGTGCCTTTTACCCGCAAACCTTTTCCCACTATAAACCTAACCCTAACCCTTCATTATCTTCAAAACTGTCACGAGTTTGAAATGGACTTTTAAAAAACCAACAAACCTGATTCTAAATTGAAGAAATGGAATTAGAAAGGAACAAAACTCCTTTCAGTATCCATTAAACACTGCATTATCTATCTATCTATCTATCTATCTATCTATCTATCTATCTATCTATTTATCTATCTATCTCCATCTGTTCATATCTATTCCATTTAGTTCAGTATATCTAATACTGTTCAGATCTATCTATCTATCTATCTATCTATCTATCTATCTATCTATCTCTGGTTCTCCGTATTTGATACTGATCAACATATCCGTTATCCATGTGTAGCTTATCGGATTAGTCATTATTTAAAGAATTAATGTGCTTATCTGAACCGCTATCGGCATCCAATTTGTGAATATATTTCGACATCATCATCTGTGATAATTGACCAGATCTTGTATAATTATTGCGAATTCCCAAACAGTTTTAATTAACTTCATTAATATTAAAGACAATTTCATTTTCATTCAATCTTTTCAGCGGCGTTTCTTTATCACTTTGTCACTACCAATTCATTCTCTTCTTGGGCTTATTTACTACCCACACTGTTGCGAATATCAAATATTTCGGAGATGAAGGCAAAAAGACAAATTGAAAGGGAAAGCATTCGATCAAGAGGTACACCATCGTCGTCTCGAAGAGGAAATTTAGATTTGCTTTTGGATTGACAGAGAAGAGCAAATATTTCGAAATCCAATGCAATAAATGTCAGAGTCTGTTGGTCTCTCATATATCATCACTATAGAAATCATTTCAGTCAGTTCAAGACTCGGATTGATGTGGCCGATACACATGCAAGGTATACGTTTCGAATCTTGATCTCCTTTCGGATTAAACTCGAATCTCAAACTATTTTTAAAAATTAGTATGTCTCACAATCAGTTTAATGGAAAAGCGTATATATATATATATATATATATATATATATATATATATATATATATATATATATATATATATATATGACGTGATCCTGATCTGTAATTTCCACACCTTTGAACCGACATCAACGGACTGCACGTTCAAACATGATGTTAAAAAAAAAAATCATTGATCCTAGAAAACATTTTATAATCTATTGAGTGTGGTCGTACCCACATTCTCAACAACGACCAGCGAAGGTCGAAAGCACATGTGTACTTGGGGGGGTCAACATCACAGAATTCGGACAATTTCGAAACAGCCTTCGTTCACAGTTGCAATATTTCTCACCCGTGAACATGAAAAGTCTCAAGAGAACTCAGGTCAAAATCCTTGTCTATCGTCTATTATAAAATAGACCTTCAAGAAAATCTGTAGCTTAAATACACAATATATATATATATATATATATATATATATATATACATGAGGGTAGGTTAAAAAGTGATGCTTTTTCTTAAGTACAGAAATAATTACCGACACAGAAAAATGTATCATACATCAAAATGAAGCTGGTCTTCTGTGGATCACATCCCTACTTCTCAACATAGTCACTGTGTCTCTCAATAGCAATGTTCCGCCTTCGAATGAGAGCATGTATTGCTGACTCGTAAAGTTCTCTTGATTGTTCTTTAAGCCACTACATCACGACAGTTTTCCCTTCCTCGTCAATTCGCCATTGGCGTAATGATTATGATCTCTTTGGCCCCAGGAAAGAGGGTTTAAGAGGCAAACAATTCTTATGAAAAATGTATTACTTTTTGGCTCACTTTCGTATATACATGCACACACACACACACACACACACACACACACACACACACACCTATATATATATATACACACATATATACACGCAAATATATATATATATATATATATATATATATATATATATATATATATCAATCTCTATGTATGAGACCCCAACAGTCCGGTTAAAAATATGAACAATTGGATTACCTATACGAAAGATTTGTTTATAGCGGTGAAGGTTTGTGTAGAACCAGCCACATGTCTTGTATAAGCTGATACCAGAAGAATGATGCGCCAGCGTCCACATATCGTCGTGAACAACAATCCTCAGATTTTGAGTTTGTCCTTCTCCTAGACAGGTTATCCTACCAAAGCTAGAAAGCCCAATCTACCCAACTATTTTACCCATTTCTGAGGATAAGATGCCTAGCCATTCGCACCTAATGACAAGTACATATACATGTAATCTTTTTTAGGTCCCCTTTTCTTGATCCATCTCCGGGAAAAGGGCTGCTTTGTTTTGAATTGAAGACGTAAAGACAAGAATTACTTGCAATTGTTCTGTCTGTGGCTGCCTACCTCTCAGCACTCATTTATGAATGTCAAACTGAAGGATCCGAGTGGCATCTTCCACCTGTCGTCATCATTATCTCTTTCTTAATATGGGAATCTTCAGTAGTACGTATATATATATATATATATATATATATATATATATATATATATATATATATATATATATATATCTTATAGATGTAAAAAAATTTATTTCATTTTTTAACCAAATATTCAACCGAGTCAATGTAATTAATTCTGTGATTCCGTATTAATCACAAAAAAATCAAACATTATACAGGGAAAACGCCAGATTAAATTTAAGCAAATAAAAAACTATCAGACCAAAAAACTTATTGATTCATTCTCGCAAATTCATATGCAGTAGATTCTTGATAAAATGGAACATTCATTACTAGGGATAGCCAATTGATAAGACCAAACTTGCCAAGAACAGAATCCCTCATGTAATATTTTGTCTTTTTTTTATGCAAATCCCTTTCAAAATTCTTTAAAAAAAAGAAAGAAATTGATTGTCCTGTTTTGTTCCGGTTAAATGGAATACATCAATTTTCTTTGAATTGTCACGAATAGAATTTAAAGACTTAACTTTTTTCATGTATGAAATTTAAATTGAAAGCACAAATCTAATTTTTTGTTAGAGTTTCTTCTCATTTTCATCTTTTAATGATAAAAAATGACCGAGTTTCTTGTATAAATTTCATACCATGCGATATCGTAGTGTTATTTGCTTTCTACCATTTTGATGTCCAGGTTTTTTCAATTTGCTTGAGACATAAAAGTGAGTTACACGACACAAAATGCAGGGAAGAATCCTTAGCCAGATTACACTTTTAAGATCTAGAAATCAAAATATTTTCATACGATCTCTTAGGTAGGAGCAGTTATTAGGCAGTATTTTCTAAACTTATCTATCCCTCCTAAATGAGTGATCTGTTTATATATCCCGATTTTATTAGGTCAAAAAACAATTACCTCATCGTTGCGTAAACAAGTAAATATAGTTGTTTATTAGATGACTTGACTCGAACAATATTTCTTTTTCCTTAGAGATGTCAAGTTGACGGTAATATTGTTCCATTTTATTGCATGTATAAACGTTTTCACGGGATAATATTTTTTTTTCCTTTTCCTTTTCACTTTCTTTTATTTTCTCTTTATTTCCCGGTTCATCTCTTCTTCTTCTTTTTTTATTGTTCTTTCTTTTCAACATTTGGCTTCTTTTTTCATTCCTTTTTCTATTTGTCATTCTATCCGTATTTCTTTCTTTCTTTCTTTCTTTCTTTCTTTCTTTCTTTTGCCCAGTCGGCTGGGGCTGTTGAATTCAGCGATTGCACTTCTGCTGAGGGCTAAGACCCCAACCAACGAGTGTCCTGGATATGATATTAAACAATTTGATGCTGAGGATCTAGTAATGCTGGAGCGTTGAGGAATACGGGGTACCCCTTTATTGCCATTGCTCCCAGGTCTACTCTAGCCCGAAATGGTACCACCTGATAGGATCCTATCTATGGGTTAAATAAAACTAAAATTTATGCTAAACTGAACTGCTTGAAATAGAACTGTTTTGACATTTAACTGTGTGAGTACAAAAACTGTACTTATACTAAACTGAATAATTTGAATTAGAACTGTTTGACTAAATGAATAGCTTGAAATAGAAATGTTTTTGACAATTAAACTGCATACTTAATTGTCTGAAATAGAATTGATCATTTGTATAAAATGCAATTGGCATTAAATAACCAAAAAAGGTTGATATGCCATAAAACCAACCAACCAACCAACCAACCAACCCTTTCTTTCTTTCTTTCTTTCTTTCTTTCTTTCTTTCTTTCTTTCTTTCTACTCAAAATGCAAAATTGCTCTTAATTCAAGCTCATATTTTCATTATCTGATATTCTCCACCCAACTCTCTAGATTTTTTGATATCACATTTTTTATTGTGATTTAAATTTGATTCGGTTAAGATATAATGGCAAACGTTTTTTTAACAATAAGTAGCCTCAGACTGTTATTTGAAATATATGGCTGTCTAAAAGTCAGTCGAAAGATTTTCAAAATGGACTTTATTAAAGTATTAGATTTTTTTATTCTTAGTATAAATAACCTTTTAAAATGTCGGACCCTTAGAAAATTTACATGACAGGAAACTGGAAGTCACGACAACCAAAGTGAATTGCTAAAAATTGTCAGTGTTGGATGTCAATAACAGAAATCTGTCACCCCCACTAATGGAAAGCAATTTAAACGCTGTTTTAGTCTTTGCTTAGTTCGAAATAATAGTTGCAATTATTTCTTTAATTTAATAAGATATACAGAAAAAATAGTTTGAAAAAAGCTTTAGTGTAATTTTAATAAATTTAAAACTTGAAGACATTTTGATATTTCATTTGTGATTGCGCAATCACAATCTGAAAATTTTAATCAGAATAGGGATATTAACTTACGTTATCTAAAAAAGTAATTACACACACACACACACACACACACACACACACACACACACACACACACACACACACATATATATATATATATATATATACATATATATATATATATATATATATATATATATAAACGAAGAGCTCTTTCAAAGATAATCAATGTTTGTCCATGCTATACGCTAATAGTTCCTACAATCCTATATACAAGAGCAACAAGGAGTTTGAAGGAGGATACAACGGAAAATTGGGTATATTTGATAACGATCAGCACTGAACTAATGTAAGTTTTCCTCAGGAATCACATCAAAATATATGATATACGAAATGACCTTAGAATGTCAAATAAAGACACTGACATAATCAAGAAAAAAAGACTGGTGTATTTTGGTCTCGTGGTACGCAGATAAGAACGACTTTATCGACAGAAGACCCAGAAGACAATCATCAAAGTGATGGCGAAACCAAACAAGAAAGAACACAAAACTACCTCAGCTAATTGTTGAAATACTTGCAAAAGTGAAGACAAATATGTGCGAGGAACCTTTGATGTTTTATGTTAATGATGATTATGCTAATAACAACAATACTCATAATAGACCACAGCAGGATAAGAATTTCATTTGGATTTTTCACAGATCTATAGTAAAACCTGATCGTCAAAATGCAACTAAAATTAGGCCGGTGTTCACTTGTTCTCTAAACACTGTAGGTTTTCCTTCCCTGAATGCAGACCTTTAACTGTGTATAAATTTATTCAACAATATTGTTGAAATTTAGGTCTAATAAATATATACTTCTGACTGATGTCAGGAGAGCTTTTTTGATGATCAAGTTGAAAATGGAAGTAGATAAGAATAGGTTTTGTTTCCTGAACATTGATGCAGATCTGATCTATTGCCGCTGCAACATGTTTATATTTGGGTTCATGGCTAATCCTGTCATCCTAAATTTTGTCATCAAGCATCTTGTCAGTAAATATCTTAAGGATGAATGTACAGATATACAGATAAACTAATTTTATGAAGACAATCTGGTTAAGAGCACTGAATGTCCAAGGAAATTATTATCCCTTTAGAAAGAGTCTGTTAAAAGAAGATTATTTATTCCTCAGATCTTGCAACTCCAACAATGAGTTTCAGCGATCACACGCGAAAAAAGATGGCAATTTTGTTGAACATGATTCAACTTTAGAAAAGTCTTAGGCTATATGTATGATCATGGGGCCAACATTATTCGGTTTTCTCTGCGTTGCAGTAGATACTGAAAGAGAAATGCTTTTTTAAAACTTTTATTTTTACCGTATGTATCTCTTTCTTCCTGTTACCATTAAGAAAAGGATATTTCTACATGTCACATTAAATTGAGTTAGAATGACAAAATTCCTAATCAACGAATGGATTTGGATGTTTTTTAAAGCTCTTGTATTATTGGATTCCTAGTCTTGAAATCCGTGGCGAATACTTCAACACCTGCCAGCCTAGACTGTTATGATGCTCTACAGAAAAAGCCTTTGGATTTACCGACTAATACAAATTCAATTACGAATTTGATTTTCACTAAATCAAAAGTAGCTCCTTTAGTTAATAGAACTTTGCCTACTTTGGAGCTATTGTACATATATTTAGCATTTAAGTGCTTACCGAATTGGCTAGAAATGTTCCCTGAAGGTTTCTAAGAGGATGTCCATATAGCTGTGAATGTAGAGAACGTGCTGTCCTGGGTTTTATATGATAACATCACAACTAAAAGTCAGTTTGTAAGAAACAGATTGAAAAACATCTGGGAGGAATTGCTGCAATAAGAGAAGAAAAAAAACGTCGCTTAAACATCGATTCTAAATATGTAAATACTCCTGAAAATCTTGCTGATAACAAGTGGTATTTCTTTGCATAGATCAAGAATACAGTTTAATTTTTGGTCCTGTTTGGTTATCTGGTACAATATATATATATATATATATATATATATATATATATATATATATATATATATATATATATTATTCTGAATTCTGAAGTTTTTTTTTCTGTCTAGATTAACAAGAGTTATTACTTATGTTTTCAAATTTGAAAATAAACTTGAAAAATTACAAGGATTATGCTTTGAGTGCTGGCATTTATTTCTGAACAGAATTTGTTTCTTCCGAAAAAAAAGACAATTTTACTGAATACTTTTAACGGGGGAGTTCCCACTTTGGTTAGTAATTTTGGCTTTTTTTCAGATTCCGACGAATTGATTAGACCAAAGATCAGAATAGCTGAAAGTGATTTATAATTCTAAAGTCTTATTTCTTTTTCTGTTACAAAGGAATTCTCACTTCACCTAGTAAGTAATTTGTGATAGTCACCAAAACTGTGAATATTTGGGCTTCTCTACGAACTTGAATAAATTACGTTTGTTAGGATTTTGGTTACCGAGATTGAGACAAAATGTCAAGTCTGTTATCTCTTCATGCAATTTGCACCAGAGGAATAATTCTATCTTTTTCCCATTACCTAAGGTGACAAATTACCTAAACATCGTGTTTTAAGCTATTTTTCCATACGGGCATCGACTTCACTGGTCATTATGGATGCAGATGGATGAAAGGGGTATTTGATAATCTTAACTTGTTTGAGTGTATGAGTATTAATTCTTTCATACTCATTTTGGTAAAATTAATAAATATTTATGGTGTGTCTATCCGTATATATTCTGACAATTATAAAATTACAACCAGTAATGAAGGATCCTTCATCACTGGTTGTAATTTTATAAAAGAAATACCCTCTTCTAATGCATTTGCTTGTAAATTTAACAAGTACAATGTAAAACATTGAACTATCCCTTTGTATCCTGTCTGGTTTAACAGTGCATTGGACTATCTTATCTGGACTATAAAGATTTTTTTTGGGGGGGGGGTCGTCAAAGAATCGATTACTTTGAGTTGTTTACGATTGTATCTGATATATAGCATTCAATCAACCCCTTACATATCGATCTTCTGGCGATTCTTGTTTAGAAGTTATATCTATTGTTTTATCTTAATTAAAACGGAGGAGTTATATTGAAAGTTAGTGTCAAGAACATATTTAGTGTTGAACCTTTTTCAAGGATTGATATTGTTAATTCTGTTGAGACTCATAATATTTTGCTTGAAAAATTTCATCAGAGTTGGCATTTTGAAGGCATTCTCAGCTTGAGAGAACAGAGTAAGGATTTATATCAGTTTACTTTTAAAAACAATAAGGTTAATGATGTTCTTCTAATTAGGAATCCTGCTAAGACAAATAATTTTGGGGCTGTGGGTAGAGTAATGGAACTTATTGAGGGTGACAACCTTAACATAAGATCTGTTAAAGTGACGGAATTGAATGGAGTAGTTCATAAACACTCCAGAGTTTTTGTATCGTTAAGAATTGTTTATAACTCATTCTCATCGGGCAAGAATTCCCTTTAACGATTCTATTGGATCAGTATTTCCTTCTGGGATTTTACCGAGGAGTCAATTTTGAACACCATATTGCTCAGATCTTGGTAACACTAGACCTAGGTCCGGAACGAAAAAAAACAAAACTTTCGTAATAAATGGTTATTTTTTATATTAGATGTTGGATGCGGATGTTGGTTAAACCCTAAGTTACGTATTGTTCTTACTGTATAAGCAAAACACCAAGTGGTTTCCTGTAGTTTCTTTTGCAAAGAAATACTTAAAAAAAACGTAGAAGAACAAGGAATTTTTCAAAACCAAACTCTGTATTTGAGATCCAATCAAATAAATAAACATTTGGTCAGTCACCTTTGTAAGATACTGTGGACCATTTTTAAAACGGAGAAAGAAAAAACAAGACCTTACATCCGAGAGATGACATAGACTATACGTGTTAAGAAAAGGAGGAAGAGGACTCGCCTGAACTTAGGATTGTGTTGATGCATCAATACAAAGACGCGAGAAATACACTGAAAAGAGAAAAGAAAAAAGACAGACTAATTACAGTAGTCAATAAAGCAATGACAACAAAAGAAAAAAACAAATTAAATACAATAAAAACAAAATAAAACAACAAAAAGTAAAAAAAAAAAAAATTGGGAAGAAAAACAACTGTATGGATATTTCAAGCGACAAACAAGGGAGATTGTACCCAAGAAGACCTAAACATGGCTAAGAAACGGAAACATCGAGAGAGAAACTGAATATCTTATAATAGCAAAACAAAATAATGCCATAAAGACCAATTATGATAAAGTGAAAATTGATAATACACAACAAAATAGCAAATTTATATTATGTGGCGACAGAGATGAAACGGTTAATGACATGATAAGCGGATGTAGCAAACTAGCACAAAAAGAGTACAACAGTAGGCACGACAGAGTAGGAAAAGTTATCCACAGGGAATTGTGCAAGAGATTAAAATTTTACTATGCTACTAAATGGTATATGCACAAACCAGAATCTGTCCTTGAAAATGAGGCGTATAAAATTCTCGGGGATTTGGAGATACAAACGGATCACCAAATTCCGACCAGACGGCCAAGTTTAATATCAACTAACAAGAAAACCAAAAACAAAACAAAAAACGAAGAACTTGGCATGTAGTGAATTTTGTCGTTCTGGAAAACCACAGAGGGAAAATAAAAGAAAGCGACAATATAAACAAATCCCTAAACCTTGCCAGAGAGCTAAGAAGCTGTGGGGCACGAGAGTGATTGTAATGTCAAAGACCGGTATAAATGAATGCATCAAACAAGCACAAAAAGAATACAATAACAGGCAAGGCTAGATGAGGAAGATACTCTCTACTGGGAATTGTGCAAGAAACTAAAGTTTCACCATACTTACAAAATAGTACAAGGATCATTAAAAAAGTTTCCAGACTTTTTTCGTATGGGCACTTTTATTGATAGTACACACATGAAACTCTAGTCCCCTTCGAAGTAACTTCCTCCGGCTGCGATGCACTTGTACCGTTCCAACAACTTCTGCAAGGCCCCATGGATGTCCTCTTGCATGAGCGTGTCAGTGACCTACGTCACAGCCTCTTTCATATTCTCAATTGTCTCATAACGACAGCCTCTAAGCTTAGGGAATAACCCAAAGTCACAGGGAGCAAGGCCTGGACTATAGAGAGGCTGGGGAACTGTCTTGATGCCCATCTTGCTCAAATAGTCTGTGACAAGGATGGAGTTGTGAACTAGTGTATTGTCCTGGTGGAAATACCACTGAGCCGATTTGAAGAGTGCTGGACTCTTCCGACGGAATCTCTTCCTGAAATCCCTTAAAACCTCAACATAGTAACCCCAACCCTAACCCTTTGGCCAATCAACTCTGGTGTATTGACTTCCTTACTCCTCCCACACCTCTCATCATCCCTCACAGACTCCCTGCCTTCCTTGAATTTCCTATGCCCCTCAAAAACTGATGCTCGATTCATGCAAGATGGTCGAAAAGCAGTCTGAAGCATTCCATACGTTTCTGTGGCATTTTCTTTTCAAGTTTAAAACACAATTCTATTGCATATCATTCTTCTAAAGTGTCCTCACGTCCAGATTGCATTTTTGAAATTCACCAGCAGTGACAATCAGGCTTTAGTAGGGTGTATTCCAATTGCTGCTGTAGCTGTTAATTTGAACCTGAAATCATAAAAATTGGTCAGTCATCACATAAGATGTATAGCAATAAGATACTGAATTTTCAAGAGTCTGCGACAATTTTAAATGCCTGTACAAAAAAAGTCTGGAAACTTATTGAATGCACCATGTATATGCATAAACCAGAATCTGTCTTTGAAAATCAAACGCAAAAAATTATCTGGGACTTTAAAATGCAAACGGATCACCTTATCCGGGTTAGAAAACCAGGTCAATATTAATTAACAAGAAAAAAGAACCTGTTATATAGTGGGTTTTGCTGGGCGAACAAACCACAAAATGAAAGTGAAAAAAGATGAAAAGCTGGACAAATACATGGACCTTGGTAGTGGGCTGAAAAAGCAATGGAACATGGCAGTGATACTAATTATAGTTGGTGCACTTGAACAGTCCCCCAACAATCTGGAAAAGAGAATCAATGAACTGTTGATTTGAGGAAGTTTATTTCCTTTATAAAAATTATTTACAAAATTTACAAAGGGGAGCATGAAGCCCCAAGTTTACTGTTGAATTGAAATCATCCCGACCACAGCACTACTGAAATCAGCTAGAATAATTAGAAGAGTTCAAGAGACTTAAGGAGACTTGCTGTCACTTAGAATCCTGAGACAAATTGTCAGTTAAAGTTGGTGAGAAAAACTCGCAAGGAGAAAAATAGAAATAATAGAGATAAAAATGGTTTGTAATTCGAACAAATATTCCACAGGTCTTAAGGAACCAGAAGAAATTCAAAAAGCGAGATAATTTGTAATTTTGACTTCGTTCTTTTCGAGTTGATTTAATCATTTTGAATTTGATACATATACCCCACCCTCAACGGCGAATATTTCTGGAATTCTAAAGTCTCGTCAAAATGTGATATATTCCCACAAAAAACAGTGAGAATTCCCCTCCCACCAAATGGTAGCAGTAAGAGCAAATAGATCATTGAATATAAATGCAAAGTCAACTGTTAATGATAAAGATGATTGACCGAAAAATTCTGCTGAGAATGAATTATTCATAATGTTAATCATAAAATATTAGAGAGAGAGAGAGAGAGAGAGAGAGAGAGAGAGAGAGAGAGAGAAAGATAGATAGAGATAGATAGATAGATAGATAGAGAGAGAGAGAGAGAGAGAGAGAGATACTGTGTATCATAGAAGTGAATACACCCTCAACATTTCTGCAGATATTTAAGTATATCTCTTCATGGGACAACACTGACAAAATGACACTTTGACAGCTTTTATAACAGAGTTAATTTATTTTCCCCTCAAAATAACTCAAAATATAACCATTAAAAGCTAAATCCCTGCCAACAAAGGTGAGTACACCCCTTAGGGAAAAGTTGTCAATATTAACATACACCATGTCAATTGTCAATATTTTGTGTAGCCACCATCATTATCCAGAACTGCCTTTACTCTCCTGGGCATGGAGTTTATCAGAGCTTCACAGGTAGCCACTGGAATACTCTTCCACTCCTCCATGACGACGTCACGGAGCTGGCAGATATTTGAGACTTTGCGCACCTCCACCTTCCGCTTGAGGATCCCCCAAAGATGTTCTATTGGGTTCAAGTCTGGAGACATACTTGGCCAGCCTCTTCAGTAAAGCAGTGGTGGTCTTGGAGGGGTGATTGGGGTCATTGTCATGCTGGAACACTGCCCTGTGACCCAGTTTCTGGAGAGAGGGGATCATGCTCAGCTGCAGTATTTCACAGTACCTGTTGGAGTTCATGTTTCCCTCAATGAAATATAACTCTCCAACACCTGCAGCACTCATGCATCCCCAGACCATGACATTTCCACCACCATGCTTGACTGTAGGCATGACACACTTATCTTTGTACTCCTAACCTGGTCACTGCCACACATGCTTGAAGCCATTGGAACCAAGCAAATTAATCTTCATCTGATCAGACCATAGGATATGGTTCCAGTAATCCATGTGCTTTGTTGACATGTCTTCAACAAACTGTCTACGGGCTTTCTTGTGTATCGTCTTCAGAAGAGGTTTCCTCCTGGAGTGACAACCATGCACACCAATTTGATGTAGAGTGCGATGTATGGTCTGAGCACTAACAGGCTGACCCCCCATTTCTTCAATCTCTGCAGCAATGCTGACTGCACTCCTACGCCAATCTTTCAAAGAAAGCATTTGGATGTGATGCTCAGCACGTGCGCTCAGCTTCTTTGAACGACCTACCCGAGGCCTGTTCTGAGTGGACCCTGCTCTTTTAAAATACTGGATGATCTTAGCCACTGTGCTGCTGCTCAGTTTCAGGGTGTTGGCAATCTTCTTGTAGCCTTGGCCATCTTCATGTAGCGCAACAATATGTCTTTTAAGATCCTCAGAGAGTTTTTGTCATGTGGTGCCATGTTGGAACTTTGAGTAACCAGTATTAGAAAGAATGTGAGAGCAGCACTACAAATCTGAACACACCTGCTCCCTAGGCACACATGGGCCTAGTAACACTAATGAGTCACATGACATTTTGGAGGGAAAATGACAAACAGTACTCAATTTGGACATTTAGGGGTGTAGTTTCTTTGGGGTGTACTCACTTTTGTTGGCAGAGGTTTAGCTTTTAATAGCTATATTTTGAGTTATTTTGTGGGGAAAATTAATTAACTCTGTTATATAAGCTGTACACAGATTGTTATATAAGCTGCACGCAGACTACTTTTCATTGAGTCAAAGTGTTATTTTGTCAGTATTGTCTCTTGAGGAGATATACTTAAATATCTGCACAAATGTGAGGGATGTACTCACTTTTGTGATGCACTGTATATATATATATATATAACGCCACACGAAAAGCGACAACCAAGCACTATGACTGGGCCCTACTCAACAACAGAGATATTAGAGACAAATATGCATTAGAATTAAGAAACAGATTCGAAGCACTACAAGAGAAGGCAGAAAAAGGTACCCCAAATGACAAATATAAAAATTTTGTAGAAGCACACCTTGAGGCGGCAGCAAAGTGGATTCCAACAAAACCTAGAACTAAAAATAGAGTCCCTTGGGAAACGCTAGCGGTTAGAGAAAAACGTGCACTCGTGAAAACTGCCTCCAAAAGCTATCGAAAGAACCCAACAAACACAAATGCCCGAAAACTAGAAAAGGCACAATATCAATTAACAGGAATATACCTAAAAGAACAGGCAGAATACATACAAAATCAGATAGATAAGATTAGAGACTCGGTGAAAGATAGACAATCCAGGATAGCCTGGCAAACAATAAACGAAGTAAGTAGAAGGAAGAGCACAGCCAAAGCAAAATTGAAAGCTGCAAGCCAACAAGAAAGAGTAAAACTGTGGGAACAGCATTTCAAAAATCTACTAGGAAACCCACCGAAAATAACGGATGAACCGATCACCAGAATTATCAGTAAGCAATTAGACGTTAAACTAGGTCCTTTCACCAAAGAAGAACTCGACTCAGTTCTCAGAAGAATTAAAAATAGGGCTAGACGAGATCCCCCCAGAAGTGTGGAAGACTAGACAATTCGACGATATACTGCTCCGGCAATGTAACAGTCTATAATCAAAATAGGATAGAAAGATGGACGAAGGGATGCATCCTTCCTTTCCCTAAAAAAGGCGACTTCGGACTAGCCAAGAACTACCGAGGGATAACACTTACATCCATAGCAGCCAAAATCTACAATGCCCGACTACGAAACCGCATAGAACCCAAAATCGACAACATCCTTAGGAAAACCAAAATGGCTTCCGGAGAAATAGATCCACAACCTCACAAATACTGACCATCCGTAGAATCCTTGAAGGCGTTCGGGCAAAAAACCTTCAGTCGACATTACTATTTGTCGACTTTACCAAGGCCTTCGATTCCATACACAGAGGGAAGATGGAACAAATCCTACTAGCATACGGCCTACCAAAAGAAACCGTAGCAGCGATAATGATTCTCTACAGAAACACCAAAGTGAAAGTACGTTCACCAGATGGAAACACGGAATACTTCGACATTGTTGCAGGAGTACTACAAGGAGACACGCTAGCCCCGTACCTCTTTATCATCTGTCTAGACTATGTGCTTAGGACTTCGATCGATAGAAATAGAGAAAATGGCTTCGAGCTGACTAAGAGAAGAAGCAAAAGGTACCCCGCAAAAACAATCACGGACGCCGACTACGCTGATGACTTAGCGTTACTGGCGAATACGCCTAATCAAGCAGAGACACTACTGCATAGTCTGGAACGAGCCGCAGCTGGCATTGGCCTCCATGTCAATGCACACAAAACTGAATATATGTGTTACAACCAAACGGGCAACATTGGCACACTAGACGGAGCCTCTCTGAAACTAGCAGACAAATTCACCTACCTAGGAAGTAGCGTCTCATCAACCGAAAAAGACATCGACACACGACTGACGAAGGCATGGACAGATATCGATAGGCTCTCGATCATATGGAAGTCGGACCTAACCGATAAAATGAAACGCAGTTTCTTCCAGGCAGCGGTTGTGTCGATACTGCTATATGGATGCACCACATGGACGCTAACTAAGCGGCTGGAGAGGAAAATAGACGGAAATTACACAAGAATGTTGAGAGCAGTATTGAACAAGTCCTGGCGACAACACCCCACGAGACACCAACTATACGGACACTTGCCCCCCATCACGAAAACTATACAAGTTAGACGAACCAGACACGCGGGACACTGCTGGAGAAGCAAGGACGAGCTCATAAGCGATGTACTCCTGTGGACCCCCACATATGGATGTGCAAAAGCAGGACGACCAGCACGAACTTACATACAGCAACTATGTGAGGACACAGGATGTAATCCTGAAGACCTGCCGGAGGCGATGAATGATAGGGAGAAGTGGCGAGAGAGGGTCAGGGATATCCGTGCTAGCGGTGCGACATGATGATGATGATAGATAGGTAGATATATAGATAGATAGATAGATAGATAACAATTCAAATAAGTAACAATTAAAACCAAACTTTGATTAAAATAAAAGATCTTGTTGCACTGATATTAAGTTAAAAATTATAGTTTAAAGGTCAAAGCAGAAACTCTTTTCCCCTTTTTATTATGACCTGTTGGAGTGTCTTTGTTAGGAAAATACCAGGTTAAATCTGAGACTGGAGCATTGATAATAATCAACCTCTGGGTTTAGTATAGCCTTAATATATTATCCATAAAAAAATGACAATTCCAAATCCAAATCAACGGGGGACTCAGATGACAATATGAATATCACTATAGGTAAGTGCTCCCTTAATAACCAATATGGGAAACTTGATAGGCCTCCAATAAATGTTGGCTGTTCTTATTTCATGTAGACAAATGAACACCAAAGTAACAAAGTATATGAAAGACACCAAAGGAAAGAAATGGACTTGAGAAGACAAAAAATATAATCCATTGTTAAATTGTGGAACATAAAAGGGATTATAAAACCAATTCAAGTTGATGCACTTGGAATAGTTCCAAAACATTTTTAAAAAGTCAGAAGGAATTGGAAATAAGAGAAAGAATCAAAATCAGACAGACGACAGCATTACTAAAATCGGCTAGAATACTGAGAAGAGTCGGAGAGATCTGAAGAGACTTGTTGTGACTCAGACTCCAGTGAAAGACCCCCAGTTAACGCTGACGAGAAAAAACTCACTAGGAAAGAAAATTGATTAGGATGATGATGATGATGATTATGATGATGAATAATTAGATAAATAAACAAATAAATAAAACCGTAATGCTTGAAATTGGCTGTATTTGAGCTACTGCTACAATTTTAGTTCATTCAAAAAATACATTGGGCGTTTATTAAAAAAATGAAAAAAATAAAACTATTACAATAAAGTCCTGGACTCACCCGAATATTTTTTTTTAATATATTTTCAAATTTTTTACTTTGGCTTTTTATAGAAAATGAGAATATAGAAAATCTATTTGCAAAAGTCTTCGAGAATTAATCTAATTCCCCACCAACACAAAAAAATGGCCGCCTGAGGCTGAGAATTAAGTTATTGCAGCTGCAAATATAATTTTTATTTTGAAGAAAATTTCGAGCAAGCAGCGTTGTTTTAGTATGAAAACAAAGATCTATGGGAAATATTCACAAAAGGAAAAGGCTTGAAGAACCGGTGGCACGGATATGTTGTTTTTTTTCTTCCTTCTTTGATTGCGATTTCAATGAAATATATTGATTCTCTGTGAGGTAAGATTAAAAAAAGTTAGACTTAATCACACACACACACACACACACACACACACACACACACACACACACACACACTCACGCACGTGTGGAAGCGTGTGTACATGCGGGACTCGTGTGGTGTAATGGTTAACGTGCCACTCTGACAGACCATTTTAAATGAATTCGACTTTTATTAGGGACCCCATGCTTTTAGCCTTGTACCAAACTAAGCTCAGAAAAAGACTAAGAAAAAACAGAGGTAAAAATATAATATGGCTCAACCCTTCCCTACTTTTTAATATGACTAAAGTGACAAAAGTAAGAAAAAGTTGTTCTATTTAATAGAGAAACATTTTCATAAAACAAACAAGTTGTACAAAATATTCAATAAAAATACAATTAAGATCAACAATAATTGGATGGAAAATGAACGAATATTATTCAAACATAACAACAAAATAGTAAATAAAACGGTAAATACTAGAGAATCGCTCTGAAGCCAGAATAAGTGTCCTGTTATCATGGGAAAGGTTAGCACTGGTTTGTGGTTAATCAAGCCGGTATTTGTCATACGCTCCACAAAGCGTACAAGTGTGGCACAAGGCCTTTTTTAGGTGGGTCCGGGTGCAGGACCGATGCCCACATGCGTCCAGCAGATCCAAAAATTCCTCTGGGCCCCGTCGGCATTCCCCTAAAGAGAGGCACCTCCGGCGCCAGGCAATAAACCTAACCCCTCCGAAGAGGGTTAAAACCTAGGAGGCGGCCCCCTGAGGCTCGAGGAAATTAACCATCCGGCACGAATGCCGGATAGTCTGCTGAAAAGCCTCAACACGAAGCAGGGATTGATCAAGCTGGTATTTGTTATACGTCCAACCAAGCGTACAAGTGTGGCACAAGGCCTTTTTTTAGGTGGGTCCGGGCGCAGGACCGAAGTCCACACGCGTCCGGCAGTCCCCAAAATGTCTCGGGCCCCGTCGGCATTATCCTAAAGAGGGACGTCTCAGGCGCCAAGCAATAAACCTAACCCCTCCAAGGAGGGTTAAAACTTGGGGGTACGGCTCGAGGAAATTAACCATCCGGCACGAATGCCAGACAGTCTGCTGAAAAGCCTCAGCACGAAGCAGGGGTTGATCAAGCTTCCCCCAGTTATTCCTAATGAGAGATTTATAATGCCTTCTCTTTTACACTTATGCTAATTAGGTTGATTAATTAGCCAGTATCACTACATCCTCCTGAAACATATGGGTTTTATGCTCCTAGAAGGTCTTGTACTTCTAGTGATTGTTTCATTTTCGGGATTTCTTTCCTCTCCTTGTCTATCTCCCGTATTTCTTTCTTTGGGAAATCTAGATCTGTCCTACACTGAGCTGTAATCAAGATCGTCTTCTTGCATTATTTGATCTTCATCAGAGTTTTCAAACTCATTCTGGCCCACCTGATCATGAATTTCGTCGTCTGACGTTTCATTCTGTAAATGTTGTTGTAATAAATCCTTAATGGAAGGAATCGTAAAGATTTCTTCCTCATTTTGCTCTTCATATTCGCCCTAGGACCTTATTTGATCTGCATGGGTTAATATACTGTTCCCTTTTTCACTATTTATTATAGCTGTACCACACTTTTTTCATTTGTTGAATACGACATCGTTAGTGGAGCTCTAATTTGCCTTCCCATTAAAGCTGATGAGCTTTCTTGTTTTCCGGCGTGTTGTATTGTGGGATTGGTTAAAAACAGCCTTGGTAGAAAAACTTCTATTTTTTCCTTTTGCTGAGAACATGCTTTCAGTCCCATTTTTACGGTCTATGCCATACTTTCTGCTAACCCATTCGATATGGCTGTGTCTTATACGGCTTACACCTTATTTTTTCCAACTATAAATTTAGATCTTCATAAAAAAAAAATTCTGGTGCATTGTCGGATACCAGGGGTTTCGGTATGCCGTTTCTGGAAAATATGACCCTTAGAATCTGTTTTGTCGTAGAACTTTTCTTGTCTGGCTCACGGATTACTTCAGGCCAACCTGAAAAAGAATCTACTAATATTAATAAGAGTGCCACTCCAGTAATGTATGAATGATCCATATGCACACGATTCCATAGCTCCACTTCTCTGGACCACGAAAGTAAAGTAGTCTGTGTAAAATTTCTTCTTTCTCTATATTTGAATAATCAAATTCAGTGTTCGTTAGTCTTCTTGATAAATACATTATCGGATATCCTTCTTGTGATAATAATCCAGATATTGAATGCTCACTTGCATCTGTGGTTAACATAATGTCCGTTTTTGGATAAAAAAATTTCACTACTGGTTTCTTTCCCATAATTACTTTTAATCTATCAAAAGCTTTTTGTTGTTCCTCTGACCATATAAATTCAACATTATTTTTTCTTAAATTTTCAAACGGTTCATTCAGGGCCGTATATTTTGATACATATCGCCTGTAGAAATTCACCGGTCCCAAAAAAGATTCAAGTTCTTTTTTATTTGTTGGTGTCGGTATTTTTAGTATTTTTTCTATTAAGGCTTCGTCTCTTGATATACCTTCTTTTGAATAGAAATAACGTAAAAATAATATTTTACTACAATTGTTTACGCATTTTTTTTTTCATTTATTGTCATTCCAGCGTTTCTTAATCTATTCAAAATGATGTCGGTTTTCTTTTTTAATTAATTTTCATTAGTAGCTCCTAAGCATGTATCATCTTGGTAACAAATCATATTTTTTATATCTTCTCCTAAAACCTGTTCGATGTCCCTTTGAAATATGACACTTACTGTTTTTATTGCATATGGCAACCTTTTCCATTTTAGTAACCCTATTGGCGTATTTATCGTCATTACATCTTTGAAATTATTGTCTATTGGTATTTGGTGGTATGCCGTTATCAAATGTATTTTTGTAAAAACACTCATTTCTACCAGTGCATGTAATGCAACTTCAACATTAGGTATAGAATATGAATCCGAGCGAAAATTGGCCTAATGAGTAGACTGTTCGCTAATGGCCCGGAAGACCGGGGTTGAAATGTACTGGTAATTTTATTATATAGAATTATATAGGCTCTCTCATACACTTATGCTAATAAGGTAAATTGATTTGCCAGTATCACTACATATATCCTTTACAAGAAAAATGCCTCACTAAAAATGTGTTATATCAAGCAACAGGGGAAAAATGGAGAAAGATCGAACAGTATTTATATTGGAGTACGAAATGGACCTGGATTCCAAAGGTTTTATAATTATAAATTGTCCTTCCAGAATAGACGTTGTATAAATAGTTCAGGGCTGTTTAAATGTATATGTGAATTAGAATATACAAGAGGAATTGGACCTTAAAATGGAATTGGAAATCATACAAAGAGTGCATGGCTTTAATGAGGGGTGAATATCCTGTAGATTTTGTTTAGAGAAAAAGTTGTGGAGGATATCGTGGATAAAATAACTTGCTGAATAAACGAGTTAGAGTCTAAATTCAAATACAGATAAAGTATCCTTTAAAATTTGTTATCCTGCGAATTTTGATAAACCCAAAAATATTTTGAATATTTCAAATCTAAAAAAGGAGACGAGAAATGTGCTTATTGCATTGTGAGTTTAGATCCCGTGACATCTTTTAATGATACATTTCAACTGGCGACAAGCGTTTCAAAATAGACGTAGTACATGATTATCTATGTCACGTGACAAACTGTAAAAATATTGAAAATAAAAATATATATAAAAGGGAAAATAATTACTTTCTCATTTATTTCATTACTTATCTGATGATTGACATTCACGAAACTCGAGTTGAAAAACTTTGTGAGTTAACATTAAACATTATCTATCTATCTATCTATCTCCGCATGTATGTATGTGCGTATATGTCAGTATGTGTGTGTGTATGTGCGTGTTTGTGTGTGTGAGCAGACCATTGATTCAACTGTCTCATCGTGAAAAAAGCATTTATTTTACACAAATATTTCATTAAAGATAATTTTTCCCTTTTAAAGCACAAACTTTATTTGTGAAAATCAATCACATAGATATAATATTATAGAGGGAAAATTTCAGAACAAAATTCAGTTAATCAATACTTATCAGACTAAGGATATATATATATATATATATATATATATATATATATAGTTATTTTCATTTCAACAAAAAAAAAAAAAGAATTGTTAGAATGCAAGACAAAAGTAGACAATTTTATTTCACAGGGGTATGCCTTTGTAGACAGTCTGGTTAAGTAGACGTATCTTGTATTTAAAAAATATTTGTATCTACTCTGATGAGATTTGCAATCATACTGTCAGTTTCAATATCCATACATTTTACACTTTCGGATTTATTTAGGATTTGGTTTTTCATGTGTTTTGATGCATAGGATTTATATTGTTTTTGTTTGTAAGTATGATTTTATTTAATATTTGGTTTCTCATTAATTTTTTTGTAATTTTGTTCGTGATGTTGAGGTGTCTCGAGATTCAGATGATGAGTTGTTTGTTAATTTCAGTCGTTTTAGTTGTGTTGTTGGTTGGTTATAATTTATTTTGGATAGGAGAAAGGTTCGAGTTTTGGTGTGTTCAGTAGATGGTTTTTTTGCGGGGGGAGGCAATTGGATGAGAATTTGTTGCATTTTTAAATTTGGGGTTTTGTTTGACAGTTTTCTGTTGAGTCTTTTAAAAACTTGAAATTTTGGCCAATCATTTCGTTCAAGTTGCACTAGTTTTTGACAAGATCAACCGAGTTGATTGTTGCTGTTGTTGCTAATTTGACTTGCCTCTTGTAATTCATTAGAATCAGTGTTGATTTTCATAAAGGATTCCACTATTTTTCTTGCACCTAGAAATGTTATATCTCTTTCATATTTTAACTATGACCCCCATCTTTTTTTGTCTATAGTACATGTTCTTGATAATATGTGGTATGTTTCTCTTGAGAGTTTGAACATTTGGTTTCGTTGGGACAATCTGCCTTCACTTGGTCTGGGTATTTTTCGCCATACCTTCCATATGCAGCTTTCCTTACGGTGTCCACATTTTTGACATTTAAAGGGTTCGGAAATATATTATTCTACCTTTTCGAGTATGTAGTATCTAGTTTACTCTTTCTTAAAAATCATTGATTTATTAAATGTAAAAATGCGTCTTTGTATTACTTCACCACTTGTAATGGTTATAATTTTGAAGTTCCTGACTCCTTTGCTTTTCCAAAAGGCTGTTTGAATATCCTTTTTAGTGGAACTAAACGATGACATCCTGTTTCTGAGAATTCACTTTAAAGTGTTAAGCTTTTCATGCGGGTAAGTTTTGCATTTCAACTTGTGGAAAGTTTTCATGTTAATTAGGTTTTCAGCATGTTTTTCTGCTATCGACATCTACAAGTGGATTAGCACTTCTAATTATTTACACTGAAGTTGGATTTACCCTCCTGGAAATCATTATATCCCGTTAAGCAAGGAACAGTGTGTATAAAGAAGTCTCTTCGAGGGAGTCGTTTACGTTAAATCAAAAGAATGGCTTCATTGCTTTTAATTTCGTTTTGAAACTTATTTTTTATTCTCAAAATTTTTTCTAATATTTTTCCTTTAATATGAAACTGTTATGTCTGAAATATTAAAACCCCTACCTTTCCGTGCAATTGTCCTCACTAGAAAGCCGAAAAATGTATTTTAAATATTCCTTCTAAGCTATAAAACACATTATCATCAACAAAAAAACATAAAGTTTTTAATCATTGATAAAATCTATGAAAAAAAGAAAGACACGAAAATGTTGAAACAATGGGGAGTGATAATAAGGTGAAAATATTCAAACTAGTTGGAATCTACATGTTATTTTAGCTAAAAAGAAAAAAAGGTCTTAACCGAGACAGCGGTGTCATTGTTTTTAAAAAATTTAATGGACTAAATACATAATCAGAAAATAAATAGAAATCTTCAACCAGGATTTAAAATAAGCATAAAACATAAATTAGACATGAAAGTCTTCTTAGATGAAAACTATAATCTTGAAAAAAGAATTTACCAAATATCTAAGAAGTAAATTTATAAATTACTGAACATACAGAACACCTATTGTAAGTCCTTCCCCAATTCGTCATCAAAGAAAAACTACAGTCCATCAGCAAGAAATTATCTGAAAATCTTATCAGCAAGAGATTATCTGATAGTTCTATCAGCAAAACCATATTTAACAACACAAAAGAAGAATATGAAACATCTCGGAAAAATGGCAGATTCTCAACTCCATGAACATTCAACTCCCATAAAATAAAGAAAAACAAAAGAAAAATATTATTTGACTCAATCCACCGTACAATGCACAAACATCAAAATAAACATTGGCAAAATATTTCTCAAGTTGATAGACATTTCTCACAGTGAAAGAAGCTCCATAAAAATATTAGATAGAAACAGCGTAAAAGTTAGTTACAGCTGTATGAAAAATAAATTTTATAACAATGCCACAAAAATGGTCAGCCGGAAACCCCCAATGCTTTTTGAATCAATATTGTTTTTAACCAAGTGTCCGAGTCGAAATAATAGAAAATGTTTACAGTGGTATGACAGAAGGAACCTAGAAACTCATAGACTGTAAGTTGCCATTCACCTATTGTAAAAATGCTCACAGTACGTCTCTTTCTATATATAAAACTTAAACAAAACCAAAAACTTAAAGCAAATGTTTGCTAACAACACCGTGGAAACTAAGTAAAAACTGTCCTAGTATATAACAACATACCAAAGAGTTACGTACTCTTTGTTTAAAAGAAGAAAGTGACAATTATCCCATTTCCCAATCAACAAAATCTTATAGATAAAACAAATCTGTACTAATGTCCAAATACAAACACGATAATCCGTTTTTACTAAGCTATTTACCATCTCAACCTTTAAATGATAAGAAATAGTTTAACAACCAGCAATAAAAAAAAAACAACATTTAAATATTCGAATTTACTTATTCAAATAAAGGAGTAATTTAAGAATCTTCAAGTTTTGGTAAAAACAACAAATAAAACCCAACGAAAAGCTGGTGTATTTTAAAATAAGATAAACGAAGAAAAACTAATGTAAGCCATGAATCATGAAAACAGGTTCCTTTTTTGCTTGTTACGACATATATATATATATATATATATATATATATATATATATATATATATATATATATATATATATATATATATAATTAAACTTAAAACTCTTAGGAATTCTAAGCTTATTACCTGTCATAGTTTGAAACAGTTTGACTGAAACACATACATAACAATGATTAAGTTCAGCGTTTTTTGAATTTTGCCACTTTTCTTTGAAAGTAACGTTTTCAGCATTTGAAAACATTGGTGGATTTTCACATTTTTTGTTTTTGAAATAAGAGACGGTCGTAATATTTTTCTCAGGCAAAATATATTTTTTCTTAATTTTTTTTCTCATACACTCAAATGAAAAGATTAGAACTATTTTAAAATTTTTATGTACATTTTTTACTATGCATTTTTATATTAATGTTATCATTCAATTTAAAAGGGAAAAATAAAATTATTTAATCGTCAGTTTGCTAAAAATACACCTGTTAGTAAAAGAAAATAATTTTAATAAAGTTTTAATTCATGGATTATGAAAATATTCAATTTTTACTTCGATACACAGATATTATTCATAGTGAATACTTTGATTTTTTGAATATTTTTCTTTTAATTATTCCATTATGTATCCCGGCAGCAGCCTGTGTTAATCACATTAATATCAGTGGTAATATTATATTAAGACTTTTTTTTTTTATAGAAAAGATCTTTTTACCAAAGAAAAATTAACTTTTCCCTCTTTTTAAGGCAGGTGCTTTTGGGTATGGTCTTCTGTTGTGAAAATGGTCGAGGTACCAACAACATAAATTCCCTTGAATTCTTTTGGTAGTGCAGTTCATCTGATAATGAGCCACGTCTCCTTGTGCGGCCCGCTTGATAATGAGTTTTGTCTCCCGATAAGGGCCAACTGATGATGAGCCATGTCTCCTTGTGTGACCCGCTTGATAATGAACTATGTCTCCCGATGTGGCCCAAATGATGATGAGCCACGTCTCCTTGTGTGACCCGCTTGATAATGAACTATGTCTCCCGATGTGGCCCAACTGATGATGAGCCATGTCTCCTTGTGTGACCCGCTTGATAATGAACTATGTCTCCCGATGTGGCCCAAATGATGATGAGCCATGTCTCCTTGTATGGCCCGCCTGGTAATGAACTATGTCTCCCGATGAGGCCCAAATGATGATGAGCCATGTCTCCTTGTATGGCCCGCCTGGTAATGAACTATGTCTCCCGATGAGGCCCAAATGATGATGAGCCATGTCTCCTTGTATGGCCCGCCTGGTAATGAACTATGTCTCCCGATGAGGCCCAAATGATGATGAGCCATGTCTCCTTGTATGGCCCGCCTGGTAATGAACTATGTCTCCTGATGAGGCCCAAATGATGATGAGCCATGTCTCCTTGTATGGCCCGCCTGGTAATGAGCAACATCTCCTCATGTGACTCATTTCACAAGAAAGGTTGCCTATGCCTGATTTATAGTATAACTAACATACAAAATTTATTTCAAATATTTCTGGTCATTTCTGTTGTCCTATAGATTCCTCTGATATATTGCAGCGTAAATCTGATCCCATTACATATTTCAGGCTTTTTATATGCCAATCTCTGGTACGATTCACATTTCCAGAATCGGGAAAACGTGAAACTATTAGTTGCAACTTGTGTTTTTACTTTCTCTGTAATATGTTATTCAATACTGGAAGATATTTTGAGATACTTCTTTAGATAAAAACGTGTTCGAGTTTGTCTAAAATTTTCAGTACATTTGTTCCTGGATTAAAAAAATTGTTTTTCAAGAAAAAAAAAAAGAAGAAAATAATGGATTATTTTAATCTGTTAAAAGCGGAAACAGTTGATGGTTGAGTGAACAGTCACGTTTTGTAAGTATTGGACAAGAAAAAATGTGAAAAAAACAGAAAGTTTTATTAATTCGTTAGAATGTTTTTTCATCACTAAAACCATTTCTTGAATTTGTTTTAGTTTGATCTGAATGTCGGGGTTGAGGGGGTGACTTTGTTGTCTCGTTAACTTTTCTTGCGTAATTTTTGCTTTTCGTAGAACGTTCAGGAGAGAGAGAGAGAGAGAGAGAGAGAGAGAGAGAGAGAGAGAGAGAGAGAGAGGATAAAAATAAGAAAAGGGAAAACTGAAGAGAAAATATAGAGAGAAATATAAGAGAATGAAAGCGAGGTATGAAAAAAAAGAAGAAATAGATAAAATGATATGCTAAATTAGTAATGAGAAAGAAAGAAAGAAAGAAAGAAAGAAAGAAAGAAAGAAAAATAAAATGGGAAAATATTGAAAAAAAGTGAACCAAACGAAGTAGAAAAGACAGAAAAAATGAAAGAAAAATGTGAAAGGAAAGTAAAAAGAAAAGTAAAATAAAAACCTTTCTGAAGAAAAATATTGAGAAAGAAGAATAAAAGAATGAAATAAAAAAACCCAGAAAAGTTAATAAGAAAAAGAAAAAAAAAGATTGTTCGATGGTATAGATAATTGGGAAAAGGAAAATAAGCTTAAATTCGGGTAGTTTAGACGCAGGGTCAATGGTGATTATCAGTTTCTTGCTTCTGTGATCCAGTCTGAAAGTGACAGTAACCAAGCGCTGTTGATTTTCAACGCATATATATGTATGCTCCATCAACTATATTGACCACTTTTTATTTATGAATATAGCTAACTACAATATATATATATATATATATATATATATATATATATATATATATATATATATAGATAGATAGATGGATATACAGTTTATATGGCCCATGTATAATAATCATAATTCTCTGTAAATATCCGTCTCCCTCTATCTTCCTCTTTATTTCACTCTTTTTTTTTCTCTCTCTCTTTCTTTTTCTCACTCAGATCCTACGCTTGAGTCAGACTAAATCATATTCAATATCAATTATAACAGAACTGCTAACCGTAAAAACAAATTGACAAGCAAATTGACAAGCAAATTGAAAACAAATTGAAAAACAAAGAAGGGTTCTGTTTCAAAAAAAAAAATCATTTTTTTTCTCAAAAAACAAAAATCGAAACTAATTCGTAATGGCGCAACGATTTCGGTATTCTTACAAGATTTTAGAAGCCTTGCCACTATCGATGAAACAACTTACAGGATAGAATTAATCATTTTAGGAAATGGGATACAGATCCCTACTTACCTCAACCCCCATTTGCCATTGCCCTCAGCTTATATAAATTAAGTAATCAACTCAGCAATGACTAGGATTCATTTATATTCATTTACATAAAAATTAGAATAAAAGATTTTTTAAAAGACATGTGTCCGATATAATTAAATTAAAAGAAATTCTACTTCAATTTTCCATTATTTTTCAGGGGCATTACAACAAGTATTTTATCGGATGCATAATGGCCTGTCAAGTGGAAAATTTTGCACAAATAATGTCAATTCATGCAACAATAAGAAGATGGCCGGACATAACCAACTTTAAATGGAAGACATCGCTTTTCTTTTCTTCTTTCTAAAATCTATTTCCATTTTATTAATTTCGAGACCTGCAAAGAAATCGCCTGACTTAGCTAATTGCTGTTGGCCTCATATAAAGTTGGCAGCTGAGAAACTAAATTCATTGTAATCAGTGGAAATTCCACGGGTGTTGAAGATTATCTATTATCTTATAACTCTTCCGCTCTTTCCTCTTTTTGCTTTCATTTTACCAATGAATTATTAATTTACCCCTTGTGAGATTTTCACACAACCATTGGGCGATAATCTTTCTGTCGAGTCTGAGTGACAATAGATTTGCTACTCTCGATTATTATTTAATTTGCAGTTTCATCTCTATCACCACATAATCTCCACCTACAATTTCATTGCGCTACAGCTGTTTACGGAATGTTGCCCGAAACATGAAAAAAATAATAAGAATAAATTAATTCAAAAACAAACAAAATAACTACTGCGCAATTGTAATAAAAAACGGAGAACCTTCTTAATGGAAAATACCAAAGTGACTGTATTGAATACAAAAAGAGTATAAAAATGGATGGGCAAAATAGAAAATTTGGTTTCTGCTCAAGACACTTTCAAAAAAGATTTTATCATATTTATCCAACCCCTCCGCTCGGGCAGGATATGACACAAGGTCAATTTTAAGCGAAGTTTAACAGGTTTGAATTCAGAGTTTTCCTTCAAAAAGATTTTATAACAATAATGTTATAATCAACTTTGTAAATGCCAAATATATACATAGTACCTCGTTCACTAAACATGTCTGAGACATCAAAACAAAATGCCGTGGACCCAATCTTAAAGTGGAAAATTATCAAAAGAGCACGTAATAACAAGTCGGGTAATAAATTTAGTCTCTTTTAAATAGAAGAAAAACTGGTAATTGCAAAGTATCTCAGTTTTAAAGAATTGTTAAAGATCTGAGATATTAAACAGATGTAGGCACAAAAATAAATGACTGCTTCATTGTTAACTATTTGTTTGTTTTTATTTTATTCTTCCTTGGAATTATTTTCTACAAGATTCTTGTAGATTCTTATTTCTACGTTTGTCTCAATAACTTTATGTCAACTTTTTCTTAAAAATCCTTTTCATTGAAATCTCGGTTAGAAGATTCTATTACTTATTGAGTACTCTAAACCGGCTCAACATGAGTATTGAAAACTTTTTCAATATTTATTATGTGGCTATTCCTTTGGTTTCCTTTTTTTTTTTGTTTTTCAAAGTATAATAACTCTTTCGTTTTTATTTCTTTTTTCTCTCCGTGGCATTTTCTTTTTTTACTATATATATATATCATCATCATCATCACCTGCGGCTAGCACAGATATACCTGACCCTCTCTCTCTCCACGTCTCCCTATCATTCATCGCCTTCGGCAGGTCTTCGGGGTTACATCCCGTATCATCACATAGCTGCTGTATGAATGTTCGAGCTGGTCGTCCTGCTTTTGATTGGCCATATGCGGGGATCCACAGGAGCACATCACTTACGATCTCGTCTTTGCTTCTCCAGCAGTGTCCGGCATGTCTGGTTCGTCTAGCGTGTATAGTTTTCGTGATAAGTGGTAGGTGGCCGTACAGTTGGCGCCGTGTGGGGTGTTGCTGCCAGGACCTGTTCAATATTGCTCGCAACATTCTTGTATAATTGCCGTCGAGCTTCTTCTCCAAACGTTTAGTCAGCGTCCGAGTAGTGCATCCATACAGCAGTATCGACACGACCGCCCCCTGGAAGAAACTGCGTTTCATTTTATCGGTCAGGTTTGATTTCCATATGATCGAAAGCCTATCGGTAGCTGTCCATGCCTTCGTTAGCCGTGTGTCGATGTCTTTTTCGGTTGATGAGACGCAGCTTCCTAGGTAGGTGAATTTGTCAACCAGTTTCCGGGAGGTTCCGTCTAGTGTGGAGATGTCGCCTTTCTGATTAAAGCACATAAATTCAGTTTTCTGTGCATTGACATGGAGTCCAATGCCTGCAGTGGCTCGTTCCAAACTATGCAGTAGTGTTTCGGCTTGGTTGGGTGTATTGGCCAGTAGCGCTATGTCATCGGCGTAGTCGGCGTCGGTAATTGTTTTTGCGGAGTACCTTCTGCTACTTTTCTTTGTCAGCTCAAAGCCGTTTTCCCTAATGTTATCGATCGATGTCCTAAGTATGTAGTCTAGACAGATGATAAAGAGGTATGGGGCAAGCGTGTCCCCTTGTAGTACTCCTGCTACAATGTCGAAGTAATCTGTGTCTCCATCTGGTGAACGCACTTTCACTTTGGTGTTTCTGTAGAGAATCGTTATTGCTGGTACGGTTTCTTCTGGTAGGCCGTATGCTAGTAGTATTTGTTCCATCTTCCCTCTGTGAATGGAATCGAAGGCCTTGGTAAAATCGACAAATAGTAATGTCGCCTGTAAGTTTTTTGCCATCACGCTTTCTAGGATTCTACGAATGGTCAATATTTGTGAGGTCGTGGAGCTGTTTTTTCTGAAGCCATTTTGGTTTTTCCTCAGGATTTTGTCGATTTGGGGTACTATGCGGTTTCGTAGTAGGGCATTGTAGATTTTGGCTGCTGTGGATGTGAGAGTTATACCTCTATAGTTCTTGGCTAATCCGAGGTCACCCTTTTTAGGGAAGGGGAGGATGCATCCCTTCGTCCATCTGTCTATCGGATTTTGGTTATAAACTGCGTTGCAGTGTCGGAGCAGTATGGCGTCGAATTGTCTCGTCTTCCACACTTCTGGGGGAATCTCGTCAAGCCCTGCAGCTTTTCTATTTTTAATTTTTCTAAGAACCCAGTCGAGTTCTTCTTTAGTGAACGGCCCTAATTTAATGTCTAATTGCTTACTGATAATTCTGGTGATCGGTTCCTGCGTAATGTTCGGAGGGTTAGCTAGTAGATTTTCAAAATGTTGTTTCCACAGTTTAATTCTTTCTTGTTGGTTTGCCGCTTTCAGTTTTGCTTTGGCTGTGCTTTTCCTTCCACTCACTTCGTTTATTGTTTGCCAGGCTATCCTAGACTGTCTATCCTCCACCGAGTCTCTAATCTTATATATATATATATATATATATATATATATGTGTGTGTGTGTGTGTGTGTGTGTCTGTCTGTATGTGTGTGTGTGTGTGAGAGAGAGAGTCACCGATGGAATTTGATAATAATTTTTAGCTTTATCGATTCCGATGTATATGCGTCAATATAGGAATTATTGATTTTTTTTAATTAAAAATATTCCATATCGAAAATAATAATAAAAAAAATCTTTTTCTGTTCTGAATGCCCTTTTTTACGGATTTGTAATATAAACTGGAAATTTCTCACCGTCACAGAATTTGTATCAATTCTTTGCATTTTTCATTATATTTTTTTTCATCAATATCTTTTCCCAAAAGATCTGCCTTTATGTGTTGATGTGGCCTTTCAATAAATGTCAAGCTCATTGCTTGCTTTTAGTTTTTCTACTGTTAATTTCAGTTAAATCTTAAAGTGTAAAACTGGAAAAAGGTTAGACGATAATATGAACTCTTGAAGGAATTGATTAGAGATTTAAAGAGACCTTTATAGAAAGAAAAAATGACAGCTGAAAAGGAAATTTGTAAAGAGACAAATTGAGTGAAGAGGGGGGGGGAAGAGAATGGCATACTATTATGCTAACCCTACACATTTGAAATAGGGCGTAAAACAATCCCACTACTCCCTCCATTTCAGTTCAATACCATTATAAGCTAAACTTATTATGATGGTGTGTAAGTGTGTGTGTGGGTGGAGGGAACCATTGCTCGGTGGTTGAGTGGGTGGTGTATTTCCTACAGGTGTCAATTTGTCTGAAATCGTCCACTTGGGTAACTGATTTTCCAAGTTTGTTTTACTTATTTGAAAGATTGATGCAACATAATCTTCAGACTCGCGACGTTTCCAATTTTGTCTTAAGCCGGAGTAAACTAAACTTAATAAATATCCATTGAATCACAAGTTATTAGATAAGCTAAATGTTTTAATGCAGAATGTGATAAATAAAAATTAACCAAAATGCAATGAAAGATATGTTAGCATTTTTAAAAAAGGTTTTGCATGTGTACAAGTAAAAGTTATGGTCATAAAATGATTTGAAGAAACCTGAAATGGGTAGTAAGGAAAATGAAGATAAAATACATAATTAAAAGACGAAATTTGGCAATATGGGATTATAATAAGGGTCTCAATGAAAATCAAACTCATTGTAATAGTCATAATGGTTTGCAAAAGTAACTTATTAACCACCACCCGACAACAAGCGTCCTGTTTAAAATATTTTAGGCAAGCAGTAATTCTATGGAAGAAGAAATTAAAAAGGCTGGAGGGAAAATATCTGGCGGTCTGTATGATCTCCAATGAAGTGAACGAACTGTTTTGCATATCTGTAATGTGATATGGTAGATCCAAGTTATAAAAAGAATTCCAGGGGAAGGAAAGAGACAAAAAAAAATAACAAGAAAAATCAGACAGAGAGTCTATGGGAACAGCCAGCTGAACTCCGTGTGACTCTGACCAAACCACTCGTTGTCGATTAGCCAGTCACGAGTGAATGACTACAGTAATTAAAAATGACTAAAAAAAACCGGCGATCCCAAATGTTCTGCGCAGGTGTGGAACCATCGGAAACGGATATGTCCTCTCTCTGACACCAGATGGAAGTAAGGGGACGACTAAGATTTGAATGTTAGTTGGCTCAGAGATGTGATGAGGTAAAGACAGTCAATTGACGATAAGATATGAAGACGACCGAGGGTTGCAACCCCCATTTTTGGGTGGGCTCCGAAAAAATTCTCACACCAGATTCGAACCTGTGAGGAAGAAACCAGCGATCAAACATATTAGATTTACAAAAATATTCAAGGAAGAAAATTTAAGGTCTGTCTCTGCTTTTTTCTCCTCATGACATTTTATTTCTCTTTGTCCACCTAACGTGGGCGACTCAAGTTTCCACACGCTGTTTCTTTCTCTCCACGACTACTTTAACAGTGTTGTAGAGAATAAACTTTAGTGTTAGTGAACTAAGACAGAATTTCGTGTATTCGTCACCACTTTCCCACGGCGCGGTTACAACTGGGTCCCACTATTAAGAAGCAGCGTTACACGCACTATTCCGTTCCATCACGAGGTGGTACAACCGTACATTTAGTGTGTAACGGTACAACGTTCTATTTGGTACCGATATAATACATATCTACGAAATCAGTGCAACGGATCCAAAATCAATTTCTTATCGACGAAGTTGGAAATGATTTTTTTATTGAATGAAAAATAACATATTGATTGTTGATAAAAAATTAGAGTTTAGATTCTTTCGAAAGAAATGATTCAAATAAAATAATAAAGCGGGGCGGGGGGGGATAACTGAGACACTTTAAAATGGCAAATCATTTTAATATTATGAAGTAGTTGTATTTATGCTTCTTTCTAGTATTTCTTGACTATGAATTATCATATTAATTGTTTTATTGCACATCTAGTACGATAGATTTTTGTAATAAAACGACAGCCTCATAATTTTCGTCTTTGGACTCCAGAAAGAGCTCAGTGTTTTAGGTACAATACAGAACAGCAGCAGCGGCGGCGGAACAGCCACTGAAACTTGCTTAGCGGCGAAGAAGAGCAAAAATATTGGATACGAGAGATTAGGAATCTGTTGTTTGGGAGAGTGAATCGTAAGAGTGCGAGGCATCTTTTGCTTGATTTCCATCAAACTTTTAGAAATTGTTAGAATCATCTCTGAAAATTAAAAAAAAAATTCCGGCTAACATTATTTGATTCTTTAGTCTTAAAATTAGAAATTACTTCTTATGCTAATAAAACGTTAAGTAATCACAAGGCAGCCAAAATTTGCAAGGGAAGTAAAACGTTTATCACTCAAAATAATTGGCTTCATTTTCAAAATGACAATTTCTTTAACAGCTAAAATAGGAATATGATAATTTATTTATTTGATTTATCACATTAATTATCTATCATATTAATTACTTTTAAAATGTTTCTACTATATTAATTGGTATAAATTTTTGAGTTCATGGGGATGAATTAAAAAAAAATTCGTATTGATTCATTTCTGTAAATGTTTACGTGTACATAAACGGATCAAAGGTGACTATGCATTTGGCGAATAACAATGCACAAATGTTCTATATCGGTTCGGTAAGCATCAAACTCGATAGGCTATTCATAAAAGTTGGCTTTTTTTTTGTATCATCATTTGATGTATTATATCAAAGGTAATCATCGTCTAAGGATTTTTTTAGGAAAAATATTCGCGTACAAAGAGTTTACGACTGATCTGTGTTTGAAATTTAAACATTCTGAATAGAATATATTTATTGAACCTACATGGAATTATATTAAATGGAAATTTTAGATGTTTTTCTTTCAATTAATACGCGCCTTGTAACGTATCTCGTCTCCCAGGATTCAGAATTTTCAGAGAACTATTTTCACTCTCTAAGTGCCGTAATACAATATAGCTGTTCAATCTATTGAAAGACGAAGGCCACACAGGTAGGAGAGAAAAAGTTGATCTAAAGAATTTTTCGATTAAAGCTTTTACAATGACAAGACTGATTACTTGGAATAGGACAATTTTGGGGGAATTTAAATTCTATCTTTCTGTTGATTTATTTCGTATTAGTCGACCTAAGGCCTTTCAGTATTTCTCTTTATTGTTTGAGCCAAACCTTCTGGTGTAGTAGAAACAGAAAAAATTTGTAAAGTAAGTTGAAAAGATGATTTTCTTCTTTTAAATTAATGATTCAATGAAAAATCTTTCAAAAATAGACAGGCGAGTTTTCTTTAATGTGACATCCGGTCAGAAAGTGTGCCGGTTCTTTTTGGCCATTAGAAGCCGGAGATCGAAAGGTGCAATACAAAGAAATAGAGATTTCATTCGCTGATTTTTTTTTCTTTTTCACAACCAGACTTTGTTATCTAAAGTTTCTCTTCCTCCAATTTAGCCTTTTGTATATACTACCATACTCATCAACAACCATAAAGAAGCAGCAATAGTAGCAGCGGCAGCAGTAAATAGTGTCAGTAAGAATAATAATGATGGCTTTGTTTTGTTTTAGGGTATATCAGCATTTGTGGATTAATAATGATGATTATGTTAAACTTCAACGATTAAATAATAACAATAATAATTGGAAATCGGAGGAAGATTCGAGACCATCCAAACTATAGCATTGTTAAGAACTGCCGGAATACTACGAGATAGTCCCACAAAGCTGGATAATAGACTCTCTCAAAAATGTACCATGTCCGACAATGTCATAAAGTTTATTGAAGAAACCATAGAAAGTAGAATTGACAGCAGGCAGAAAAAGTTTTGTTGAGGTGAAAATCCAGAGGGGTATACTCCAGGGTGATGCGCTATTACCATTACTATTTTCAATAGCGATGATGCCGCTCAATAACATTCTTAAAAAAATACACATATGGCAACAAACTTGCTAAACCCTAAGAAAAGATCAATCATTTGATATATATGGATGACCTCAGACTGTTTGCTAAAAATAAAAAAGAATTGGAAACCCTTATACCGGCAGTGGGAATGTACAGTCAGGATATAGGGATGGAATTTGGCTCAGAAAAATGTGCCATGCTAATAACGAGAAACTGAAAACGATAAATGACGGGAGGAATAGAACTATCAAACCAAGAAAAAAGTCTGAACGCTTGAGAAAAAGAAAACTCACAAACACTTGCGAATAGTGGAAGCGGACACCATCAAATAAGCGGAGATGAAAGAAAATAAAAAAAAAAAAACCGGACATGAAAGAAAAAAATTTAAAAGATTAAATATCGCAGGAGAACGTGAAAGGTACTCGAAACCAAACTATATAGCGAAAATCTCATCAAAAATGTTGACACCTGGGCTGTTCCTCTTGTCAATTTGCAGGATCATTCTTGAAATGGACAAGAGAAAAAGAAAACGCATGATGATTCATAAGAGCCTTACATCCCAGAGATGTATGTGTCAAGAAAAGAAAGAGGAAAAAGACTCGTCAGCATTGAAGATAGCATCGATACATCGATACAATGATTAGAAGACGACATAAAAAGAGCAACGAAAGACAAATTACAGCGAACACTGATAACACAAGGATCAACAGAAGAACAATAACTCGGAGATAAAAATGGGAAAAACAACAGAATGGATATTCCATGAGACAAACAAGCGAAATCATTCACGAGAAAACTTGGGTATGGCTAAGGAAGGGAAACCTTAAGAGAGAAATTAAATCTCTTCTACTAGCAGCACAAAACAATGCCATAAGGACCAACTATAATAAAGTAAAAATAGATAAGATGCAACAAAATAGCAAGTGTAGGTTATGTTGTGAAAGAAACGAAACGATCAAATAATAAGCACATGCAGCAAATTACAGCAAAAAGCGTATAAGACTAAACACGACTGGGTGGAGAAGGTAATCCACTGGGAATTGTGCAAGAATCTGAGATTTGACCATACCAACAAATTGTATATATACAATCGAGAATCCGTCCTGGAGAATGAGCCCTACAAAGTTCTCTGTGATTTTGAATGACAAATATATTACCTAATCTCGGGCAGATGATTATACGACCAGACCTAGTGAGAGTCAACAAAAAGTAAATAACCTGCTGAATAGTGGACTTAGACGTCCAAGCGGACTACAGAGTAAAATTAAAAGAAAGGGAAAGATAAAAATCAAGACTTTGCTTGAGAACTAAAAAAACAAAAACAATGTAGCATGAAGGTGATAGTGATACCAATTGTAATTTGTGCATTCGGAACAATCCCCAAAGCATTAGTAAAGCGGCTGGAAGACTTGAAAATAAAAGGACAAGTGCTGACCATCCAAACTATAGCATTATTAAGATCGGTTGCGATACTGAGAAGAGTCCTGGAGACTTGAGGAGACTTGCTCTCACTTAAATTCCATTGGAAAACCATCATCTAACTCCGGTGTGAAAAACTCTCAAATGGAGTTAAATAAAATAAAATAAATCATTTCTCTTAAGTTCTTTTTCCCTCTTTTCTTTCTGGTTGTTGAAAATATTCTAAAAAACTTAGTATAATAAACCTTTCCTTTTTTTGAGCAGCTTTTTTGTTTTTGCAAGTATACAGTAGTTAAATATTTACAAAAAAATAGAAAATTAAATATTTCGGTTTCCCTAAAATGGTAAGATTCTCCCCGTCTTTTCTTACATGTTGCCCGTTTCAAATTAGACACTTCAGTGCTAACATTTCTGACCTCAACCAATTTGTATCGGGGGGTGGGGGTGGAGATTGTATTTAGGGGTGGGGAGGTGTGGAGATTGTATCTAATTATCACTATTTTTTTTTTTTGCTTTTAGAAATTGTCGTCTTTTGGGAAAGTGAAAAATAGACAAATATTTGGATATTTTACCAGAGAACTAAAATCTGTGGAACATGAGGGTGACAGCGATACCAATTGTTGTGAGTGCACTTGAAATGGTCTCCAAAGGCTTGGAAAAAACTGGTGATTTAAGGAACAGAAGAACACAATATTGTTAAAATCAGTTAGAATATTCAGACGAGTCCGAAAGACCGATGGAGATTTTCTGTTCCTTAGAATCCAGTGGATGACCACCAGCATTAACAGGTATAAAAAAAAAACGTGCAAGGATTTTGCCTTGCTTTATGACTCCTCATCAGGATCCCAAAACAAGACGATCCATGTCCACACTGAACACCTGCTAACTGCTTATCCTACTGAAACAATGTGGGCGCAGACCATGTAACTCTCTCAGACAGATGCGAAATGTAAAACAAGCAGGACTCCTGAGACACATATACATATTCACTGGAATCCATGGTTCACTCTTTCAGCCCTTGGCAGTCATCATCCAATATACTCTTCCTCATTAGCTGAAGTCAGCTAATTCCACCAACAGACCAACAAACACTAATTGAAGAAACCCACCATTCCTGGCCATTATTATCATCAACATTGTAATTAGATGTCAGAGAGAGCTCCGTACAAATCCTGAAAGCACAAGCATGAAAACCCAGCAATTCCATAGATACCTTACTGACTGCAAATCTATACAACTAGGATCCTATCAGCAGTACCACCCTGTCTCTGGTTTCACTCTACCCATGTTCCTGTGTGTAGCGCTACAGAACTTACATCGTTATCTACCACACCAGTGCCGTATATAAACCTTTTGGCTGTTATCTGCAAATCTATCAGCTAAAGCCCTATCAATGCTGCCATTGTCATAATGTTGTAATAAAATGAATATCATAATTCTATTAGTGCTAGCTTCACTCTACCCATGTTCCTATGTGCAGCGTTAGAGACCAAAAGGCGAGACACAACTGGGTGGGCAAGGTGATCCACAGGGAAATGTGAAAGAAATTTAAATTTCACCATGCCAACAAATGATATATGCACAACCCAGCACCTGTCCTAGAAAATGACACACACAAACTCCTATGGGACTTTGATATACAAACAGATCACCTAATCTCGGCCAGAAGACCAGACTTTATTATAATCAATAACAAAAAAAAAAAAAAAAAGAAAAAAAGAAAGAAAATCTGCCAAATTGTCGACTTTGCTGTCCCGGCTGACCACAGAATAAAACTGAAAGAATATGAAAAGAGTGATAAGTACCTCGACCATACTAGAGAATTGAAAAAACTATGGAATATGAAGGTGACAATTATACCAATTGTTATTGGTGCTTTTGGCACGGTAACTAAAGGATTATTAAAGGGCTTGGAAGATTTGAAAGTTGGCAACCCAGTGGAGACCATCCAAACAACAGCATTATTGAAAATGGCCAGAATATTGCGAAGAGTCCTGGAGACTTGAGGAAACTTGCTGTCACTCAATCTCCAGTGAAAGACCATCAGCTTACGCTGATGTGAAAAACCCTAATGAATGATAATAATAATAATGATAATAATAGTGGACTTTGCTGTCCCGGGTGACCATAGAGAAAAATTAAAAGAAAATGAAAAGAAAGAGAAATACCTTGATCTTGTTTAGGAATGGAAAAAACTGACGAACATGAAAGTGACGTTTATACCAATTGTAATTGGTGCTCTTGATACAGTCACCAAAGGATTATTAAAGGGACTGGAGGACTTGGAAATGAGAGGACGAGTGGAGACTATCCAAACTACTACATTATTGAGATTGGCCAGAATACTGAGAAGAGTCCTGAAAACTTGAGGAGATTTGCTATTACTCAAACTTCAGTGAAAGATCATCATCTAACACTGATGTGAAAAACTCAAGGAGTAAATAATAATAATGCACAAACCACAATCCGTGCTAGAAAATGAGAAGTATTGAATTCTCTACAACTTTGAGATCCAAACGGATCACCCTAATCCTGGCTAGAAGAGCAGATCTAGAGGTGATTAACAAGAAAGCAACTGGTAATATTGTTGTATACTCAACACAATAAAGACGAGCGAGACAGTTCTTAGAAAAATACACCTCTCATTTTATTTGAAAGGGTTGTGTGTGTGAGGGAGTTGGAGACCGAACAGAACTGCAACATATTGACCCCCACTCTTATGGCCATCAGCATTGTGTCTTTCTCGTTCTCCAGGGTTGCTCAACCGGAGGCCCGGGGACCCAGCTCTCTGCTGGGTGCTGTTTTCTCTACAGCAGCATTTCTTCAACTCTTCTGATCCCCAAAACTCAATCGGGGGTCCCGAGTGCCCCTTCTGCTGGGTGCTGGCTTTCTCTACCATATCTTGTCTCCAAAACTCCTTGAATTTCCTGTGCACTGAGTTATATAATAGTTCAACACCCACTCAATATCTCCCCATAACTGGCCATCGGAATATGCACTTCCACCATCTTTGGAGTGGCATGTTTGATCGTCATCGAGCGGAAATAACTGTCATGCAGTTCACAGGTCACTCTCTTCCGGTGCATCAGTTTGTGACTGTACCGTGGGATTTTAACCCTGTCCCATATTGTCAGCCATGCTCGCCCACGCCAATGGAATATGCACTTCCATAGTCTTTGGAATAGCATGTTTGGCCGGGTCGGAGGTCAATATACTACAAGATCGTGGATTTTGCCGTTCCAGCTGATCACAGAGTTACAAGAAGCGAAAAGAGAAAGGAATACTTGGATCTTGATTGAGAACTAACAAAAGCTGTGGAATATGAAGGTGACGATTTTATCAATTCTAGTTGGGGCGCTTGGAATGATCCCCAAAGGTCTAGGGGAATTGGAGACAGAGGAAGAAAAGAAACAATACAAACTACAGCTCGGTGAAAATCAGCTAGAATACTTAGGAGTGTCCTGGAGACTTGAGGAGAATTGTTGTCACTTTATAGATTACTTAGAAGATTACTGGAGATTAAGGAGACTTGTTGTCACTTATTGAAAAGCTCCGAAGAGTCCTGGAGACCTAAGGAGACTTATCACTTTATAGATTACTTAGAAGAGTCCTAGAGACATAAGGAGACTTGTTGTCACTTAGTAAAATACTTAAAAGTTTCCTGGAGACTTGAGGAAACTTATTGTCACTTAATAGGAGAGCCCTGGAGATATGAGGAAAATTGTTGTCCATTCAATGAAAAAACACCCGTTAAATTTGTTGGGAAAAAACTTGTATAAAGTAAAAAATAACCTTTTTATTGTATTTTATATTTGTGACACTATGTAGGTGGTCCGCCAAGCAGACGATCCCTTTGTCTGTTTTGGCGCGAATCCAGACAAAGGGTTCGGACTCGATATCTCGACACGACCGGAAGTAGGAAGGAAACACCAGTCGACAGTTGGACAAAGGAACACAGAGGAAGAGTTGGCGACGGGCGACGGAAAGTGGCAGATGAGGTCGACACCGGACAGCAGAGAGACCAGTCGGATGAGATAGGGTCCAGCAGCAGTGAGGGAAGTCCGGTCAAGATGGGTTGGCATTCCTAGTTGCTTTGTAGAAATTTCGCTAGAAATCCACGCTAGCGTTAGTCTACATATGCACAAAGGAATGCACAGTGTCACAGAAACACCCTTCTTACACTTGAATTAACCCAAGCATATTGTTCGTTTGTTCTTTTTCTCCCACTCCCTTGATTGTATTTCTTGTAGCTATGAAGAAATGTGCGATACCCCTATCGGAACCCCTAGATGATCACCGTCCAAGAAGTGAAATGGTTAAGAAGTTGATGTATTCGGGAGCCGAGGGGGTATTGTCCCATATTGTTAATTTTTTCTCCACTCGTCATGTAATTTCCTAGTCTTCCGATTATTATTAATTTACTCCTTTTCGAGTTTTTCACACTAGCGTTAGCCAATGGTTTCTCAGAGGAGGATGAGTGACAACAAGTCTCCACAAGTCTCCAGTACTCTCAATATTCTGGCCGATCTCAGTAAGGCTGCAATTTGGATGGTCTTTTCTCGTACTCCAGTCCCAGTACCAATCATTTGGTGACTGCACCAAAAGCATCAATTACAAATAGTATCACCATCACTTTCATGTTCCACACGTTTTTAAATTCCTTGAAAGGTCGAAGTACTTCTCTTTCTTTTCACTTTCTTTTAATTTTCTTTCTGGTCAACTAGGAGTGCAAAATCCACAATTTTGCAAGTTCTCTTTTTCTTGTTGATTATTATAAGGCCGAATTAGGTGATCCATTTGTATTTCAAAATCTCAGAGGATTTTGTGCGTTTCATTCGCCAGGACAGATTCTGGATTGCACATATACCATTTGTTCGCATGGTTAAACTTCAATTTCTTAGACTATTCCCAATGGATCACCTTTCCCATCCAGCCGTGTCCAATCTTATACTCTTTCTGGGTTAATTTCCTGCATTCGCTTTTTATGAGATTGATCGTTCCGTCTTTATCACCACATAACCAACATTTGCTGTTTTGTTGCATCTTATCTATTCTTGCTTTGATATGATTGATCCATATGGCATTGTTTTGTGGTGCTATCAAAAGAGATTCAGTTTTTCTATTGAGGTTTCCCTTTCTTAGCCGCGTCCACTTTTTCTCGTGTGTGATTTTGATCTTGCTTGAATATAGTAGTTTTTCTAGATTCTGGTTTGTGGAGCACCCAATTTGCTTGTACAATTCTTAGTGTATTATTTTTCCTACTCTGTCATGTATATTTTTCTTTTTGAGCCAGATAGTTATATTCATTTATGTTGTGACATTGATGCTTTTTTTATTAACTGCGATGATATGGGATTCCATTTCTCTTTTTTTTCAACACTGTTGGCGAGGCTTCAAATACGTTAGTTGCCCCACCCCGAAGATGGATAAGAACCTAACCAAAAAAATGTGTCCTGAGCATGACACTAGATTATAACCAGATCAGTTCATTTTTCTCTTTTTATTTTTGTAGTCTGTTTGTAGGGCAAAATTTCGGATGTAGAGCATAAAGCATAGGTATCATTTGGAAAATCTTTTTTCATTTTCAGCCGTATCTAATCATTTCAAATGAAAATCAAATGATAGAGAAAGTATTCAGAAAATGATAGAGAAAGTATTCAGAAAATGATAGAGAAAGTATTCAGAAAATGATAGAGAAAGTATTCAGAAAATGATAGAGAAAGTATTCAGAAAATGATAGAGAAAGAATTCAGAAAATGATAGAGAAAGTATTCAGAAAATGATAGAGAAAGTATTCAGAAAATGATAGAGAAAGTATTCAGAAAATGATAGAGAAAGTATTCAGTAAATGATAGAGAAAGTATTCAGAAAATGATAGAGAAAGTATTCAGAAAATGATAGAGAAAGTATTCAGAAAATGATAGAGAAAGTATTCAGAAAATGATAGAGAAAGTATTCAGAAAATGATAGAGAAAGTATTCAGAAAATCAAATGATAGAGAAGTATTCAGAAAATGATAGAGAAAGTATTCAGAAAATGATAGAGAAACTATTCAGAAAATGATAGAGAAAGTATTCAGTAAATGATAGAGAAAGTATTCAGAAAATGATAGAGAAAGTATTCAGAAAATGATAGAGAAAGTATTCAGAAAATGATAGAGAAAGTATTCAGAAAATGATAGAGAAAGTATTCAGAAAATGATAGAGAAAGAATTCAGAAAATGATAGAGAAACTATTCAGAAAATGATAGAGAAAGTATTCAGAAAATGATAGAGAAAGTATTCAGTAAATGATAGAGAAAGTATTCAGAAAATGATAGAGAAAGTATTCAGAAAATGATAGAGAAAGTATTCAGAAAATGATAGAGAAAGTATTCAGTAAATGATAGAGAAAGTATTCAGAAAATGATAGAGAAAGTATTCAGAAAATGATAGAGAAAGTATTCAGTAAATGATAGAGAAAGTATTCAGAAAATCAAATGATAGAGAAGTATTCAGAAAATGATAGAGAAAGTATTCAGAAAATGATAGAGAAAGTATTCAGAAAATGATAGAGAAAGTATTCAGTAAATGATAGAGAAAGTATTCAGAAAATGATAGAGAAAGTATTCAGAAAATGATAGAGAAAGTATTCAGAAAATGATAGAGAAAGTATTCAGAAAATCAAATGATAGAGAAGTATTCAGAAAATGATAGAGAAAGTATTCAGAAAATGATAGAGAAAGTATTCAGTAAATGATAGAGAAAGTATTCAGAAAATGATAGAGAAAGTATTCAGAAAATGATAGAGAAAGTATTCAGTAAATGATAGAGAAAGTATTCAGAAAATCAAATGATAGAGAAGTATTCAGAAAATGATAGAGAAAGTATTCAGAAAATGATAGAGAAAGTATTCAGAAAATGATAGAGAAAGTATTCAGAAAATGATAGAGAAAGTATTCAGAAAATGATAGAGAAAGTATTCAGAAAATCAAATGATAGAGAAGTATTCAGAAAATGATAGAGAAAGTATTCAGAAAATGATAGAGAAAGTATTCAGAAAATGATAGAGAAAGTATTCAGTAAATGATAGAGAAAGTATTCAGAAAATCAAATGATAGAGAAGTATTCAGAAAATGATAGAGAAAGTATTCAGAAAATGATAGAGAAAGTATTCAGTAAATGATAGAGAAAGTATTCAGTAAATGATAGAGAAAGTATTCAGAAAATGATAGAGAAAGTATTCAGAAAATCAAATGATAGAGAAAGTATTCAGAAAATGATATAGAAAATATTCAGAAAATCAAATGATAGAGAAAGTATTCAGAAAATGATAGAGAAAGTATTCAGGAAATCAAATGATAGAGAAAGTATTCAGAAAATGACAGAGAAAGTATTCAGAAAATCAAATGATAGAGAAAGTATTCAGAAAATGATAGAGAAAGTATTCAGAAAATCAAATGATAGAGAAAGTATTCAGAAAATGATAGAGAAAGTATTCAGAAAATCAAATGATAGAGAAAGTATTCAGAAAATGATAGAGAAAGTATTCAGAAAATCAAATGATAGAGAAAGTATTCAGAAAATGATAGAGAATGTATTCAGAAAATGATAATGAAAATATTCAGAAAATCAAATGATAGAGAAAGTATTCAGAAAATGATAGAGAAAGTATTCAGAAAATCAAATGATAGAGAAAGTATTCAGAAAATGATAGAGAAAGTATTCAGAAAATGATAGAGAAAGTATTCAGAAAATCAAATGATAGAGAAAGTATTCAGAAAATGATAGAGAAAGTATTCAGAAAATGATAGAGAAAGTATTCAGAAAATCAAATGATAGAGAAAGTATTCAGAAAATGATAGAGAAAGTATTCAGAAAATGATAAAGAAAATATTCAGAAAATCAATTGATAGAGAAAGTATTCAGAAAATGATAGAGAAAGTATTCAGAAAATGATAGAGAAAGTATTCAGAAAATTAAATGATAGAGAAAGTATTCAGAAAATGATAGAGAAAGTATTCAGAAAATGATAGAGAAAGTATTCAGAAAATCAAATGATAGAGAAAGTATTCAGAAAATGATAGAGAAAGTATTCAGAAAATCAAATGATAGAGAAAGTATTCAGAAAATGATAGAGAATGTATTCAGAAAATGATAGAGAAAGTATTCAGAAAATCAAATGATAGAGAAGTATTCAGAAAATGATAGAGAAAGTATTCAGAAAATGATAGAGAAATTATTCAGAAAATCAAATGATAGAGAAAGTATTCAGAAAATGATAGAGAAAGTATTCAGAAAATGATAAAGAAAATATTCAGAAAATCAAATGATAGAGAAAGTATTCAGAAAATGATAGAGAAAGTATTCAGAAAATCAAATGATAGAGAAAGTATTCAGAAAATGATAGAGAAAGTATTCAGAAAATGATAGAGAAAGTATTCAGAAAATCAAATGATAGAGAAAGTATTCAGAAAATGATAGAGAAAGTATTCAGAAAATCAAATGATAGAGAAAGTATTCAGAACATGATAGAGAAAGTATTCAGAAAATCAAATGATAGAGAAAGTATTCTGAAAATTCCAGCGTTCTCCTCAGTCTTTTTGGTGAATTGATGAAAGTTGTTTCAATAATTTCAATTAATCCTCGGAGTTTGAATTCTTCCTTTTTTTTGCAACGCACTTTAAGTCTGTTCCAGGTGCTCAAATAATTATGAATAAGACTGTCACCTTTCTGTTCTACCTTTTTAAAAAGTATTCTCATTAAGGATTCTTGTTTATTCCCCCACTCTCTCTCCACACACACACACACACACACACACACACACACACACACACACACATATATATATATATATATATATATATATATATATATAAACACACATATTTCATTTTTATTTGTTATTTGTGCAGGAAAGATAATTTTCACAATTTGAGTTAATTCTTTGGTTTTATGTACGATTTTTAGATCTCGTCTGCAGCCATTGAATTGATCGATCTGTTTAAATTTTCAGGTTTCATATAAGTTTTACATTTTTCATTTTTCATTTCCCTTTATTGATTTCTCATCATCAACATTATTATTATTATTATTATTATTATTATTATTATTATTATTATTATTATTATTATTTACCTTTTTTATTGTCTGGTCAGCTAAAAATTGGCCTTCAATTATCTTTGTTTATTCCTGCAGGTTAGTTTCAGTATTTTTCTGCTCATCATTCACCCGTATTGGCAGTATAAAATTCTAATGTCAGTCCAAATTACTTCCTTTTCAATGATTACGACTTCTTAGATGCATTGTCTTGTCGATTACAGACAAATTCGGTGTGTACTTCCTGCAAAAGAACTTGGCCAATCTTACATCCAATGTTATTTACTTATTTGCTTAAAGGTAAATAACGACCCCGAAAAGAAATGTTTTTATTTTGTTTCGATAATTTTATTCAATTTTTAATGCGTTGAAGATTTTTTTCAAACTCAAGACACACAAAGTTGCCGGCGCTTACAAGAAAAAAAAAGCTGCTCAGTTGTGTCTGCTTTTAGTCAGCTGAATTATTGAATTGAACATGCATACATGTATTGTTTTATCAAATCTTTCGTGTCTTCCAAAAATTAAGGAAATATTTGAAAGAAAAAATGCTGATAAAGGCTACTCCTTATATAAGCTTAGTACTTTTAATGATAATCCCGGAAAAGATAACTGTACATAGGAAATTTTCCTAATGAACAACAACATGAATACGAGTTTGAGTCAAAAGTTTTGCAATGTTTTGGTACGTGCTTGTTTCTAACTCGTATATCACGCGATTGTTAGCAGTTCCAACCGTGGAAGCTACTCACTGTAGTAGGTAGTATCGTGGTTGTTGGTGCGTTGACACTTCATGCATTGCTTCGTTCCGTATGTGATTTGAAAATCAAATTTTCAACATTGTCCAATTTGGAAACTTATTCTTTACGAGTTCGAACTCGAGTTGAAACACCGAAGAAAAAATCTAAAAACCATTTATTATATGAAAGGGGAAGGCACAGTTGATCATAGCACTGTTACTCGGGCAGCAAGCCGTAGAGGTAATTCCGGTGAGTGCACTCAGAAAATTTCTGGAAAGTTCATCATCTCACAATATTGTTCGTAGCCTTCACAACTTTTACAAAATCACCCGGAGCAAAACCAATCAATGCCTCACGTTTCCCAAATATTTGCATGTTTTTTTTATTAACCCAAGTAAAAACAGAATTTACAAGTTAATAAAAAGGAAGATGAGAGTTTAGTTAAAGTGTCGGTATTTGTTCGGGGTTTATGTAAAAATTTATTTTTTTGGTATTATAGGAAGAAGAATTTATAGAACGAATAACTGATATCGACTGGATATTGCTGCTAAAGATGATAGAATGAATGTATTGATATCTTTGACGTTAGTCTCGATGTCAACCAACCGAGCCGATTTATTGGGAGCCAGTCAAGTTTATTTCTTGCGCACAATATTTCATGACAGGATTCTTGTTCATGTTCATGAAAGTATTCATTTGATTGCTTAAGACTATGTTCATCTAACATTTGATGCCTGAGAGAACTTAGTAAACGCGGCTTATAAATCAAGAGAGATAACTCGTCACTGAAGCACGTAAATAACGAGACAAACACATTGATGGCCGCAGTAATAGCTAATTTTTATTAATCGATCATCCGTTCTTGGATTTGTAAAGTAGAAACCCTCCCCTCCCTTTTTTTTTTAGTGAAATCTGCTCGAAGATGAATAAATATAACTAGTCACTCCACAACATATTTGTACTGATTTGAAAAATTATTTTATAACTTTTTTATTTCTCATAATAAAATGTCATTCTTATTAAATTTGTTGGTTCCTTCTAATTTGGGAATTTTTTCAATTTTTTCATTCATAAAATTGCGGATGACGTACCTTCAGGATTTTTAAGCGTTAGGATTCGAGAAAACTGATGCAAAAGTAAATAGTGCGATTTATTTAACAAACAGGTTTTTGTTCCTTCATAAATCAAATTTGAAACTATTATAGCCAGAGAGATAACGATAAAGACAAAGGATTATATCCCCTTACCAGTGTTTTTATTCTTCCTAAAGTCGCGTACGAGTTTCGTTGCATTTAGCAATTTAGTATATTACTTTTGGGCACAGAAAACCTATAGAATAAACGATATCAAGAAAGATATCTATCTATCTATCTATCTTAAATTAGGTTTTTAGAAATTTAATTCTCAAAATGAAGAAAAATTAGAGTTATGGATGATACCTAACCCTTCTAAAATCGACATATTTGGAAGGATGGAAATCAAATTTTAAAGCTGTTTTATGACTTTAAGGTTACAGGACGATATATATGAGTAAGTATCAATATTGGTCATTCAGAGTGTGTCGTTCGGATATTTCCTGAAGAGAATTGAATTTGTTTCTTACTGTTACTGTATATTTATGGCTTATATCTCTATTGGTAAGTGAAACCTGCCGTAACGTATGATTTTCACTGTTTGTTTCTTAATTCTGCGTAGACTTAGGCGTATCTTTGCCGTGACAGTTCTGCGTTTTGGAAGATACTCGTCCAAAACAGGTGTATGTTTCACAGTTTAGAGCGCTATTTATCCACTTTTTGTTCATGAGTATATTATCTAGTTGTGTTTTAACGCTATTTCGGCAAATGTTGGTCCATAGTTTCCTTCCTTTTTTTAATTTAGTGTTTAGACTTGCAGAAACTTAAGAAAGACCTGAAAGAACTAAGCAACACCAAAAAGAACAATTAGAATACATTCAAGGTCAATTCTATAAAATTACAACTTTGGTACTAGATAGACAATCACGAAAAGAATAGCAGACATTGAACAAAATGAGCAGAAGCACATGGATAGCAAAGCTAAAAGCTAACTGCCAAGAAGAAAGCCTTCTAAAGTGGAAAGAACATTTCCTGAATCTGTACAGAAATCCTCTTTAAATTACTGACAAATCTATCCAAAAATCATTAATGGCTGACTAAACGTCAGACTAGAACAGTTTATGGAAAAAGAACTTGACGCAGTGTTGAAAAAAAAAAAATTAAAAACAGAAAAGCAGTAGAAAATTTGACGACATATTTTTCTGATTATGCAATGCAGTCTATAAACAAAATACAACAGAAAAGTGGATGAAAGATTGCACCCTTTACTTCCCCATGAAAGGTGGCCTCGGAATCGGTAAGAACTACAGAGGCATAACTCTAACTGCAATAGCTGCTAAGGTTTATAATGCTCTGCTTCTCAATGGTATCCAATCTGAAATCGAGAAAATTCAAAGAGAATATCAGCATGGCTTTCGTGGAAATTTCTCCACAGCTTTACAGATTCTGACAATCCGTCGAATTATCAAAGAAATACGTGCAAAAAATCTCGAGGCAACACTTCTCTTCGGAGATTTCTCTGTAACATTCGATTCCATACACAGAGGAAAGATGGGGTAAATTTTACTTTCCTAAAAAAACTGTTACCGATATAATGATACAGTACAAAAACACGAAAGCAGGGGAGATGAATGCAAGCAATTTCTTCGATATTGTCGCTGGAATCTTGTAAGGAGATGGATTTGCACCATATTCATTTATACTCAGCCTAAATTAAGTACTTCGAACATCAGTAGATCTAATAAAAGAAAATGGTTTCACATTAAAAAAGGCCAGAAACACGCGGTATCCTGAGGAAAGTAGGACAGATGCAGACTATGCAGGTGACTTAGCGTTTCTTGCAAATACACCAGCCCAAGCAGAATCTCTACTGCATAACCTGGAGCAGGCAGAAGGGTGCATAGGCGTCTCGGTGAAAGCAAATAAAACAGAGTTCATGTGTTTTAAACAAAAAGGTGGTATCTCCACTCTAGGTGGCAAGCTTTTAAAATTAGAAGACCAGATCAAATACCTCATCAGCAACATCTCATCTACTGAAAGTGATGTCACCATACGCCTAATGAAGGCGTGGGATGCAATTGAAAGGCTATCAATCATATGTAAATCTAAACTATCCGATGAAATAAAACAGGATTTCTTCTAAGCTGTATCCGTGTCCGTACTACTATAAGAATGCACCGTATAGACGCCAAGAAAACGCATTGAGAAAAAGCTACATTGGAAATAAAGAAGAATGCTGCGATCTATCTTGAATAAATCCTGGAAGCAACAGACCACAAACCACCAGCTGTGGGTCCACACTTACCCTCATCTCACAAACCGTTTAAGTAAAAGGATTAAGATATATGGAACACTGCTGTGGAAGCAACGATGAAATCCTATGCGTCGTTCTCTAGTGGACCCCTGGACATGGATATGCCAGTGTTATCGACCAGCAGAGACTTGCGGGGAGAGATGGATGAGAGAGAGAGAGAGAGAGAGAGAGAGAGAGAGAGAGAGAGAGAGAGAGAGAGAGAGAATCATGAAACTTCGTGCTGCCAGCGTAACTTTATGCTACTGTTATATATATGATTATGAGGAAAGAAAGATGACAGGTAAATAAACAAGTTTATTTTATTCAGATTTTGTATTAAGAAAATATATACTAACATACAATCACACAACATACAATCACCTAACATACAATCACCTAAATTATAACCATCGAAAATACAATCACCCAAAATACAACCACCCAACATACAATCACTCAAAATACAATCACCCAAAATACAACCACCCCAAATACTATCACCCAACATACAATCACCCAACATACAATCACCTAAAATATAGCCACTGAAAATAGAATCACCCAACATACAATCACCCAAAATATAACCACCGAAAATACAATCACCCAACATACAATCACCCAACATATAACCACCCAAAATACAACCACTGAACATACAATCACCCAATATACAATCACCCAATATATTGAAAAACTTGATAGGAATAACTACACAAACATTTCACAATATCCTGTACTCCAGAAAATAAGTAATTATTGGATTTTGTAAGAAGTATTGTTGGTTACTTTAAAGTTGGAATAATCCAGTTTCAAGTTGCATTGAAATTTAGAATTCTTCTTTCGGCTGTGCATCGTGTGATTGTGTAGTTTATAAATAAAGGAAAGGAAACCACTGCAGGTCGACTTGGATCATCAGAATATTGTCTTTGTGCAATGTTACTGAAAATACGAAATATTACGTCACAAGACAGTAGATGTAGCAAAGTGTATGGGAAATACCCCATGTAAAACAGAACGGTATCTTCATTATTTGGTTTATTACATCAGAGCAGCCAGTTGAAAGCCATTTCTTAATCAACATAAAACAGAAGAAGTACTGCGAAATTGGGATTGTGCACAGATCCATGCAATCACTGAGCCTTAATTATTATAATAGCCAACAAGTAAGAGTTATGCGTCTGAAATTTAAAAACCAATTGACTACAATGATCCAAAAATATAAAACAATATTTGATCTCTGATTTTCTTAGTTTAAGGTGACTTTTTTATTCTCTTAATGAAGAATCAATTAATGATCAACGGCTTTTGAGAATGCATAACGAGGAACGAGGAAAAAAAACAACTTTTATTCGTCTGTATTTTTTAATGAACTCCTGTTAAGGATTAAAAAAATAAGATTAACCAACGTAATCATCAATTTTTTAATTAAGCTGGAAAAAGTAAAAGAAAAAGTCATATTAGATATCTTTTCTTTTCGAGAAACTGTCATTTGAAGAATGGAGTGACCGAACGGAAATTACTTGCTCTTGTTTAATTCGATTTCTAAAGATAAAAAAAAAACTGGAAGTGTAAAGTTAACCTCGAGTGATTAATCCTCAACCAACGATTCTTGAAAATAAAAGAAATAACGAGACGGGGAAAACGTAAGCCGGCCACAAAGAAATAACGAGAGGGGGAAAACGTAAGCTGGCCACAAAGAAATAACGAGAGGGGAAAAACGTGAGCCACAAAGAAAATGTAGAGAAAATTGACTTCACCAAATGTCAACCATTTTATTAGACTCAACAAAAATGGCGTAAAGTTTTTCGATTTTCCTCCTTTGGACAGTTTTTCTTTCTTTTCACTTTTCTTAAAAATAAAATAGTGATATTTAGTAAATAAAAATAGGAGTTTAAAAAAGCTCGTGGAAATTGATGTGTGGGAAGTTTTGGTTAGATGAAAAAAATATTAGATTAAATTCTACTAAGACAACTTTTCAAGAAGATGAAGAGGTAGAAGAAGGGGTGGAGGAGGAGGAGAAAGTGGCCATTATGTTTGGAAATGTTTGATTTTTAAAGACAAATTTAGCAATTGGTGGGGAAATTCTATTCGAAATTATTTGAATGACCATAGAAAAGCACAGGTTGTCCAAAATTCAAGAATTGAAACCACACTATTGGATATAATTATCGTCTTTCTTACGAGATTTGGGACATTTTAAATAACTTGAAAGGCAAGCAAGTGCTCAGAAATGTTGTTTTTTTGTCAATGGCAATTAAAAACTGCTGATTCCACAGAAAAATAAAGTGGGATCCAATATTTTCACCCGACAAATGTTAAATAACGAATAAACTTTATTTGAAAGATGATGATCATCATCACCATCATCAAAGCGTTCTTACTGCACGGATTCTCCTGACTCTCAATCTCTCTCTCTCTCTCTCTTTCTCTCTCTCGCCATCAGTCCCTATTAGGCATTCTGTTAAGTCCACGAGACGGTATCCAGTGTCAACTGAGAGCTGTTTGCTGGTCGGACAAAACTGGTGTGCCTATGTATAAGAATATATTGGAGAACGTTGCTTGGACTTAGTTTTCGTCAACACTTTCGGGGAAAAAAAGCTAAATCTGAATTTCACAAAGATACTGTGTGCTGTTCTGAACAAATCCTGGAAGCAGCACCCCACAAAACAGCAGCTATACTGCCACTTACCCCCCCCCCCCAATCCAACAAACCCTCCAAGCCAGACGAACAAGATAAGCTGAACACTTCCGAAAAAGCAGGGACGAAGTCATGAATGACATTCTCTTGTGGATTCCCGTGGCTGATAAATAGATGTGTGTGTGTGTGTGTGTGTGTGTGTGTGTGTGTGTGAGAGAGAGAGAGAGAGAGAGAGAGAGAGAGAGTTCAAGGAATTAGTACAAGTTGATGATGATGATGATGATATATGCCGTGAATAAGTCGATTCCAGTTGTTGAGGACAATAAAACAACCAATGAAACAACCAATAAAACAATAGATTAATAAGATAAAATTTCATGTAACTTACAAAACGATCCAAATCCCATTTACATCAATTAATTGAGATTTGGATAAAAGCGCCAAATATCAAAAGCAATCGGTTTCAACATTAATTTTTTATGCCATTTTAAACAAAAAATCTAGCCAATTTCTGCTAAATATAAATTAGATTTTCATTAGAATCTTTATTCTTTTCAATGAGAATAATCTTTTTATAAGTGATAAATATTTTTCCTGTCTGAAGTTTTGAGCCTCAAATTAGCACCTCCCATTTCCTGCACACGTCAAATCGTATAGATTTCATTAAAAGTGTTTTCCTTTATATTGATCGATCCTGAATCTTTGTTAGAAATTTAGTTTTCCAAAGTTAAGTTATATACGAGTATAGACGTTAAGTATTATTGCTTTCTAGTTAATTAGGACGTTTGCTAATCAAATCCAATTGATTAGTTTTATGGCGACACGCACTCTAAATCGAGAAGACATTTTATCCAACTTTATGAACTCAATCAAGTCAACTTGATAAAGAAACTACTTCAAAAGGATACAACCAATAAAACAGAATACATATAATATATATGAATTTATATCTACATATGAATGGCTAGTACGTTCAACTTGGTATTTATAAAATATAATTTGAAAATAAATAGTTAAAAGAACTCTGCTTTAAATAGCTTTTAATATACCGGATATCTCGAATGAAGACCCTACATTTTTTAAATTAAGTTGAAAATTCAAAGAAAAATGGTTTTATTCTCCATATTACATCTTTTTCATAATATGGCGCTAACTAAAATCGCGTACAGCTTCGATTTTTAAGATTTATTTATTTATTTCATTTTTACTTACGTGAATGTTTCCAGCTTGTTGTTTTCGTCAGAGAACATATATGGTACAAGGCCTTATGAATGGGGTACTCAATGAGACTTGTTCTCACTTGTGTTTGAAGTTTGAATAGTTTTCAGTTGGTTATGGGTTTATATAGAGGTCACTCCTTTCTTTTCATTTCTCCGGCTGTATCTACCATAGTCCGTTCACCCCGAATTGGTCTTTGATATTTGATATGTTTTTGTCATTTTAAACCGGGTAGTTGTGTGTGTGTGTGTGTGTCTGTGTGTATGTGTTAGAGTGGTTTCGGAATTCATTTACAGTTAATTCTTCTTTGTGTGTGTGTGTGTGTGTGTGTGTCTTGAGCTTTGTGTGTGTGTGTGGTAGTGTGGTTTGATATTTACTGGTAATTATTTTTACTAACAATTTTTTCTAAAGATTTTTGTGTGTGTGTGTATATATATATATATATATATATATATGTGTATGTTTGTTTCCCTTTGTGTGTGTGTATGATTCATGTTTTATTCAACGAGGGCTTAAATCTATCTGTTAAGTTTGTTTCTTTTATTTGAAGTAATGTGGTACATGGGCATAATTTTTAAATTCATATAGGTGTTTTGATCCATTTAATTTTCTATTTTCTGTTATTTTAATATTGCTCTTGTGAAGTGATATTCTGGTATTAATGGCCTGTGTTGACCCTATGTATATATTTCTTTACATTTGTTACATTCGATTGTGTAGAATACGTTTCTTGAGTTGTAGCTTATGTCTTTATTTATTTTGAATTTTGTTTCAGGGTTTTTAACGGTATAGGATTTTTCTTCAATAAAGGTAATTATCGACTATCAAGAATAAAATGACAAAAACATATCAAATATCAAAGACCAATAAGGGGTGAAACGGACTGAAGTAAGCACTCTCGGAGAAAAGAAAAGAAAGTAGTGACTTCTATATAAACCCATAACCAACTGAAAATCATTCAAATTTCAATCACAAGTGAGTTCAAGGGTCATTGAGCACTCCATTCACAAGGCTTTGTGCCGTTTATGCTCTCTGACGAAAGCAATAAGTTGGAAACATAGACGTATGTAAGAAAGAAATAAACAAATCTTAAAAATCGAAGCTCTACGTAAGTGTATATATATATATATATATATATATATATATATATATATATATATATATATATATAGACATTTTGAATTGTGATGACGGTGAGCCACTATCGAAAAATGTCAATCTATTTACCGAATTTTCTGAATTAACTCACTAGATAACGCATCAATACACTGAACTAGAAAGCGAATTTCTATTAAATTTAGTTTGATGCCCATTTATTACTCTTGCACCCAATATCGAAATGATGAAAATAATTTGTAATAAATATCTGGAATACATTTCATAAGATATCTGAGAAAATACAACATTTTAAACATTAAAAAGGTAAGGATTTTATATTTTAAATTTATTGTAATTTGACTTAAATCAAAATAACAAAATAAACAGAATACGTACAAACAATTAGATTGTACATTTGGGTTCGACTTATACCCATTGTGCTTAGACGTTGCTGTTTACGAAAAGTCTGCCTTTTGTTAAAACTCATGCGAAAGTAAATTAAACACATTCAGATAAAAAAACAAAAAAACAAACAAGAAATCTTTTAACAAATATCGACTAATGACTCTTGTAAATAGTATAAAGTTGACTGAAAAAAAAAAAAAAAAAAGAAAAAAAGAAATACATAGAACACTGTCAACACAGTTGATTCGCCAAGAACTTTACGAAGATCGTTTTTTAGCATTTCGAGACAAATAAAGGAATTTTAAACATAAACATCGAATGACTTTCGAAACTTTAGTGAAACATTTTATGGAAGAATAAAGAAAACGTTTCATTTGGCTGAGAAAACTATAACAGAATAATAATTTGAAAGTTGCAAATTTTTTAAGTCTTAGTCAAGCAAAACATTCTTTCGACAAAGTGTTACTTTCAATTCACTATGATGATGATGATGATGATGAAGTCGCGATGACAACACGAATTTCCCCGACTCTTTCGTTCCATTGATCCCTACCATCATTCTTTCCCGTTGATCCTCCAAACTAAATCTAGTGTCTGCACAGAGATGATGTAAGTTCTTGCTGGTCGGCCTTCAAGAGAGCTGTAATAACAGAGGTGAGGGGTATCCCAGAAGAATCCTTCCAGCAGTGCATAGAAACATGGCCGAGAAGGATGGGAAAGGACATTATATTCAAGGGAGGTTATTTTGAAGAGGAAAACATTGACTTTGTTGTTTGGAATTGAAATAATTTGTTTGTTACAACAGGGCCATTACCTATCACACACACCTCGGATATATCGTCAATTTTGCTTCATATTGATAAATCACAATTTCTTTTGGGAAATCTATCAGAAATATCTAAAAGTAGTAACACATTTCATTCTCATGGCAGAAAGCATTTTTTTTTCATTTTTTATTACAAGGTTTCTCACTGGACACATTATTATTCCCATTTTTTTTTATTTGATAAAAACAACTAAAATGACAAAAAAAAAAATCCAAACAAAATGAAAAAATCAAATAAATAAAATCAACAATTTTAGACTATTATTCGTGTAAATAAAAAACAACTTATTCCTCTATAAAACACCAGTATTTTTATTGATTTTCTCTGATATAGTTCAAACTGAAATAAAAGCATAATCAATGTTGAAAATGTCGTCTGTTTGCTGCTAATCTGTTGTTTGTGGATGAGATTTTTGCAAACAACTTTCTAAATTGAACAAAAGTCTAAATTTGCTGAAGGCGATTTTCTGAATTGAGACTTTTGTTTTGAATAAGACATGTTCCAGTTATTTTTCAAAATAACACTGGACCAATTTCCGGCAGGATGTTCCAAAATAAGTAATATGGTGACAGGTCGGCGAATGCTTCAAACTGGTCGGCCATTTTTCCTTTCGGTACAATATCATTGGGAAAATACAGAATGGAAACGACACTGAGGTCAAAGTATTGTGATGCCAGAAGGTATTTTGTTATCACGGCAAAGAGAATAGATTTCGAGATTTGCGATATATATCTATCTATATATATATATATATATATATATATATATATATATATATATGTGTGTGTGTGTGTGTGTGTGTACATGTATTCATGACTGTGTGTTTTATAGATATGAAGATCTTTAGAGATACACAATTATAAGAGGGAAATGATAGTGACTATTATTATTGCCAATATAAATATATACATATATATGTGTTTGTGTGTGTGTGTTTGTGTGTGTATCTGTTTGTGTGCGGGTGTATATATGTGTGCATTAATGTTTGCAAGGAAATTAGTACTGACAAATCCATAAGAAAGTGGAAAGAAATGAATTCATTGAAAACTTCCGATATTAATTCGGTCGAGAATCTTCTTGAATGCAAGAGAGAGAAGATAATTGAAGTGGGTCGAAAGAAAATTTTGGAAATTACAAATGTGTTCTAAATTGTGAATGTACCTCAAATTATAAATAGAGCTTAAGTAGTATCTATGGATTGTCTGGGTCACAGTGGATCTCTAAATAATGACAATAAAAGGGTGAATCAATACTTGCCAGGACTCCAGAATTGGAGCCTCACCATCAGGTGAAGATAGAGTACTATAACAAGAAACTTCTTTGGGAGTGTCTTACCCCTCGGTAGGTGGGCCGAATCAACATTATTCTAAATCCCGCCGAAAGGGTGGCCACATTAAACAGAAATTTGGTGAAAGAGGGGATTGTGCGGGTTGAGACACAAGTTTTCTTTTTTTAATCGCAAAAATTAAAGATATTGTTTGCTGAGATTTTAAAGCATCTTTTATTTTTATATTAACGATGTTGGTTCATGTTTCATTGTCCGAAAAATGTGCTCGAGTGGATAAATAGTTTCTATCAAAGTTTATAAAAATCAATAGCATAATTCTTGAAATCGAAAAAAAATTGCTCGCTACTCTTTGATCTTGGTCGAAGAAGAAACAACTGAAAAACGTCATTTTCACGCGGCAATTTTAACTCGTGTTTAAAAGTAGAAGTTTTATTTATCAAGTTTCGCGTGTCCAGGTCTAAAGATCTAAAGAAAATTAAAAATCACAGAGTGGTGCCTTGGATAAGCAAAGATATTTCAAGTAAAAAAGAATTAATAAGCTGAGAAAAATGATGAAAACTGAGATAAAAAAAATAGACAAATGAATAGATCGATCGATAGATAGATAGATAGATAAGAACAGAGGGAATTGATGAAAAGTATATGCGAATGAACAAATTTGGTATATATATATATATATATATATATATATATATATATATATATATATATATATATATATATATGCAGAGAAATAAATTAAATACAAGAATGAGTCAATAATTATCCACCCTTTTCTTGCTATAATTTTAATTATTGATTAATCTTTATACATAGCTAAATTAATGAAAACATAATAAAATAATTATACATGAACATAATATGATTGATAGCTAGATAGATAGATAACCATGTACAGCGGATGTGAATTTCATTTTCAGCGAAAGCATGGATGGATGGATGGATGGATGTCATCATCATCATCATCATCATGTCGTGCCGCCAGCATGGATATCCATGACTCTCTCTCGCCACTCCTCCCTATCATTCATCGCTTCTGATTGGTCCTCGGGGCTACATCCCGTATCTTCACTGAGCTGCTGTATATAGATTCGAGCTGGTCGTCCTGCTTTTCCGCGGTCATATGACGGGATCAATAGGAGAACATAACTTATGAGCTCGTCCCTGCTTCTCCAGCAGTGTCGTGCATGTCTGGTTCGTTTAGCTTTGATAGTTTTCGTGATGGGAGGTAGGTGGCCGTACAGCTGGTGTTTTGTGGGGTGTTGCCTCCAGGACTTGTTCAAAATTGCTCGTTGCATTCTTGTGTAGTTGCCGTCAAGATTTTTCTCCATACGTTTAGTTAGCGTCCATGTAGTGCATCCATATAGCAGGATCGACACGACCGCTGCTTGGAAGAAACTGCGTTTCCTTTTATCGGTCAGGTCTGACTTCCATATGACCGATAGCCTATTGATAGCTGTCCATGCCTTTGTTAGTCACGTGTAGATGTCTGTCTCAGTTGATGAGACACTGCTTCCTAGGTAGGTGAACTTGTCAACTAGTTTCAGAGAGCTACTGCTTAGTGTGGAAATGTCACCTGTTTGATTGAAGCACATGTATTCCGTTTTGTGTGCATTGACATGGAGGTCAATGCCTGCGGCGGATCATTCCAAACTATGCAGTAGTGTTTCGGCTTGGGTGGGTGTATTTGCCAGAATCACTATGTCATCGGCGTACTCAGTGTCGGTAATTGTTTTTGCGGGGTACCTTCTGCTTCTTTTCTTTGTCAGCTCGAAGTCATTTTCTTTGATTTTATCAAGCGATGTTCTAAGCCCGTAGTCTAGACAGATGATAAAGATGTATGGAGCTAATATGTCTCCTTGCAGTACACCTGCTACAATGTCGAAGTAGTCTGTGTCTCCATCCGGTGAACGTACTTTCACTTTGGTGTTTCTATAGAGAATCGTTATGGCTGCAACGGTCTCTTTTGGTATGCCGTATGCAAGTAGAATTTGTTCCATCTTCCCTCTGTGAATGGAATCGAAGGCCTTTTTTGCCCGTACGCCTTCAAGGATTCTACGGATGGTCAATATTCGTGAGGTCGTGGATCTGTTTCTTCGAAAGCCATTTTGGTTCTTCCAAAGAATGTTGTCAATTTTGGGTTCTATGCGGTTTCGTAGTAGGGCATTGTAAATTTTGGCTGTTATGGATGTAAGTGTTATACCACGGTAGTTCTTGGCTAATCCGAGGTCCCCCTTTTTAGGGAAAGGGAGGATGCATCCCTTCATTAATCTGTCAATCGGATTTCGATCATAAACTGCGTTACAGTTTCAGAACAGTATATCGTCGAAGTGTCTGGTCTGCCATACTTCTGGGGGAATTTCATCAAGCCCTGCGACTTTCCAATTTTTAATTTTTCTAAGTACCGAGTCGAGTTCTTCTAGGGTATGGATAAATAGATTTAAATGAATTAGAATAGGTGGATATGAATAAACGGATATGACATAACGATACTAAATAGGCATTGTAATGTTACTGCACTAAATAGTTCGTTGTACCGTTACACACCAAATGTACGGTTGTACTACCATATGCTCGAACGTGTTAATGGCTGGGTCGCTACGTCTTTAGTAGTCGGACCCTGTTGTATCCTCGCCGTGGGAAAAGTTGAAGTACACACAAAACTCAGTCTTAGTTCCATAACATAAAAGTTTATTAGCAACTACACTTTTTAGGTAGTCGCCCATGTTAGCTAGACTAGGGAAACACCATGTCATAAGGCGAAATAGACGGCAGACACAGACCTTAAATTTTCTTCCTGATTTTCTGCTGTAGTTCGAGTATGCTTGTTCGCTGGTTTCGTCTTTACAGGTTCGCATCTGGTGCGAACCTTTTTTTCGGAGGCCACCCCCAAAATGAAGTACGTAAATTTTTGTTTGTCCTTACATATTTGTGGCTTGAGTTCAGTTCGGGTCTTTACCTTTCCGCGTCCAGCTGCTAACAGACTTTCGAACCCGAGTTGTTCGCTTACTTCTGCCTCGTGTCGAAAGGAGGACCATATCCGTTTCAGGTGTTTTTATACTTGCACAGAAGATTTGGGACTTCCGGTTTTTCAGGTCATTCTATTTACCTTTGTCATTCACCCGTGACCGGCTGACCAAACCAGAGCTTTAGCCTGAGTCACTGTAGAGTAATATCTATGCTTTCTTCTTATTTTTTCTTCTCTTTCTCCTTTCCCAAAAATTAACTTCTCATTCTCTTTATAACTTGGACCTCTCATATCACGTTGCACTGAGATGCAGGGGGCGTAATAGATTGTAGAAGAAAATAGATTTTTTTCTTTTCTTTTTAAAAATCGTTATTGAAATTTTGAAAACGTTAAAGAAACTTGAGTTGGTTGGTTGGTTGTTTTTTATGGCATATCAACCTTTGGAGGTTATTTAATGCCAAATCAATTTTTATCAAATAATCAGTTCTATTTCAAACAATTCAATTTAGCATGAGTACACAGTTTGTCAAAAACATTTCTATTTCAAGCTATTCAGTTTAGTCAAACAGCTCTAATTCAAACAATTCAGTTTAGTACAAGTATAGTTTTTGTCCACACACAGTAAAATGTCAAAACGGTTCTATTTAAAACAATTCATTTTAACATAAGTACGCAGTTTAAATATGAAAACAATTCTATTTCAAGTAAACCAGTTTAGCATAAGTACGTAGTTTAGTTCTATTTGACCCATAGATAGGGCCCTATCAGGTGCTACCACTCTGGGCCAGAGTGTACCTGGGAGCGATGGCAATGAAGAGAAGCTCCACATTTCCCAAACCTCCAGCATTACTGAAGCCTCTCCATCAGATTGTTTTGTGTCATATCCAGGACACTCGTTCTGGGGGGGGGGGGTAGAGTCTTACCCCTCTTCATAGGTGCTGTCGGTGTATTCTACAGCTCCACCTGACTGGGCAAAAGAAACTTGAGGGGTGATTTGCCAAATGCATTGAATTGCAGGACGAATATTTGCAATTTCATGACTGTATCATTATTTTCTTATTTGGACTGAGAACTTTTCTACTTTCCCTCGTCGATAGAATTATAAGTAGATATAAAAACTAGAACTGAGATGTACATAGACGTGAACAGAGAGAGAGAGAGAGAGAGAGAGAGAGAGAGAGAGAGAGAGAGAGAGAGAGAGAGAGAAAGCAGTCGTAGTAATAAAATAATTTGTAGGTAGAAGTGAAGAGAGAGAAGAAAATTGATGTAGACAGTGAACAGTTCGAAGATGTCACAATGTTGCAATGAACGATCTGAGAAAAATGAACGTCTGAGGCGAATTGAAACAGCGAATAGAATAAAATTATGAAACGAATAAAGAAGAAGCAAAATTTTCATTGCCAATGGAGGAAATCTATCAAACTATCAGCTCATTGGCGACTCATCATCGAATTAAGAGAACTAGCCAACACCATTATGAAACTATTAACTAGGCCCGGAACAGTCATAAAAATGATTGTATGAAAGAAAGAGAGTTGACGTCAAGTCGTGATTATTTATGATAGCCTCGAGGAAGAAGTCTATTTTGTGATGTCGTGTGTGTATATCATTGTACAATTTTCTTTTCTTTCTTCTCAAGTCAGATATTAAAGCTCTTCCTCTTTCGACTGCGGATAACTGGTTATTTAGTCAAGAATAGTTTCTAATGACAATAAAAGACATTCGAAGCGAGAAGATTAGAAGGAAAAGTGTTGCTCATGGCAGTTTGAAACCAGAATAAAACGAACAACTAAAGTGCGTGTAATAAATGAATTGTTCAAAAACCTCGCTTCAACACAACAAACATAAAGTTTGCTAAATGTTAAAGATGAACACTACAATGCGTCCTCAAATAAGTATACTATGTGGCGTATCCTATTAATAGTTTCATGTTTCTCATTTTATGTAAACAGCATATTCCAGCAAGAATTTAGGACCTAGTAGCCAGGGACAAGCCTTGTTAAACACATTGACCTGCTTTCTACCCAAAACTGCTGTCAGAACTCGAGCTAAAAAAAGGACGATTGCTGATTCTCAAAGGAGACACATCCAGCTATTTGGTAATGGGTGCTGTACAATCTTACGAATTCTTATTTTCATCCCGTTCCTTAGGATAAGCTACCCCCCCTCTTCCCCCCCATACACATAGAGTCGTCAATCTTGGAGAATAAAGGCATTTCCAGTCCAATTTTCAACTGAATGACGATTTTGTGGAGTCAGCATTTGTAGTTATTTTTAAATATACAAATTCTTAATGTAATGGCGATAATTATGAAATGATAATTAAAATTATTCCCTCCTTTCAAAATAGAAGTATCATCATGGACCATTGTTATAAGTGAAATCCAAAGAGTTCACGGTCGTCTAGTATTTACATGAATATATATATATATATATATATATATATATATATATATATATATATATATGAGAAAAATAGAATTAAATATGATATTAGGTTAATATGAAAATATCGAAAAACAATATATTCAAAGGATTCATTTATTCATAAATGGATAATGTAAAACGTTCCGGTTTTTTCAAAACCTAATCCAGGCGATGTAATTATGTGATGATGTCTCGGACAGAAAATGATTTTCAAATGAAAAACCGTCCTTTCTGCTAGGGCTGTTGAATATGCCAACTGCCACACAGCATAGGAATAAGACCTCTCCCACAACGAGGTCATCAATAATGTTTGAAGACGGGTTCCTGTTGACCGAGCAGTCCGTGATCCGGCACCTTAAGTGGTCATGTGATTTGTAACTCTTCACTTAAGCCATCATTAGACTAGATGCAAGGTCGTAGAAGCTCGACCCAATTAATCGGTTGGTCGTGTCCTAGCACCTATATGATTATCCCGACCGTATTATTCAAGTAACTTTTGTGGTAAGCAAACTCCAAACCCTTTTTTAAAGGTGTTAAAAAGCGGTCACTGAGGGTCGACCGCATAGAGAAAAACAAGATTTTGAATTTCCGAGGTATGACACTAAACTGCATTTGAATGTGAAACTCTAATCCTGGAGTTTGGGGAATGTGGAATACCTCTTCATCATCATTACTCTCAGGTCCACTCTGACCCGGAGTGGTAGTACCTGTTAAGGTCCCATTTATGGACCAAATAGAACTGTTCAGTAATTTACTAAGAATTATCATTATTACTCATCTGAAACCTTACGGCAAATTGTTTGCATTTGATAGGAATACTCGATAAATAGAATCACTAATGTTAAATAGTGAGACTGGAAACCATTTCACTATGCAACCAAATGAGATTTAATTCGTTTTAAAATAAAGTTGCCTACAAACTATTCACTTTCAAATCAAATGCAAACTGCATTTGGAAAATTCTGAGCGTTTTATTGTCGTTAGTTGCGTTCTGTTTAAAAATCTATGCAAAGTCATCAGTATTCTAAAAAAGAAGAAAAAATGGAAAAAAGTTTACGTATTTGCTGTAGATTGAATTCTTTTTTAAACGTTAAAACGTTATTTGAAAAAATTTAATAATTTTTGAATTCTTAATTAAAGGATTAAGAAATTATCTAAATTTTCCAAAATATCATTTTATGTGAATAGCTTAGAAATTTAAAAGAAAATTTTGTTCAATTTTTTTTTCTTTGTTTTATTCTTATATTAATGGAAATAATGCTTTCGTCATTGTTTGCAATAAAAATCTAACATAGAATAAAATGATTAGAAATCCAATCGAAATTGTTAAAATTAATAAGTAATAAAGACTAGTTGATATAAAAGGCATTGTAACTATTTAGAACTAATTTATCTAAATAAGGAGACAAAAAATACATTTAAAAATAGTCTATGTGCGTTGTTTAGAGATTTTTTATTGGAAGTTTTATTCTTATATTAAGTAAAATAACATGTCTTTTGTTGGTAATAAAAATCTACTTTAGAAAATATTTTGATTAGAAATCCTAACAAAACTTTTCTAAATTTGGTTTTTATTTCAATCAACAACAAACGCGTTATTTTATTAAATATGAAAATAAATAATGTAAATAAAAACAAAATGAAATTTGTATACTACACAGATAAACTTTATTTAGAAAATTTCAAATTATCTTAAAATTCGTATATAGGGTTATAAGATTAAAAAAAAAATAACTAGAGCAAATACGCTAACATTCATCTTTTAAAATATAAATAAATAAATAAACAAATAAAATGTAATTAAAAATTAAAAATTCTAGAACATTGCTTACGTGAAAACAGATTTTGAAACTGAACGCTTCTAACGTTTTTTTTTCCTTTGGAAATAATGTTTTGGATGAAACATCGTCACATAATAATATCATCCAAAAGATGATTAAAACGTTTAACGCTGGCATATCCATATATAAATAGATTCTTTTAACACACACACACACACACACACACACACACACACACACACACACACACACACACACATATATATATATATGTATGTATGTATGTGTGTGTTTGTGAGTATATTTTTACGTGTGTGTGTGTGTGTTTGCAGCATTTTCTCTTTTAAACATGTTTGATGAAATAGAGCTGACACTTCGTGTAAATTTATTCTATCGTTGATCCGTTCATTCCTTAAATGGGTCGTTGGCTTTTAGATGGAATAAATTTAGGAGGCCACTGAGAGAAAAATTTGAAAGTTCAAAACTCAAAATATGTTAAGAAATCTTTTCCCTCCAAGAATATTAAAAATATGGTTCTTTTAGCCAATTAGAATCATAGATAAATTATCAACTTTATGGCCGGATTTCGAGCCAAACTAAATTGCATAAGAAAGCGAAGAAATTAATATTTCTCGAGTAAGTATGGAATTATTACTTACTCAACTAACACTAGAAATGAAAATGTCCCATTATCTAATCAACCTTTCGGTTTATTTCTTTTTATTTAAGATTTAATTTCTTTTCTTTCAAAAATGCATTTTATTTAAACTTTGTTTAATTTTTCTAAAATTGAACGAATGTTTATTTACATTTTTATTGCATTAAAAATATTCATCTGTCCCCTGCTGATGAAAATATCAGCAGCAGTTGTATATTCATGGAGGTATAAATAAATTTCTCTCAATATATAACAGCACTTTCATGCAAAGAATTTTAAAACTATGTCCGCGCTCTACTTCGTTCACAAAATCTTTACTATCATCTATTTAAAAAAAAATTACGCTCTGATTTATATTATCTTTGCTACAAGAAAAGACTTTGTAACTTCTACATTCATGCAAATTTTTCACTCAATTTAAAGGAATAAGAATCTACGAATTTGCAGATCGGAGTTTTATTCAATTATATGACCGCCTCCCCCCAACACACGCATATATATATATATATATATATATATATATATATATATATATATATATATATATATATATACTAAAATATCAAAATTTTATTCATGATGAGTCCATTATTCAGAGTTTCATGTAGATCACACAATCATAAGACGAAAAGAGGAGAAAATATGGATTGGTAACCATGATTTAAGGTATGAGAGTTTTGACATGTGGGATGATGTTAGTGTACGGGACACCAGAAAAGAAACCAGTTATTGTTTATTGATTTTTACATTCTGAGCTGTTTAAAATATTTAGGAATATAGGGAAAATACATGTTGAGGTCAATCAGGTGGTAAGAGACGCAAAAGATATTTGTTCATATATTTAAACTTTTTTGTTTTACAATTTATTATATTCAGTGAATTCTAAAATGTATAATTTTCCTTCCAGATATAATCTGTAATTATAACCTTATCAATACGCTGGGGCTTATTGCGCAATATCCAATTTTATTATCGAAGATTTACGTTTCATCTTTTATTTGCCATACATATTTTGATCATGTGATTTTGTTAGCATATTTTTGTTGGTAAAAGTTGTGATTGTACATTTGATTTTTTAATTTAATTCAGTAGCATCGATGCATATCTTCATTTCTGTCATTATTATCTTTATTAACATTTTTTTTTACGGTAGCCTGATATATGACATAATCAATCAAGCTATTACTGTTCAATGGAAAATCTCTGTTTATCTCTGAATCTGGTGTTCGGCTTTTTATCTTTTTTTATTAACCTTTTTTAAGTCATATTTACTGATCATTTTCCTAATACAATCTATAAAACAATAACTTATTTTGAAATTATTTTTATGAAACAATTTTGCTAAGTGTTGCAAATTTTTCTGTTTTTTTTTAATGGAAAAATATTCTTCTTACATTTATTTTAACAGTTTTTGTGAAGTAGCAATTGTATATGTGTGTGAGTGTATGTGTATGTATGTGTGTGCGTGTGTGTGTGTGTGTGTGTGCGTTGAAGATATTAGATTTCTATTTGTAGTGTTTTTAGATACTTTTTTTTTCTTATTGTTTTGAGAATAAGTCGATTTACTTAATAACCCATTATTTACTGGAACTGTTTCATATTCCATTTTGTGTATATTGAATATATTTGCTTTGCTGAAATTAGTAGCCACCTTATGTTCAGATGTGGATGATATGATTCAATAATTATTTATACCGATGTGTTTATTGGGGTTAGTCTAGCATTTATTTCTAAGACTAACAGCAACAAAATAAATTGTTAGTTCAATTCTAGCTCTTTATTAAAGAACAAAACAATGACTAACAATATAAAGTCCTTTCTGTGTATAGAGTCAATTTTGAGAGACTTAGCGGTGTGATGGGGAATTATATCAGTCATCTTCTGATTTAGTGATTTCTTGGGTAGAATTTCTTGTCGTCGTACAGCCAGGAACTGGTCTGGAATCTACCTGGTGATTTTTTTTTGTATTTTAAGCCAAAACTTCTGGGCTATTCATGTGAGAGGTATATCCAATCAAAGAAAGACTCTCCCTCACTTAACTTCCCACACTGGAATAAACATATTTTACTGACCCGACAAGATGTTTGGTTTTCTCTATGGTTGCTATGTACCATCACTTCAATTAAATATTAAAAAAAAAACTAACAGTTTTTAAATCATACGTCACTTTTAAATTGAACTTAACTTGGTTAAAACGTTTAAAAACTTATATTCATTGATAAGATGATAGCGCTAGAAAGCATTTAATAAAGAATCTTTCAGAACCATGGCTTAAATGTAAAAGTTGCGCAACAGTTTCCCATGAAGTACATTATACATTGACAAGTTTTGATCAAAATTCACATAATAATTATCAGGTTAATGATTTCTTGAACCAATTTCTTATGATAAAAGTTTTCTTTTAAGGAAGCCATTTTAATTCTCAGTTACAGACGTTCATACGTTTTGACTTTAACACTGTTTACTTTTCGGCTGTTTTTTGGTGTTGAAATTCACGTCTGTGCCGGTGTTATTGATTTATTTGTACCTTGTGAAATAATTGACACAAACATTTGTTGTTTTAGAAAAAAAGTAAAAACTATGAAACTTGTAAGCTGAAATATCTTTGTTCCTCTTTGGAAAATTTCACTGTTGGTAAAAAAGAAGAAAGCAGAAAAACAACAACAAGAAGCTATTGAATCAACTATTTATACCTGTAGGGCTTGCGATATTAATACAGGTTGATTACAAATTCATAAACAGAAAATTATAAAAAATAATATCTTATATCTGTTGCTTAGAATTTAGTATTCAATTGTGTGGTTTGCTTATATCAAGAAATTATTAGGATACATAATCCTATTTATTTACTTGAAGAAGTAAAGCTAGAATTATAATTGTTTGTATATTCTCCAGTTGTTAAAGCTTGACGGCAATTACACAAGAATGCTGCGAGCAATATTGAACATGTCTTGGAGGCAACACTCCACAAAGCATCAATATACGGCCACCTACCTCCCATCACGAAAAATATCCAAGTTAGACGAACCAGACACGCAGGACACTGCTGGAGAAGCAAGGACGAGCTCAGAAGTGATGTACTTCTATGGACCCCCACCAATGGCCGAGCAAAGCCAGGACGGCCAGCTCGAACATACATACAGCAGCTCAGTGAAGATACGGGATGTATCCCAGAAGACCTGCCAGAAGCGATGAACGATAGGGAGAAATGGCGAGAGAGGGTCATGGATATCCGTGCTGGCGACACGACATGATGATGATGACATAACCATGAGATTGGTGGATTTCTACCATTTATCTAATATCTTAAAGCATCTAGTAACTTGGCGGTGCCCATCTCCTTTCCAATGACTATGATTATTACTGAGTTTTTATGGACCAGGTAGATATTTATTCCGCTTGAATTAATCTTAGTCAAAATCGAGGAAAATCGATGGCAGGAAAATAGGGAGGCTGATATCTTCAAAGTAAGAAAAACTTTCCTGCTTTGAAAATCAGTATCTTAAATCTTTATTTTTACTTTGGTTCGAACCCAGAATTATCACTGCCACAAAATAGAACAGGGCGTATGGCACCTGTAACCAAAAAAAGATCTTTGATTTGGACAAAGGTCGTGTTTAATGGGTTAATTGTGTTTATGTCTTGTTCTTCATGGTATTTTTGAAAAGTCAAAGGAATTCCTTGATGACACTTATCTTTTCTCTATCATAAAACCAATCAAATCGATGATATCTAACCAGCATGACAGAATAATTTCAACTTTGAGTATATTGGAGAAAATTGTATAAGAACAGATTTCGAAAGAAACTTAATCAGATTAAGGCGGATTTAATTTTGGTAGATTCAATATTAACCGATAAAATTCAATTTTTGAAATAAATGTTTTGTTTGCTATGTATGTATCACAGATCCATGGTTATAATGATTACGTGTCAACGTATTTACTTATTTGAAAAGATTATAAAACAGCGGCAAAATAGAAAAAAAAAAGACGCAGATAGTAATAAATGAAGAATTTGATTTTCCGCCCCAACTCATTGACACGTATTTATATCATCGTTAAAAGACGGCATTCAAGATGAGACTGATGGGAGTACAGAATGTAAGAACAATTAGATACATGCTTTTCCTGAAGGAATTATAGGGAAAAGAGTTAGAAATGGAATTCGAACGGAAGTTGTCGATAACCGTTTCTTGGGCTGATAATCAATCCCATCCATCTACACAAATTTAGTCTGTGCCTTTCTCGGGGATATTAGAGGAAGAGATCAAAAGAAAGAAAGAAAGATAAATAGATAAATAAAGGGAAGAAGAGAGAGTGAGTAAGTGAGTGTGTATGTGTGTGTGTGTGTGTGTGAGAGAGAGAGAGAGAGAGGCGCTTATTAGTTAGAAATGAACAAAAATACCAACATACGTCGGGATAGATATTATTTACTTAGCTTAGTTTATCATTTGAACATAGCTGTAGGCCACTCAGTGAGAATCGAATTCATTATTCTAATGAACTGCTCTTAGAAAAGAAAAGAAGTAAGAAAAAGGGAAGATTAAAACGATGTGTGTGTGTGTGTGTGTGTGTGGACATTCGTGAGAAAGAAGACCAGAAAACAACATCTGTGGGTCTTGAAGGGTCCGAAGATGTTGAAAAACAACTCTTGTTTTCAAGCATAAAATCTCTCATCTCTTTTCAGGTTTGTTCATGGGTGAAGAGTTGCATGAATCAACAAGAAAAAATAACATTGCATTCCATCGATTTATTTACTTGCATTGTAAGATATTTGTTTGTAACTTTTATAGAAGATTTTCCTGTATTTTTGATAAATTCTTTTATTCATATAAATATTAAAAAAAACATAAATATTAAAAAACAAATATTATTGAATCCTTATCGTTTTCTCTGTCTTTTTGTTACTTTGTACCGCTTTTAAAGATAAATTGTGCATTTTGTTATTATAGAACGATTTCAGTTTTATTTTATTGAATTCATCGTGAATGTTTCGATGTTTTGAAATTACTGTGATTATTGGCCATACATTTTAAAGATTGGAGAACTCAGATCTAAGATCATTTGCTGAGTCGTATTTGTAACGTGAAGATGAGCTTGGTCAAATAAAAAAAATCATAGTCAACATTTTTGCCAATAAAACATGATTTTTCTTTCAGGACGTTATTCAAACAAACCACTTGCTCCGATGATGTTGTGCTGTCACAGTCTTGGCCAGATGCCATAAATTAGTAGTAACCCCTTCTTTTAGTCCCAATAAACACAAGAGAAGACATTTCTTTTTTCAGTAGATCTAATTTCTATTTGAGATGTTTGAAGTTGTTGTAAATTTATTTGATTCGTATTCTCGTAATTAATGTAGCTTTTTAAAAAAAAACATTTAGGTTTGGTTTCTTTTTTTAATGGCATATCAACCTTTGTAGGTTATTTAATGCCAAAGCCATTCTCCTAGAAGAACAGTAGTGGTGCTATTTAAACCATAGCTGGGAGGATAAGGGGGTTCATACCTTTCCCAAGGGTATTTGCCCGAAAGTGAACGTAATAGCGCGACTAGAGTACGAACTTGCTTACTACGATTCCGCAGTCCATCGCTTTAACCATTACACCACGAGGACAGTCCCCACAGATAAATATTACAAATCTTTTAATGTGGAAGTCGAAACGGCTATTCCAGATCCATGTCTAATCCGGGTTCTATTCCATATTTCTTCCTGAAACTCTTTTGTCAGAAGAGCAAAGTATAACAGTACTTCATTGTATTGGCGACTGGTTGATGCTTGGAAGCTTCAGCTTGGAAACGTGTTGGCTAAGTAGGGAGAATTTTTGAAACATGATCATTTTAGCCTCAGGACGAAACATGATAAAACAAATATTTTAGTCAATAAATCTATTTATGTGAAATATGAAAAAAAAAAGAAAAAAAAAAGAAAAAAAAAAGAAAAGAAAAAAATGAAATATGAAATTTCGTTAATGGATTTTGTAACCACTTTGGATTCTGTAATGCTTACTTAGAGGACAAAACAATAGCGAGTGTGTTGCTAGTGCAAGATTCTAATATTCAATATTATTTTTAAAGAGAAGCAACATTTCCTAGAAAACTGGCGCTATATAGTCTTGATCAGTTAGCGTTTGAAAAGATGATTGGTTATCGTTGAGGGAAGGAAAATGTAATAATTTCGCTTACTATTTTTAAAGACTGAAACTCCCCAGAAGCTGGCCAATTTTTCAACGCCTGTTTTCAAATAATAATTTGAAATTGAGTAATTTTCCTAAAGCAGTAAACGATGCCTAATGATTTATTTTGGAAAAAGTTTATAGAAAATAAACTGATACACACATATGCACGCACGCACGCACGCACGCATCCAGGTATGCACACAGATATGTATAGATCGGTAGTGTACCACAGAAATTAAACTACATAGTTAACTAAACGTTTCATGCTTTCGTGATTAACAGGAAATACGGCATTCAGAAGAATTGCGAATATTTCGGAAGAATGAAAAAAACATTGAATATCAAAAGGAGTCAGATTGATAAAACACAAAACCCGAGAAGTGTGTAAATAATAGATTTTACAAAGATATCTTCTTCCTAAAAAAATTCCAATGTTGGTTAAAAACATAGTAAAAAACTTAATTCCTAAAATTTTTAATCACACACACACACACACACACACACACACACACACACACACACACACACAAGCATGTAAATGTTTAGTTTGGGTTGATTGTCTTTTATGGCATATCAACCCTTGTGGGTAATTCAATGCCGAATCATATTATGTAGACATACACACATACATACTCACACTCATAAATATGATTTGTAAGTGAAAAATTTGTAGACAACATTATTTTAAAACAAGCCAGAGCTCATTTGTTTTCACACAGTTAAATAATTTCAAGTATTGTTATCCAACACTAATAATTCTATCTAACATTAGACATTTGTTTGCACATAGTTAAATGGTTTCAAACGTTGCTATTCAACATTAGTTATTCTATTTATCAAGAATTCCTTTCTAATACGAATAACTTGCACTCATCTGTAGAGTTTCAATTAACTAATAATGATAACCTCTTGCAAATGATTGAACAGTTCTAATTGATCCCTAGATGAAACCCTAACAGATACAACCACTCCATGTCGAGTGGAACAGGGAGTAATGGCAATGAAGAGGTACTCAGAATTACCGAAAGCCTCACCATTAGATGTTTCAATGTCATACTCCGGACCTTTATTGCGAGATAGGGGAAACTTACTCCCTCTTTAGTGGTACAATCTGTGTGTTCTACAGTCCCAGTCGACAGTATAGCTAATTATTTGTTTGCACTCAGTTTAAATGTTTTTACTCTTTCTATCTCAGTGCAATTAACCACTGCCTTTAGCACCTTTAAGATAAAATACGAGGATTGGGTACTTGTTTTCCAGAAGAGCAATTTGAAGAATACGGTCGGTACATTTATATGGGTGCTAGGGCTTGACATAACCAGCCGATTGATCGAATCGGGCCTCTTCGATCACCTCGCTAAGCAAGGGCCAAGATAGAATGTTGAAAGTAGGCACAAGCTGCGTCGTAGACTGTTCAGCTACCAGAAATACGTCCTCAACTATTATGAGTCGTCACCCACGGCCAATAGGTGGGCTTGTTGCAGGATCTTATCTCCCTGCACAAGTGCAATCGGCCTATTCAACAGGGAAGATATGTGTGATGTGTGTTTGTACTTAGATTGGTGTCTGACAAATATAGTAGAAGCCTATTTTCATATATTGTTCTTTCGTTTTGTTCGTTTTATTTTTATTTGCTAAGTTGTTTATAATCGCATGAGTCATAAAATAGTGAATAGCATATTAGAAATTTACTTTCATGTTTTGCATTTGGATACAAGCACTGATTAATCGATTCAATCGATATACAGAACAGTGACGATCTTATAAGATACAGGATTTTCTTAACACTCACAAGTCACTATTATTTTTTCATTATAAATATTTACTTATTGTTATTTACTTACCTATAACTTTTTCTCAACCCGGTTATATATATATATATATATATATATATATATATATATATATATATATATATATATATATATATATATATATATAGCAACAAACAGACCCAAGGATTTATTTCATGGAATATTTTATCATTTTATTGAATAAACCCTACGGTTTTGTTGCAATTTTAAGTTCTGTACCACGAAAAATATCTATCTATCTATCTATCTATCTATCTATCTATCTATCTATCTATCTATCTATCAATCTATCTATCTATCTATCTATCTATCTATCTATCTATCTAGAGCTGCATGTGTCACTGCATTAAGCAATAAAGAACAATGATTTCAAGATTTTCATTCAATGAGAAAAGGCCACATGTAATTTGAATGTTTCCCGTATGTTGCACGCCGAAAGCCTTCTTCTGAGAATTCTCATCTGTTCTCTGCAAAAATGTTTCATTAAGAATAGCGAACCTGAACTTTAATGAAGACTCATCATGGATGGGATGTTATTATTTGGAAAACCACCCTTTGTTTTCCAAGTCCAGATTTTCGGAAATATATTTGTCAAAAAGTTTACAAAAATAATCCGAGGCTGGCTGTTAAAGCAGAAATTTCAGAGTTTCTGGGTGAAATGCGTCTCTGGACGAATAACAGAACAAAACAAAGTTACCGGATTTTCCGACATAAAGACGCACATTTTTCCTAATCTGACCCCCCCCCACACACACACCAACCACCAATTATTTCTGCACATCCATGGTATACACACAACAGATTTACAAATCTCCCCTACGGAAGTGTGTCATCAGACAATAAAAAACTTCCCTCAATTTCATTTTACCAACGTATTTCATACTCAATTTTCGGTGAGCCTTATATGTTGGTGCATCTTATACGCGCTCAAATATACGCGGTACGTGTAAATTTAAACATAGTGTAAAACTTCTTGTTTCGTTCTGTTTAAACAAGAAATATTTTATAAAGAACAATAAAAATTTGTTTCTTGTTTCTGTTCAACAGTTAGATATTCATTGTTTAAATCTGAAAGTGTTCAATCTGATATTTGAATAATTTGGAGAGAGAGATTTCTTTTGTATTCAGGAAGAAAACTTACATTTCAATATTTTCCATTCGAGGTTGTTGAATAATACATTCCAAAAAGTTTCTTTTTTAAAATTATTATTGACACGTTTGTCTTCATTACTTTTTATCGGATCACTTAGGTTCCCTATATCAGATGTGAACACTTGGGAAGTGAGTTCAAATCTCGCAGGAGCTTAAATTCTAATCGTGGTGAGAAAAAGAAAATAGTATCGAAGATGAATTAATAAAACGATTTCCAATGAAAATATTCCATTTAAGAAATTCACGCAACTTAAGAAGATTCTCACGAAATATTGAAAAACTATGAAATTGATTATTCGACTGTTGAAGAATTCTCACAATGTGCAAGACAAACGAACGCAGAAACGTTGTTGGAAGAACACACACACACACACACACACACACACACACACACACACACACACACACACACATATATATATATATATATATATATATATATATATACACACACGCATATATATATATATATATATATATATATATATATATACTTGGATACATGGTTAGCAATTTTTCTTTACAAACTGTCGGATTACAATCCCTTATTTTCTTCCATATATATATATATATATATATATATATATATGAATTTATTGTTTTGGTTGAGTTCAATAATTTCATATGAAAAAATAGATGTTGATATGTAGTAGATGCTAAGTGACACTAAATAAATTTGTAAATATGTTTTTACTTGGAACTCAGTTCAATTTTTTGTTCAGCAATTTATCAGGTTTACCGTTTAACAGAATATCTAAATTTTCTTCAAGATCATTTTCATTATTAGCATCTTTCTTTCTACCGGTAATTCTAGTGTCTATCCTTTCATCATTTTCATTATTAGCATCTTTCTTTCTATCAGTAATTTTATATCAAGTAATATTACCGCTCGATGAACATATTTTTGTATGTCGTCCTGTTTCTTATCATTTTCATATAACATTTTCTCTTATCACTAATCGTTTTCTTGATCCATGAAACAATATCTTATTTTTATATTCTGATGCAGATTTTTCAAACTCTGTTTTCATAAAGTGGAAAAATATTCCTCCCCACACTTGTTTTAACAGTTTAACTGCTGATGGGGGTGGGGGTTTGAACCATATTTCTATTTCTATGCGTTTGGCTTTAATATTGTTATTGTTTTGGATAAAAGTCATTAAAAAATATTCCATTAATTTTTAGACCTGATTTATTTTCCATTTTGCCTTCGTTTATTTGCATTGCTGCAATAAGTGGTTAATCTGTGTGCAATAAACTTGTGAATGAGCTTTGTGAACCTTGGTGGGGGTTTATATATATATCGATGTGTTTCAGGATTAAAAAAAAAAGGTGTCATGTACAAATATATAAATCAAATGTAACATATAGAAAATTAACTGTTTTAAATTATATGTTGGTTCTATATTTAACCAATGGTACAAAAAATATTTTGGTCAACTACTTTCGAACTTAATCTTTCTATCTACAATTACAATTTTTAACATAATCCATCATCCCAGTAAAGTCCGCAACATTTCTTGTCAAATTCATGAACCATTTACCACATTAAAAAAATGCCAAATGTTTTATAAGTTTCAACTTCACAAAAAATCTCCATCAAACATATCTTTAGTATTTTTTGTCCATATAGCAGAGGCTTTATTCAGGATCTCTTGATTAATAAAGTGATATTTTTGAAAATTTCAAAGTGAATGCCAACATATTCACTTTTTTGTGGTATATCCTGGAAACAATTTGTTGTGGCCTTGTTCGGGGCCAGAAATAAAGACACAAGGAAGGAATTGGGTTAAACAAATATATTAACAAAGAACAATAATATAACATGTACAAATGAGAGGGTTATCAGCGAGACTATTCGGTCCGAATGTCAAGGTTGTCTGCTGGAATAGTGTCTTCTACCTAAGAGTAGTACCTGCCGCTATTTATTGCTGAGGGAGTTCATGTGTGCGTGGGCGAATTACAATAACACCCCACTCCTTAGTATTAACTCCGTAGGAGTCTCAATACCTTTTTCTCTTTGAGTTAACGACGACAAAGTCCGTCATTTTCCTTTTTAAACGGTGTTGTTCCGGGGCCGCTTACGGTATTGGCGGGTCAAAAGTATCGTAAATGACCTCCATAATTTTTTTCTCTTTAGGAGGACTGCTGTCAGCATCGTCTGACCGGCGTTTTCTGATTTGGTTCAAATTTGGTCTCTTGTGAGTAAAATGGAGACCTTTAATTATGTCGATCATATTTCTTATTCTTTTCTCAATTGCAACCATTTTCCAGAAAAGATTTATTGTCAAAAAAATATCAGGAAAAAAACTTTCTCTCCGGGTTGGTTGCGTTTTTTGGGCACAGTGTTTGTTCGTCTAAGGTTTTGTTTGTTTGAGTAGCTTGTCGATTTTACGCGCAAACATTACCTCGGCTGGGGGTAATGATGATGGTGTGTTATCGTTGGGCGTAATTCTATATATACCTGAAGGAACTGTTGTAGGGTTTTTCCTGGGGGTGTACCCCTAGCTTTCTTCAGGGCTGTTTTCAGCGTATCCACGAAGCGTTCGGCCTGTCCGTTGGACCTTGGGTGATATGGGACGATCGTGATATGATTGATCTTGAAGGTCACTCAAAAATCTTTAAAGTCGCCGGATATAATTTGTGTTTCATTGTTGGACACTGGACAATCAACTACCCCAAATCTGGCGAACAGTTCGCGGAAAAAATTGATTGAAACTTCTGTCGTGGGATTTCTACATCTAAGGACTTCGGGCCATTTCGAAACATTATCTACTACTATAAGATTGTAGATTCCGTCTAGCGGGCCTGCAAAGTCTCTGTATATATGGGACCAAGGTTGATCCATTTTAGGCGAAGGACTATATTTGATTGGGGGTGCCTTAGCTGCCTCACCACAGCCTTTACAGGATTTTACGATGTTTTTGATATCTTTATTCATATTCGGTCAGTGGGCATAACTGTGCATAAGACTTTTCATTCTTGTGTAGCAGAAGGTATTTTGGTTTGGCGCGCAATTTAATTCGACGCATAATTTCACCCAATCAGGATGACCTATCCTATTCCACCCGGATCTCCTTTCCGGGCAGCAGAAATTGGGTAAGCTGCCAAACACATTCTCTTCGGGTGACAACGCCGGCCAGTGCAGACGTCCCACTGGCCGTTCTTAAATAGAAGTAGCATGGACTCATGAAGGAACCTATCTAATTTATGAATACCTTGCAAGGAATCCCAGTTGAATATAAATTAGATACTTTCAACATGCCACGCACAGGAACAACTTTATGTCACCCCCAAAATTGGCTATGTCGATGCGACGCACAATTAAGCTCTCGGCACCTAGCTCTCAATTCACCTCTGGGCCACTTTAATAGAGACAACGCACACTCTCCCCAAATCACCAGACACACGAAACTCACGGTGACTCCAAAGTTCATTTCCTCCAACGGCAACATGGCTTTCGCTAAACTACGGCGAACACAATCCCTCGCACGTCCGACGACACGCGCTGTCTTCTCAACTCAATCATATCTCCATTTCGTCTCCTTACTCACTACGAGACTTGCAGCACAAACAGCATCTTAAATATTCCATGCTGCAAATAAAAACTATTCTTAAAAACACATTTCGACTATCGGCATCTTACTTCTTCATTCTCCTTTATATACCCAACAAGCTTTAGCGAGAGACCTTACAAACTTAGCGAGAAAACAACACAACGTAAACACACACACACCCACGTTACAACTATTCCTCGCTAACAACAAACTTCTCCTCGCCAAAAACTCGTAACTAAAACCATCACTAAAACACAACACTTTCCTTCTCGCTAACAACAAAAATTATGGCCTAACGAAAAACAACAAAACTTCCGGCTAAACTTGCAATCCCTGGGTGGTCAGCATGGAAATCTTTTAGGATTCTCCTTTGTAGTGTGGTGGGAATGATGACTCGCTCACTATATAGCAGTACTTCGTCGCATAGGGAGAAACTATTTGAAGTGAGTCGGTCCTTTTCACAAATTTTGGTTTTGGTTTGCCTGATAAACTCATCGTTTAGAGCTTCTTGTTTGATTTGGTCGAGAGTTACTGGGAGTTTCCTTTTCTGTGTTGCATAATGTTGTTTTAGATTCACCTTCCGTTCGAAGAGGAGTAATCATAGTATCTTTCGGGATTAATCTGGACATTCCGTCAGCATAACAAAGTCTTTTTAGACGGTAGGAACTCCATTTTAAAGTTATTATTTAAGAGGAATGTACCCCATCTCTGCAGTCTATTTGTTGTATGCACAGGCAGACCTTTTTTAAAAACGAAGATGGTAAGTAATGGTTTATGGTCCGTCTGTGATGTGAAGTGTCTACTATGAATGTACCGGTGAAACTTCGTTACTGCGAAAATAATCCCCAACGACTCTTTTCCAATTTGGGAGAAGTTCTTTTCTGCAGGAAGAAGTATTCTCGATGCGTGAGCAACTGGTTTGTGAGATCCATCTGGCATCTTGTGCAGTATACATGCTCCAATGCCATACAAGCTGGCGTCGCTGGCAACTATAATGTCCAGGTCGGGGTTATAGTAGGCGAGAAACAAGTCCGACGTCAAGACTTCTTTTATTTTGACGATTGCTTCTTGGCATTCAGGTGTCCACTCCCAGTCCTTGTTTTTTTTCAGGAGTTCGTTTAAAGGAGCATGTAAGTTGTACATACTAGGTATAAACACTTGTTAGTAGTTTGTCAGTCCTAAGAAACTTTGTAAGGGAGAGACATTTTCGGAAGCTTGCATGTCTTTGATTGCGGTAGTACGTTCTGAGTCTGGTCTTCTGCCATCTTTGTCGATAATGTGTCCCAAGTAATTAATCTTCTCCATAAAGAAGTCACATTTGGATTCTTTCAATTTGAAACCGTACACCTGAATTCTTGAGAAGACTTTATGAACATTTTCCTTATTTTCTACATTTTGACTGTTCATTAATATGTCGTCCAAATATGCAACCACGAATTCAAGGTCGCTCAGCATAGTGTCCATTACTTGCTGGAAGATTGCAGGCGCTACCTTGACCCCGAAAGGAAGAGGTCCGAATTTGTACAACCCACAATGGATGTTGATTCTGTGCAACTTAGAACATTCTTCCTCCGCCGACATTAGAAGATACACGTCGCTGAGGTCGATTTCTGAAAAAAAGGGCTTGGTAAAGGATAATGATTATCTTTGAGCGCAGCATTAAGCCCCGCCGAGAAGTCGGTGCAGACCCGGATCTCCTTTGACTTCTTTTTCACATAGACGGTCGGTGAAACGCATTGACTGTACTCAATTTTCGACAAGATCCCGATTCTTTCAAGTTTGTCGAGTTCTTTATTTGTGGTAAAGAGGCTAAGGACACATTACTTTTTTTTTAAAAACACTGACTGGATGTCATCTTTTAACTCGGATTTTGCCGTCATCTTATTACACTGACCAAGGCACCCAGAAAAAAAAAAAAAACTCCCGGAAAAGGTTAATTTACATCTTTTATTAAATTCTTTGCCTCGATGGTCAGGTTTTCTAGTTTTTTGCAAAATGAATTAATTGGCATGTCCCACATCTTAAATTTCTCTATTCAGTCGGTGCCGAATAAATTTTCTCTATTTTTTAATACGAACATTTTTGTTTTAACGTCTTTCCTTGAAAGGTTACATTTGTGATAAGTTTCTCTCTTGTCACAGACCTGGCCATTTTATTAGATCTTAGCAAGTTTGGTTTTCCCAACTTTTTCCAGGTGTGTAGATTTATGATTGTCAAATCTGACCCAGAATCCAACTGTAATTTTATATTTTCATTTAGGATTTGTACTTGCACGTATGTCCTAATGTTTAACCAGTCTTGTTCATCTGATTTTGTTTTTTTACGCAGCTATTAACAATTTTTCTCGCTCTTGTGCCCGACACGGCTACAAGTTAGGCACTTCTTATTCCGGTAAGGACAATCCTTATACCAATGTAGTGACCCACAACCGGAACACGGATTAGGAGGCAAGTTGTTTTGTTTCTTTTTGTATTGGTTTGAATTAAATGGAGAATTAGATTGTTTTTTTTTTTCTTTTGGTGTACCTTTCTTGTGTGCGCTACACCAGATTTCTCGATATTTTTCGAATCTTGGCATTCGCTTACGAATCTCTGACAATCTTCCGCTATTTGTTGGTGAGTAACATTTGGCTCGTTTTTCGATTTATTCAGAACTCAGCGTCTAATTTTAGCGTCTTTAGCTGAAACGAGTCCCTGAAAAAATACCAGACATTTGAAATTATTCGCACTCAATTCTGACAGTTTGAAACCGTTGCAATGTTTTTTCTCGACCGAAGCGAATGTAGTGTAATCATCACTATCCTTTCAGAATAAATTCATTCACTTCCATCTTTTATGAAATAGTGAAGTTTTAAGTCTAAAAAGTTTTGTAAGAAGTTTAACCGTTTCGGTAAATGTCAGTTCGCTTGTTTTACAGGGTAAGATATAGTTCACAAATTTGGTGTGCTCCGTGGTGCCTAGTTTTCGAAGTAGTGCGCGAACTTTCTTTGAGTCTGCCCAATTCACGCAATCTGTGGCCTATAGATTCTTGAATATTTTAAAAATCGGAGGCGAAGGTTATATCCTCGTCAGGAGAGTATATAAAATGGTCTATTGCGCCCCAGATCGTGTTCTGTGAGAATGCGTTTTCGTTTTCATTAATTTGACCCCTGTTTATCAGTTCAAGTAAGGTTCTTTGCTAGGTTGAGTTTGAAGTAGAATTTCTTCGAGTTTTTGTTGTCAGATTTCTGTTTGTTTTTGAATTTAAAGCCGTTCTTTTTGTAAATCCATCTGGAGTTGATCCATTCTTTTTTGCTGCTCAAGTTGTTTCTGATCCATGCCTTTTTTGCTGTTCATGTTGGAAATTAGGAAAATCGAACATGGCAGATTTAAACTCTTCCATGTTTGTGTCTGTGTCTTTTTTTAGGATTAAACCGAAATAGAATTTGTGGTGAAAAACTTTTCTTTTTTTTTAATAAAAAAAGAAATAACTTACTTACTCACTCAGGGAATCACTATTGCTTTTTTTTAAACGTGAATTCTCGCAGTTTAGCGTCTCACGTTCAAGTTCAGCGTAAGTTAGTTACACTTTCTTTTGTTCGGTTTCCTTTTCTGGATGACCAAATACTTTTGAGTAAAACAAAGTGTGACAAAAATAGAATTTCATGCGTCCAGTGTTGAACTAATATTAACAATTTCCACGTAGTCTTTTGGGGTCCGCAAGTGTCCTTAAGGGTCGTCGTCACCAAGTTGTTGTGGCTTTGTTAAGAGCCAGAAATAAAGATACAAGAGAGGAATTGAGTTAAACAAATATATTAACAAAGAACAGTAATACAACATATACAAATGAGAAGGTTACCAGCTAGACTATTCGGTCCGACTGTCAAGGTTGTCTGCTAGAATATTGCCCTCTGCTTAAGAGCAGTACCTGCTGTTATCGATAGCTAGGAGAGTTCATGCGTGCATGGGTAAATTATAATACAATCTATGCCAGTCTTGGTGTTTTATTTAAATTAAGGGTACTTCGTAAAGAGGTTACTTATATTTCTTAAGATCTTCTTGCCAATGCCTCCAATTTAATTTTTAATCTGATTTAGTTGCCTGAATTCTGGTTCCGTTTTAAAATTCTCTTTTGGGTTTTTCCTTGTCAAAAAAGCTTCCAAAGATTTTATTAACGCGATTGTCAGTTTTTTTATTGCTGCTTCGAAGTTTAATTAATTTTCCCTACAACTAGATAATTTTTTTGTATAAATTTGTGATAGCTTCGTATATTATTTCTTCGTCTTTATTTTGACCCATTTCATACAAATTGTTACATTTATCGACTTTCACAAATACATCTATAGATTTCCTGAGTTTTTGGTGTCCTGTTGTAATTTTTAAAAAAATTGTTTAATTTAACAAAATATCAACTTATTTATTATACTGAACAAATGATTTACAAATAGCACCAAATCAGGATGTTGGGGGAGGATATTTCTTTGTTTTAAAACCATGAAAGGAGTTGACTGTGATTTGTTTTATCATCCTATGTAGAATAATATATTTTTCATCTCATATGTTTTCAATTTTATCAATTAACATGGATAGGTTAAGTGCGGAGATGCTTTTTATTGAATTGCTCTAATTAGCTATTCCATAGCCAATTTTATTAGAAAAAAAACTGCTTAACAATATAATTTGGGGCTATAAAAGGAGATAAAACGACAGTAAGAAAAATTGCTTAAAATTGTTCAATGTTATTTTAGCAAAGCGTTTCTAAAACCTAAAATATCAAAATTATGTTTTCGTTGAGTCCGTTACTCAGAGTTTCACGTAAAGCACACAATCATCAGACGAAAAGAGAAGAAATTGTGACTAAAAAAAAGTACATAATTTTGACTTTAGATCCTCTCTATTATAATGACATTGAGCTCTTTTTCTGCAAGTTTTCCTTCTCAGATTTTATCTACTTATATATATATATATATATAGTCATACACAGAAACACTTGTTTCGTTGTATTACAACTCATTAGTCTTGCTAGATTTCACAAGATGATTCAAACTTGGATTGAAATCCGGCCTTCTTTACGCCAGTCGGACATCTTAGCACAGATCCATCAACAGCATCAACGCACGCAAATGAAATTAACGCATATGTATTATATTTCCTTTCTTTCCATTTTTTGTCCTTAACGGCTACCGAGTGCTCAATTCATAAGAAGAGTTTTGCATTACGTGAGTGGCAAATGAAAATTGCTCGCGTACATGTAGCATTAATATTTTTACATGTGGTCATCACTTCGTAAACACACACACACACACACACACACACACACACACACACACTGAAAAACAAATATATAGAAACATATACGCATTAATATAAAACTGATAATGTGTCGGTTTTCTTTACTCAAATGTGTAAACATTGTTAATGATTTCTAGGTAAGTTACTGGAAAGTTAATTAAATAATTTTCTAATGAAGAATAAATATTTAAAAAATGTCATATAGTATCTCTGTAGGTAATCCCTTTGGCGTAGTGGTTTACGTCCTGAAACTCAACATCGAAGTAAGCTAGATCAAACATCAATCGCGCTATTGCGTTCACCTTCGGACCAATGTCCTTTGGAAAAGTACGAACCTCCTTATCTTCCAAGCTATAGGTTCAATATTATCACTACAGTTCTTCTCCATCACCATTTTTCGGTGAAAAATAGAAGCGTCTACAAAAGTTGATACAACTTAACTGCTTATTGTTTTGCAATATATATATATATATATATATATATATATAATGTTCCAAGAGAATTGTCACAGCCACACCACGCCTATCATAGTGCAGCGGTTTTGTGTATGGTGTTGTCAGTCGTCGATTTTCTGTTCAAATTTTTTCCTTCTCCAAGATCGATTGCCATTGTGGTATGGAAGGTTCATGCCTTTCCCAGAAAAAAAACAAAAACACAAATAGCCTGTTCCAGGATTTGAACTTGTCAGGTTCATTTTCTTAAGACGTCATATTATACTCAAATATATATATATATATATATATATATATATATATATATATATATATATACGAGGGTTATTTAATAAATATAGTGATTTTTTAAAGTAAAGTAATTTTTTTTCAATATGTTTTCCATAAATGTAAACTTTGCATTGTTTTCAATTGTTTTATAGGTTTTGAAGCTATTGAACAGTGCTCTCGGCTTGAACTGATGTTTGGCATCAAATTTTTGACTGCTGTGAAATTCAAAATATGAAAAATTACAGAATAATGTGTAATATGTATGAGAAGCACAATGGTGAGCACACCTGAAATGGTGAATTCAGTTAATACACTTACAGAAGAGTTATAATAGAGGACATTTCTGACTTGCCTCTTCTACGGTCAATTCTCGTTGGGTTTCTCCAGGACAATCCAAGAAGATTGGAAATCAGTATGTTTAGGAACAGCTGCCACATACTCCTTGCAGTCCAGATCAGGCCCCTTCTGATTTTCGCTTATTTGGTCTCCTCAAAGAATTTCTGTGTGAAACAAAGTTTTCAAGCGATGATGAAATGAAGTACACAGTAAGTAAATGGCTAAAACTCAATCCAAAGATTTCTATGCTCAAGGAAAAAACTTGTTTTTCGGTGGTAAAATGTGTTTTAAAGAATAGAGATCATATAAAAAAATGATGTAATAGGCCTTTTTGTCAGGGTGAAATATAAAACCTTAATAAGATAACGAAATGTGAAATATGCAATGTGAAACCTTGATAAGATAATGAAATGTGAAATATGAAATGTGAAACCTTGGTAAGATAAAGAAATGTGGAATGTGAAATGTGAAACCTTGAAAAGTTAAAAAAAGATAAGATAATAAGATGTTTATTTACTTCTGTAATTTCTCTGTATTATTCTAATCCTGAATAAAAAGGGAAAAAAAAGAAAGAACGTTTGCCAATATCTAGCAGTCGGCTTTTCACCATTTAAAAAGTATGTTATCTTTTGTGATGTTTTCGCAAATAAAATAGATAAAATAATATTTCCCTGATAAAGACAATACCAAATATCACCAACCCATCGAACCAATCCAATTCCTTATGCATCGTTTTTAAATGTTTCGACACTTTGGGATTTTTTTAAAGAAATAAAACAAACACGTCCTGTTTACTTTAAACAAGATTTTATTTTTCAACATGAAAATGTTTTTTTTCTTTAGCGCAAATATTTTTCGAAGAATTTCCAAGTGATAAGAATCTATTATTTGCTTTTCAAATTGAAACAAAAAAGATAATTTAAAGTCACTTGTTTTCAGTGAAAATAGAAAAATAGTTATTCTTAAATTAACCCCCTAAACCTTTTTGTATTATTTGATCTGTTTGTATTTGACAACGAGCGGTCCTGAAATAATTTTTGGTGCATTATAAGAAATCGATACAAATTTGATATGTTTGGTTTAATCACATGTCTAAGAATTTAATGAGATACAAAAGAGGAACCGGCTGTGTTTACTGTCTTGACAAAAATTAATCCGTCTCTTTTACTATTTCTATTTATTTCTCTTCATCCCAACATAATTTTGTATTCTCCCAGTAAATATTTCAATTTATGAAAGTGACATTTAATAAAGAAATTTTCGATAACTAATTTTCATAAAAGGTCAATAAAAGAAAAATGTATTTCTCAAATCAAAGCGCAGTCAAATTTGCTTCTTAAGATTTTCAGCTGATATAATGCTTTATCATTCATATGGTTTAAGAGTGAATTTTAGTAAACCAGGCACAATTGACGAAGAAAGTTGTATTCAGAATATCAAGCTTAAAAATCTCGTCCGTTATGGTGAGGAAAATTGTGAATATTTCTGGGATAGATGTTTGTCTCTGCCTTCTCACTAGGCAGGACTTGACACAAGATCAATGCCCCGAAGGTCGATTGGATATTTCTGGGATAGATGTTTGTCTCTGCCTTCTCACCAGACAGGACTTCACACAAGGTCAATGACCCGAAGGTCGATTGAATATTTCTGGGATAGATGTTTGTCTCTGCCTTCTCACCAGACAGGACTTGACTCAAGGTCAATGACCCGAAGGTCGATTGAATATTTCTGGGATAGATGTTTGTCTCTACCTCCCACCAGACAGGACTTGACACAAGGTCAATGACCCGAAGGTCGATTGAATATTTCTGGGATATCTGACTCATTGTTTAGTATAATTATTATTCAATAGAATACAATTGCGCTTTCTTAATATATGAAATGAGAACAACATTTTCTAACTTTATTGTTCTTCCTGACCCTCTCTCACCACCCATCTCTCTCGTCTATTGCTCCTGGGAGGTCTTTAAGGCTATATCCTGTATCGGCACAGAGCTATTGTATGTAGGTTCTTGCTGGTCGTTCTGCATTTGCTCGTCCATGTGAAGGGGTCCCCAGGAGTATGTCGTTTATGAGCTCGTCCTTACTTCTCCAGCAGTGTCCCGCATGTCTGGTTCGTCTAACTTAAATAGTTTTCGTGATTGGTGGTAAATGGTCGTAGTGTTGCTGTTTTGTGGGGTGTTGCCTCCAGGACTTGATCTATCGCAGAAGCTGTCTGCTCCGGTAGTTGGCCTATTTTAATGTTTTAATGTTGAATGTCGCTATTTGTACTGTGCGTTTGCATTTTAGTAATTTTTGTTTTAGTTTGAGCTCTGTAGCTGATTTTCGAACACTGAGACCAGGGCTCCAACCTCATCAAGACGCGCCCTTTTTTTACCCACTCGAAGAGCAATGTGGTTTTAACAAGTGGCTTGAGTGTGAATCATGGTAATCTTTCGATGGCTGTGTTTTTATTCTTATCCACAGAAGATACCCCTATAGATGAGCAGCAGTAGTTCCCCGATCGAACTATTTGATCCTGGCCGTTGTCTCGTTGGATTTGTATGCCCAGAATCTGTTTAGGTATTGTGTTGAACCATCATAGGGTTTGTCCACTCGCCTTTACGTCCTCCACTCTGCTTCCCATGGGTTTCGAGAAAAAAATCTTCCCCACTCCTGCCAGTATTAAATTTTAACTTAGTACGAGTCCAGAGTTACTTTTTTTAAAAATTTCATCAGAGTCCTCATGGTTCATTGCATCCTTATAAGCATTCTATTTTTACGCTAACTTAGTTTTTCAAATTCTAATAAATTCCAAAAGTATTAACATCTTTTACCTCTTTTTACAAGGTTCAACTGTTACTTGAAATTACAGTATTTGTCTTTTTGCATTTAAAGCACAGATTATATACAGTAGTGAAAATCACAATTAAAATCAATAAAAAAAGTAAAAAGACTTGTATTATATTCTTGTGTATACCTAGATGAGTATATAGCAGAACAGTAGGATTCGTTGATTTAGATGGTTGCGTTTAAATATAACCAATAAAAAAGTCGGGAAACTTTCTCTTATTTTACAGCACATCTGATCCTTTGTTTTTGGTTTTAACACAGAATTTGGTTCTTCATCTCAACACTTGGAAATTAACGTAGTAATTTGAAATCCGGTGTCCTAAGATATAAGCTTTCCAATCAGGGTTGAATCTTCATATTTCTTTGTCACTAAAGAAAGTTTTTCGGCACAAGACTTGCTGTTCACTGCCTGTATTTTGTTAAATTGTAGTGTTCTCATTGATGTGATGAGAAAGGAAATGGTCCAAAGCAGCTTTTAAAGACCACTGGATTCAGTGCGCACAGAAAGAAGGCCGAAGACCGTATTGGCCTATAACTTGTATTAAAACAAAATAGATGTAGATAGTACCCAGAAAAAACTTAGAATAATGGTGAATTTCACTATTTAAATTTACCATTTACTTGACCTATTTTTGAAAAGGCTTCGCCGCTTATTAGCCAAAGCCTTTATAATATAATCCATCGTATTTGTAAAAATTCCATCAACACATTTATTCGCATTAATCATTGCATATATAAGGACACTGCCAGTTATAATTACTTTAGCACAGACTGTATTTGAATTTCTTTCACGTCCCATTGATTTTATCGTTACTCTCCTACAAAAAGACTTTGTTTTATTTTTGTTGCTGACAAACGATTTATTCTTAATGTTTTACCTAATTTTTATTTTTGTTTTATTACATTAGAAATGAGCAAAAAGTGGTTGTTAGCTGCCAGAATTAATTTAGAGTAAATGTTATTGAGTGGATATCTGGCGTTGAAGATCTGACGGAGTGCAGTGTTAGTGAGCCTGATCACTGGACACACATCAAAGAACGAAAGAATGGTAGTTTGAAAACATTTGTGCAAATAATGTATCACAATGGTCGGTTGTAAGTGAATGTGAGAACCTCTGGGAATTTAAATGATAAACTTTGTGAATGGAAGAAGAGTCTTCGAGGAAGCCAAGGGTCACCAGCAAACAATATTGCTGTTTCGAATTCCATTTGCTTTGTCTTCAGTGAAAATTCGCAGCTGGAAATCTTATTTGAAAAAAAGATGAAAAGCAACCCTTTCTTTCTCCATTGGTTTTTTCATCTATTACATTCCTCGAGATCTTTGCTATAACACCCCGACCTTTTAGTTGGCAACTAATAATGGGTCAGTGAGTTCAATCGAAGATGGCATTGTTCTTACAATCATCTGACAGTTTTGATTTCTTTCGATGCTTGTCCGCCATTTTTATTCTCTAAAAAAGAAAATCAGATGTACATATGCAGTGAGATCTGATTTTCGCATTGGTACTGAGAATTTTAGTATTCTTTTCTTTTTGGCTTGGAGGGAACTGCGAGAAGCCAATTATAAGCGAAGGTTTCTTTCAAATACAATGAAAGGAATGAAACTGTCGCATAAGTAATAATGACAGAGACTATGACAAATTCGACAAGAAAAATAACTGCATAGAGAGAGTAGAAAAATAGTAGCAATAATAATGATAATATAATGAACATTGATAACAATATTCTCATTAATTTTTACGCCAATTAAATCGGGTCATTTTTGCAAAGGATCACGTGACAACAAGCGTTCTTAGGATTTTTTTCTCAGAAATGCTGTTAACTGTTTAGTTCACTTCCTCCCTTTTTTCTTTTACTTTTTCATATTTTCAGTCTATCCAGGTTTTTCTACAAGAAACTTCGATGATATAATACGACTGCATATACAGAAATAGTTCATACTGTTATCATCACTATTATTATTATCTTTACGAGTTTTTCACACCAGCATAAGCTGGTGGGCTTTAAACTGAAGTTTGCGTGACAGCAAGTCTCTTTAGGTCTCCAGGACTTTTCTCAGTATTTCGGTCGATCTCAGCAGTGCTGCAGTGTGTTTGGTCTCGATTCTTCCACTGATTTTCGATTCCACCAGATCTTTTCCAAATCTTTGAGGACTGTACTAACTACAGTTATTAAATTCACCACATCTTCGACAGCTTTTTGTAGTTCTCTAGCAAGTTCCCAGCATTTGCCTATTTTTTGCTTTTTTTTTCCATTCTCAATCTGGTTTGCCGTATCACATTTTTTTTTCAATTTCAATTTCCAGGTCTTTATATTTACTTGTTTCAGTATATTTTTTGACGGATAGCTTTATTATTTGTTGGCACTGACATATGAGGATCATTCAATAAGTTTGCAGACTTTTTTCGTAGGCGGGGCACTTTTATTGATAGTACACACATGAAACTCTAGTCTCCTTCGAAGTAATCTCCTCCTGCTACAATGCACTTGTTCTATCGTTCCAACAACTTCTGGAAGGCCCCATGGAAGTCCTCTTGTATGAGCGTGTCAATGACCTTCGTCACAGCCTCGCTCATCTCCTCAATTGTCTCATAACGACAGCCTCTGAGCTTAGGGAATAACCAAAAGTCACAGGGAGCAAGGTCTGGACTATAGGGAGGGTGAGGAACTGCCTTGATGCCCATCTTGCTCAAATTGTCTGTGACAAGGATGGAGTTGTGGACTGGAGCATTGTCCTGGTGGAAATGTCACTGAGCCGATTTGAAGAGTGCTGGCGTCTTCCCTAGGAATCTCTTCTTGAACTCCCTTAAAAAGTCAACATAGTAACCCTAACCCTTACCGTTTGGCCAATCAACTCTGGTGTATTGACTTCCTAACTCCTCTCACACCTCTCATCATCCCTCATAGACTCCCTGCCTTCCTTGAATCTCTTATGCCACTCAAAAACTGATGCTCGATTCATGCAAGATGGTCAAAAAGCAGTCTGAAGCATTCCATAAGTTTTTGTAGCATTTTTTCCAAGTTTAAAACACAGTTTTATTGCATATCGTTTGTCTAAAGTGTCCTCACGTCCAGATTGCATTTTTGAAATTCACCAGCTGTGACAATCAGGCTTTAGTAGGGTGTATTCCAATTGCTGCTGTAGCTGTTCATTTGAAGCTGAAATCATAGAATTTGGTCTGTCATCTCATGAGATGTATAGCAATCATCATCATCATCATCATGTCGTGCTGGTAGCACGGATATCCCTGACCCTCTCTCGCCACTTTTCCCTATCGTTCATCGCCTCAGGCAGGTCTTCTGGACAACATCCTGTATCCTCACATAGTTGCTGAATGTATGTTCGTGCTGGTCGTCCTGCTTTTGCACGGCCATATGTGGGGGTCCATAAGAATACATCACTTATGAGTTCGTCTCTGCTTCTCCAGCAGTGTCCTGCATGTCTGGTTCGTCTAACTTGGATAGTTTCCGTGATAGGAGGCAGGTGGCCGTTCAGTTGGTGTCTTGTGGGGTGTTGCCGCCTAGACTTGTTTAAGATTGCACGTAGCATTCTTGTGTGATTGCCGTCTAGCTTCTGCTCCAGCCGTTTTGTTAGAGTCCATGTAGTGCATCCATATAGTAGTATCGATGCGACCGCTGCCTGGAAGAAACTGCTTTTCATTTTATCGGTTAGGTCTGATCTCCATGTAATCGATAGCCTATTGATAGCTGTCCATGCCTTCGTTAACCTCGTGTCGATGTCCTTTTTGGTTGATGCGACGCTGCTTCCTAGGTAAGTGAATTTGTCTACTAGTTTAAGAGGGGTTCCGTCTAGAGTGGAGATGTCCCCCCTTTGATTATAGCACATATATTCCGTTTCGTGTGCATTGACATAGAAGCCTATGCCTGCGGCTGCTCGTTCTAAACTATGCAGTTGTGTTTCGGCTTGGTTGGGTGTATTTGCCAGTATCGCTATGTCATCGGCGTAGTCGGCGTCGCTAATTGTTTTTGCATATTGGTCAGTATGTCTTTAAGTGTATAGCAATAACATAGTAAATTTTCAAGAGTCTCCGACGATTTTAAATGCCCATACAAAGAAATTCTGGAAACTTATTGAAGGCACCCCGTATCAATTAGAAGAGGCGAGTTATTTTTTATAAGTCTTAATCACTTTATCTTGTCTATTGTTCTTTAGTTTTCCATCAGTTTTCATAGCAATTATTACACTGCTTGCGAGTTTTCACCCCAGTTGATGGTCTTTCACTCAAATTTCCTCAGGTCTCCGGGATTCTTCTTAGTATTTTGGCCGATTTCAACAATGCTATAGTCTGGATAGTCTCCACTCGTCTTTTGATTTCCATCTCTTCCAGTCCCTTTTCCAAACCTTTGGGGACCGTTCCCAGCACGCCAATTACAATTGGTATTGCCGCCACCCTCAAGTTCCACGGCTTCCTTTGTTCTCTGACAAGGGCTAAGTACCTGTCTCTATTTTCGTTTTCTTTATGGTAAGTTCTCTTTTTTTCCGTTAATTAACACAAGGTCTAGTTTTCTTACTGGGATTTGGTGATTTCTTGGTATCTGAAAATCCCAGAGATTTTTATGTATCTTATTCTGAAGGATCAATTCTGGTTTGTGTATCAGTTAGTATGGTCGAATTTCAATTTCTTGCATAATTTCCAGTGGATTACCCCCCCCCCCAAGTCACGTCGTGTCTTATGTTTCTTTTGTGTTAGTTTACAACATTAACTAATTATGTGATAAATCGATGTACATATTTTTCATTTTTTTAAGTAGAGAAATTAATATGTGAATTGAATTACTATGACCAGAAAATTTGCCGAACACCTACGCACGATATACGGGAACACTGGACAGGTGTTTCGATCTTATTAGGTCTCATTATATATACACTACTGATGAGACCTAATAAGGTCGAAACACCTGTCCAGTGTTTCCGAATATCGTGCGTAGGTGTTCGGCGGATTTTCTGGTCTTGGTAATTCAATTCAAAATGTGATAAATAGTTTCGTTTTTTGTCTCCACATAACCAACACTTACTATTCTGTTACGTATCATCAATTTTCGCTTTAATGTAATTGGTCTTTTTAACGTCGTTTTGTGCAGCTATTTGAAGATATATTCAATTTCTTTCTTAAGGTTCTTCTTTTGTAGCCATTTCCAGGTCTTTTCATCAAGTAGTTTTTCTTCATATTTCTGTTTCCTAATTTTTGTTGATGTTCTATTTGTGATTATGTTTTCAGTATTGTAATCTTTTATTATTATTTTTTTTAAAATTTGTCTTTCTATCCACGTAATTATGCATCTACTCTATCCAATCAATATTGTCGAATCGTTTACCTCCTTAATTTCTTGATATATGTAAGAGTCTGTCTATATCATCTATCGGATGAAAGGCTTTGTATATCGTCATCAACTTGTCCTTTGGTCTATTCGTCTGGGTTTCTCCCTTGTTCATTTTAAGAATGGTCCTAAGCCCTAGTATTAATTCCTTTGCTGAGATTTCTGCAGTAGAGTTTGGTTTTGAGAAGCTTTCTCATTCTTCCTAGATATTCTGTTCTTATTTTTTCTTTCATTTATGCTTATTTGATTGTGTCCACTTCCATTATACCCAATTATTTGTGATTTCCTTTTCGCACACGATCCGATTCTTTCTTGATTTGTCTCTCTTCCATTCCTTCCATTATTTCTCTTTTCCCACTTTTCATTCTCATGTAATTGAATGGCATCATTACTATTCCGAATAGTAATGGCAGAAACGTATCTCCTTGGAAGATGCCTCCCTGGATTTCCACTTTTACCTGAGATTTTCCTCCTGCTGTTAATTCCACTTTCTAATTTTTCATGGCTTCCACGATGAATTTTATGACTTTGTTGTATATTTTATACATTTTTAGAGAATCTATTATCCAGGTTTGCGGGACTATATCATGGACTATCTATTAGTCCAGCTACTCCATGGCTACATTTCTCCGCACCACTTTGTTTCACTTGAGTATATGGGGATCAATATAGAGTCCGTGGCATACAAACGAATAATAAATCTACTTCCTAATCTGTGCAGTTAGGGTTTTCAAGATCATAAGTAAACACGCTATCACTGTGTAATTGTTGGGGATCGTTCCTTTTTTGGTGGTCTTTCTGAATCCGGATAGTTTTAGTCATCCCTTCGAGTATTCTAGCTTTTACTGGACATGTACTTAGTTGAAGAACCAATCTCTCATGGATGGACTTGAATTTTTAAAACCATCATTGCATGGCGTTTTCCAATTCGGTACTTTTTTGAGTGTTACTCTCAGCGATTCCAAGTTTATTATCGCCTCTGGACCTTCTTCAAGTCGTTGTAATTCTGTTTCCATTCGACTTTTCTGTTATGTTCATTATATTCCATATTTTACTCTGAAATTGTTTTGATTTTGAGTTTTCTTTCTTTCGTCTTAGTTAATCTTTTGAATTTCTAATATTTGACATGTCTTCTGTTTTGTTTTGGTCTTTTCATCCCAACATATTTACCTTGTGTGTTTTTCTTTTCAAAGCATTTTTGCTTGTTGTCGCAGTTTCTTTACTTGTCCTTCTAGTCTATTTCCCATCCAGATTTTTTATTTTCTGTTCGGGTTCCTTTGGGGAACATCAATTTCATTACAAAATAGTTTCCCTCCTACATAAATAAGCTCGTTTAGTTCGGTGATTTTGCCCGTTGGGATATTTAGTAATTATCTTTTCAGTTGACTTTTTACCAGTTTTAGTTCCTCAAGGATCGTAATGTTGTCTTCTTTTCAGTCATGATTTTCTTTATTAACTCAACATTTATTTTCTATTCTTGCGTTAACATTTGTTTTAAGATGCTGGGTGTGCGATGTTTCAGTTTTCAGGATTTAGCGTTTCAGTTTGATTAAGGGGATCTTGCTTTCTAGTATTTAGTATTTCGATTCAGGTTGGGGGTTCTTGTTCATATTCTTCACTATTCACTTATTCTGAAAAGCCAGGAATTAACCGAACATATTAGAAAAACAAACGTTTATAGAAATACAGAAGCTGGCAGTATTGATTGTTGTGTGTTGGATTTATGAGAAAATTGTCTACCGTTTATCTGAGTCTATCAGAGAATTCAGGTAAGAAACAACAACAGCAATATTAATAATAATAATAATAATAATAATAATAATAATAATAATATCCATAATTTGCCGTTGAGAGTTCAGTATTTATAAAAAATTCGATTTTCGATTTTATCTTCTGGATTTTTTACATTTTATTTCATTTTCCCTACAACAATCTGTTTACTTTCGTATTCATAGTTTCTTCCCAACTTTCCAAAAAAAATCTCAATAGAAACTTTTTTGTCACGATATCTCGATGTTCCCTTTTATTCTTTAAATGATAAAAATAAAAACAAAACGCAAAATCAAGAAAAATGAATAAAGTTGAAAACCCTAAAAGTAAAAAATGAATTTCGATTCAGCCTCTTTTCTATTTTGTACATTAGAATCTTTTCTCGTCGTCTCCTTACACTTTTCCATTTCAGTTCATTTTCTCCGAAGAAATCTTTATTTAGAAAAATTCTTTATGCAGTTTTCCACCACATATTTTAACTTCACTAAACATGGGCTTATTCACTGCATTTTTTGGCCCGATGGACGCCGAGGTCACTGTTTTTGAAGTTTTTTTTTGCCGTAATTTTCTTAGAGTTTTTAATTCTTCTCTTATTTCCTATTCGAATTGCAACTATTTTTGTTTAATTTATCATTTTTACTCTTTTAAATTTTTTTTAATCCATTTTTCATTTTGCAATTTCATCCTTTACATCGTAGTTGTTGATTATAGACTTTTTCTTTTCTTTTTCTCTCTTTCCCGTTTTGTGGACTTTGATATGAAAGACAAACAAGAGAGAGAAAAGAGATTTGCTATTCTTTTAAAATAGAGAAAGTCATTCAACAATGAAGCCTACCGCAAGAGACGAGCGAACAGCCACTGTTTGCCTGAAGAGTTCCACACTGAAAAATCATTATTTCTCATTCGTACCTTGTCTTTTTTTTTTTTTTTATTGATTAACGTTGTGGATTTAAAAATGTTTATTTATTTATCTATCATAAATTATTTACATAATAGGAATTAGCGTAACTTTTGTCCCTTAAGTCAAAATGAAAACTTCTTATTTTAGTGAAACGAACTTTTTTTTTTCTTTTTGTGATGGAATCGAATTTTGTTTTGCTTTTTATTTGGACTTTCTTGAAGTTTATAATAAGTTAGAATCCCCTCACCCACGTCTTTAATGAGGTGAAATGAAAATGAACAGGGAAAAGGAAAGAAAATTGAAGAGGCTGGAAGACAAGCAGAGAAAATGTAAAGGCAATAGTGATCAGTTTGTAATTGAGAAAGGAGCATATAAAGAAGAAGAAGAAGAAGAAGAAGAAGAATGCTCGAAAGATAAAAAATGACGAAAAGAGGAAAACGAAGATATTTAGAAGTAACAGGAAGAAGAGCGAATTGTGAAATAATTTCTACTACTACTACTACTACTTATAATAATAATAATAATAATAATGAAGAAAAGCTAGACTTAGTTAAGAAAAAGAACATAACCTATCAACTCGTGGAGTTAGCCGTTTCAGCTGATCACAGTGTAAAGGAAAGCGAGAAAATGGATATATTCCTTTTCTTTGCCAGAAAACTGAAAAAATATGGACATGAAGATGATAGTGATACCAACCTTAGTAGGAGTACTTGTAACAGTTAAGAAGAACCAGAAAAGAAATAGGAAAAAGTGAAGATCAATCAAGAATTGAGATAGTCAAGACGACTGATAAGATTGGCTCGAATACTGAAGAGGTGAGTTGCATTCATTTAGAATTAAGTGAAAGCCAAATTACAATTGGTGTAAAAAAAACTCTTAAAGAATAATAAACAGAAGAAGACAGGAAAAATATCGAATTAAAAAAAAACAAAAACAAAAAAAGCAACAAATCCCTGAATAAAGGGAAGACTCCATTACCATCTCTAAAGATTCAAGACGAAAAATAAAAGTCAAAATAGAGACCGAGAAAGTACATAAATTATTGCAGCATTTCGCAGTGGATAACATCATCGACTGAAAAAGTTAATCTATGCAGAATCAAAACAAATTAGTCATAAGATATTTGTCCCCCAAAAGAATCCGAACAGATATAAACAAGCTTAATGGGAAATGACGATAGAAGGAGAAATAAAGAAACTGTGACAATAAACGAAACCACTAAGGAAGGTTAAACACACAAAAACCCAACGAAACAAAAAGATGCTAAAAAGACAACCGCGGACAAGTCTGACAGCGTAAATGGAAGAAATAAGTAAAAAAAATATTGGCGGAAGAAGGGAAACTTAAAAGATTCTGGGACAGGGTTTCGCAATACAAACAAAATAGGACCTTAAAAAATAATGGAAAAAAATTCTAGTAACAAGTTGTTGGAGAATACACTTTAAATCAACAACCGGGTGCAAAAGAAACAAAATTTTGGAGTAAAACATGTGAACAGTAAGAACATTACAGAAAGGTTGAATGGATGAATATCATGAAAAAGAATTAGAAGAACTTGCTGAAAGGCAAAAACCCACATGGAATCGCTTGGAACAGAACTCAAGAAAATACCAAATTGGAAAACAGCGAGTCATAATGGCATACATGGATTCTGGTTTAAACAATTCACTTCTATTTATGACAGGTTAGGACTGCGGCTGAGTAAATACCAACAAACAGCAAGCATACTCGAATGAATGACGAAAGGGAAAAACTACTCGAATCCAGAAGGACCCTAAAAATAAGGACCATCCCCAGCAACTATTTTCTAGCCAATCTCCATTGACTGATAACATGTTTACCTATAGGATGAAAAATCCTGACTACACAGATTATAGAAGAAATTTTTTACTCACTTGTATTTCGTGAACAAATTCTAAAAGAACAAATGACTAACTATTCATACAACAGAAAATCTTCAAAGAAACCAAAACAAGGCGGAAAATGTGGCCATGGCATTGGTTGACAACAAAAAAGTCTATGATATGGTTCCCCCAACTTGGACAATAGAGTCTCTGAAAATGTACAAAATATTCGACAAAATCATAAATGGAAAAGTAAAAATCCAAAGAGGTATCTTTCTGGAAGACTCACTCTTAGAACTGCAATTCGTTATAGCAATGATACCACTCAGTTACATAGGAAGTGTGTGGGGCTACAAATTTACAAAATCACAAGAAAAGATTAACCATATTTTGTAAATGGATGATGACAAATTATTTGCAAAATATGAAAAAAACTAGATACTTTGATATACACAATATGAATATACAATAAGGATATAGCAATGGAATTTGACATTTAAAATTTGTCATGTTCATAATGAAAAGTGTAAAAAGAGAAAAAAATGGGAGGAATAGAACTGCCAAACCATGAAAGAGTCAGGACGCTTGGAGAGAAGGAAAATTACAAGTGTTTTGAAACTTTGGAAGCAGACACCATCAAGCAAGCGCAGACGAAGACAAAATAAAAAGAGTTCCTCAGAAGAAGGAGAAAACTTCTCAAAACCATGCTCTACTGCAAAAATCTCATCAAAGGTATGAACACCTGCACTGTCATTCTTAAAATGGGTAAGGGAGAAACACAGACAAATGGACCAAAGTACAAAAAAGTTAATGCTCAAGACTTTACATTCGACTGTATGCGTCAAGAAGGAAGAGGACGTGCCAATACTGAGGATCACGTAGATGCAGCAATACAAGCAACCGAGCCCTACATTGAAAAGAGCAATGAAAGACTAATCACAGCAGCCAATAACATCATTGGCAACATAAGTGCGGGCAGAAAAACACCGAAAAATTAAAAAAGAAATGGGAAGAAAAAACAACTGTATGGAGATTTCAAGCAGCAAACTGGAGAGTAGCACACGAGTAGATATGAGGATTGCTACAAAGAGAGAAACTAAATCTCTTCTAATAACAACACAAAACAGCGCCATAAGGACCAATTATATCAAAGCAAAAATTGATAAGTGAATATTATTCAGAAAGTGAATGCAGTAAACTATTACAAAAGAAGTGTAAGACCAGATTGGAAAGTTGATCCACTGGTAATTGGGCAAGAGATGAAAAATTGACCATAATAGCAAATAGTATATGCATAAACCAGAATCCGTCCAAGAGAATGTGTCTCATAAAATTCTCTGGGATTTTGAGATATAAATAGATCACCTGACCTCGGACAGAAGATCAAACATAGTGTTAAATAAAAAAAAAAAAGAAAGAAAAACAGAATTTTGCGTCTTATTGATTTTTCTGTTCGCACAAAGTGAAAAATAAAAGAAAGCGTAAAAATAATCAAAGAACTAAAAAAACAGTAGAACATGAGGGAGGCTATCCCACCAATTAGAACGGTCCCCAATGTTGGGAAGAAAGACTGGAAGAATTGGAAATCAAAGGAAGAATCGAGACAATCCAGATTGCAACATTTGAGATCGGCCAGAAAAGATCTGGAGACTTGAGGAGACTCGCTGTCACTCATACACCAATGAAAGACCATCAGCTAAAACTGGTGTGAAAAACTCGCAAAGAGTATAACGATAATAATAATAATAATAATAATAATAATAATAATAATAATAATAATAATAGGCGAATGCAGCAAATTAGCACAGAGGGAGTATAAGGCGAGACACGACTGGGTCGGCAAGGTGATCCACTGGGAAATGTGCAAGAAATTTAAATTTCACCAAACAACAGCATTATTGAAAACGGCCAGAATACTGAGAAGAGTCCTGGAGACTTGAGGAGACTTGCTGTCACTCCATCTCCAGTGAAAAAACATCAGCTTTAGCTGATGTGAAAAACTCTAATAAGTAAATAATAATAATAGTAATAATAATAATTCAAATTGTTATTGGTGCTCATAGAATAGTCCTCAAAGGCCTGGAAAAGAGAGACTGGGGAAACTAGAGATCAGAGGAAGTATCGAGATCATCCAGAGATCTACAGCACTTCTAAGACTAGCTAGAATACTGAGAAGAGTCCTGGAGAGCTGAGGAGATTTGCTGTCACACAGACTTCAGTGAAAAAACACTAGTTAAAACTGATGTGAAAAAGTCACGTAGAGGAAAAATTATTAATAATTCTCTAAATGCAAAACATAAAAAACATCAAACTGCAGAAACATTTTGGTTCGTAAAATTCTATAGAAATATTTTCATTTAAAGAATAAAGGAATTTGTCATTCAATGTGTAACTAATGTGATGACTTTGTTCTCACTCACCTCGGTAATAATAATAATAGGATCATTTTTATATTTGGAGGCAAAACCAACGGATGTAACTCCAGGTTTACATTTTTTGAAGCTATCATTATTTTACTGGTATCATTATACATGTATATTTTTTTGGTTTTTCCTCTTGCATCGTGACATTTTCTTCAACTTTTAACTAAACTGATTGGACGCAATGATAAAATGCATGTTACATTGTTGAATTCTCATCATACACTTACCTTTAAGGTAAATTTCAAAATTGAATAAGCAAAATAGTAAAATACCAAAAGTGAACCAAAATCTTTCAACATGTGTAGCTTAAAAAAATAATCAGTTCTTTAAGGTTGATGGATTTTTGCAACTTTATTTCTGAAAAGTCTACCGACGTCCCATCGTTACTGCAATTCAGTTATTTTTCGAATAATTATTATTTCTATAAGAGATGATTTGAAATCGAGCTCAAGAGCCGCCTTCAGCAGTCTTTAAACGAGTAAGAAGAAGAAGAAGAAGAAGAAGGAGGAGGAGGAGGAGGAGGAAAAAGAAAAGGGGTGGAGAAAAGAGAATAGAAGAATATTGGAAGATAAGCAGAAAAAAGTCTCAGGAGAGTGGAAAAGAATAGTTGCAGTAAAAAAAAAAAAGAAAGAAAGAAAGAAAAAAGGGAAATGAATATGAGAAAAGTAAAAGGATATCATCAATGTTGAAATATAAACCTTTTGTGAATTATTATTCACATATATTCACCTGCGTGTGAATGTAAATATTTGTGAAGCCTTCATATTCACCGATTCGCTTTTCAGGAAGGAGTATGTTTTTTTAAATACTTAATAATCCATCGAATATTTGGTTGATTCACGAGTTAAGCGACACCTATCTCTTCAGTGTCATAGTAAACATTCGAGGTAGACGACTTTTGATCTTTCTTTTCCAGCGCCTCTGTGTATTTATACGACTCTGTTTATTCTTAAAATATTGTTATTTCATTGTTTCATATCCTGAGCCTTAAATAAAAAATAGGGACGAAGAAAAACCTACAAAAAATGAAAACACAGAATAAGAATCCATTCTAAATAAATGTGATGAATTATACTGGAATTGAAAATCTAGTAAATCTTATCTGTAAATTGTGATTTTTGTAGAAAACGCTAACGCTAAGGTGATGATCTTTCTCTCCTTTCTCTCTCTTTCCTCTTTCTCTCTCTCTCTCTCTCTGTCTCTCTGTCTCTCTCTCTCTCTCTCTCTTTATTTATATAAGTATATATAGAATTTGATATATTTATAAATGAAGATTGCTCAATATCATTGTTTGAACGTATATAGTTTATTTAGGATAGCGTAAATATAGAGTCTACACTGTTTGGTAATTGTCACTTTCTCTTCATTGAGGAACTGACCGTTAACAAGCATCGTTGACTTTATATCAACGCAATCCTAATTTATATATATATATATATATATATATAGAGAGAGAGAGAGAGAGAGATTGGATATTAGCTAATTTCTACGTGTGAATGAATCGTTGTAAGAGAGGATCCGTACTTCTGACAATTTAACTTTCATTTGTCAACAAGATTATATATTTGACTTTGACTTCGAACCTTACGTGATACGGTTTTGTATTCTAACCACGTAGCAAATAATTTTGACCCTGCAGCAAATAAGAGAAGCAGTTCTTAATATTATTGTTTATGTGTTGCGGGGAAAACACAAATAAATACAGACTCCCATTCTTCTCGCTGATCTTCTTGTTCAATCAATTCTGAACGCAGGCGAAATTATAGCTAGAAAAAATGACTTAAAAAACGTGGAAGATTAAGAAATTGATATTAAAAAAATCGAATGAATACGTATTGGACTTCAGTTACAAGAAGTTCTAATAAATCGTCTTTTTGCGTTTCTTTTCCTCTGGCAATGAGTAAGATGATACAGTTGATTCCTTAAGAAAGAGAATCTGTTGGCCGTTTCTTGGCAACAATGCGCATGTCCGGTAATGAACGGAAGTCAGAACCTTGAGAGCCAAGACTGACTTCCGTGAAGGAGCGGATGCAAGCATCCCATTTCTCAATTTGACTTTAATTAGATGACTAAATTTGGCGCAGCTCGGCTAATATGTACGGAATGCAAATACTACTACTACTACTACTACTACTACTACTGCTGCTGCTGCTGCTACTACTACTAATGATAATGAAATTATTATTATTATCATTATTATTATTATAACATAACGGACATAGGAATACGTTTCAATGCAGACTTTAGAATCACAGACAATGGTACAAATTTAAATAATGACATATAAATCCGCATTTACATTCCCTTAATAATAGAAGATTACTTGAAAATGCCAACGTCTACACAATGGAAAGTACATAATATACCTACACACACACACACACACACACACACACACACACAGGCACGAGCTCAAACACAAGCATACACGCAAAAATAGACAACTGAATTACTATTTGGGAACGACTGGCGTGATATCTCGTGAGGAATTTATTTGATGTTGATGGACGACAGTTAATGTTATGATTTCCTTCAAGAGGTGGAGAAAATATTCAGATAATATGACATCACACAGAAATACCCCGACTCTAGTTAAGATGGTGCAGTGATGAACTCTTATTTGTTTTGAAATTTCAAATAGAATTCTTTTCCTTATTTCCCATATTTTTTATGATTTTTTTTTTTTTTGATTTTTATCAAGTCCTTCTTAATTGATTTGTTCTTTGGCATTCAAATGTAAAAAGTTGCACCTTTTAACCATCAATTTTAAAATGCTAGAATGTGCGAATGCTAAACATGTTTACATGATGAAGCATCCTTAGATGCTCAAAGAAAATGCTCAAGAAATTGATTCCTTTAAAAATTTTGCAACTTATGGAAAAAGAAGTTGTCATAAGGCAGTGGTTAGCGTCCCAATATTGAAAGGCTATGTTGCTGAACGTGATCTTTACTGTTTCTGCAAGAACGTGGTTTTGCAAGAAAGTTGACCTATGGCTTCATATTAGAATTTTTTTTAAGTTAGAAAGTCGACTGGTCGAAATATAATGATTTAATTATTGACAATGAGAATACTTGTCAGAATATTTAGTAAATTAATGACAATATCCATGTTAGATCTTTAAACAGCATGTGAAAAGCCGCAGAATCTCGCGACCAAAACATAAAAGGGAATGATTATCTAAATAATTCTTGAAATGATTTCGAAATTCCAAACTTCAGTCATTGGATCTTTTGATTAAAAATAACTCATGGCAATACAATTTAATAGAATATCGCAAATATGTTCTGCATGAAGTTAAGAATACATTTATCGTTACATTTAGATACGCATGTATATTAAAAATTTTATCAAATGAGTGAACATGTGCATATAAAACACTTTGTTAGGATAAAAATAACTTTGAAAAAATACACGTATGTTGTTAATATTTAGTCGACAAAAAAGAGGAATTGTTGTTATTAGCTTAATGTTTATTTAAAATATTCTAGAAGTGTCGAAAAGTTGTCTTTTGGTTCCAAGCCGGCCATCTCAATGAGTTTACAAATAATATTACACTGAGACGCGAAAACTCTTTGGAACCTCTAAAGCTTCTTTAAAAGCCCATCGGCTTGTAAATCGTTATAACTTCCAAAACACGTTTACTTAATAGTTCCCAAATTTGTTAAACTTTCTTCAAGAGGGGTGAACTTCCGCCGGTCACTGGTCTGTCACATATTTTGCCGGGTTGACTTGGTGTTGTTAGTGTTGGCCCATTATATGACAACAAAACCCTCAGAACATTTTACGACTGAAAGGAAACTATTCTTCTCTCAATGGAATCACTTAATGGAAAGCCAAATATTTTATCTTATTTTATTGATTGACTCTCAGAAATAATCATTTGCTTAAATTACTTTTTTTTGACTCTTAATAATTTGTTTAAAGATGAATGACTAAGACACGGGAATATAATGTTCATTTGTAAAAAAATATCAAAGTCAAATAATTTAGGAACACTCCAATTACCGGCCATTTTTATACAAAATTAAACGTGTAAATGAAAGAATAAACACAAATGCTGAATTGTTTGTTTGTTTGTGTTTTATGGCATATCAACCTTTTTAGTGCCAAATCCATTTTCATACAAATCATCAGTTCTATTTCAAACAATTCATTTTAGCATGAGTATAGCTTAATTGTCAAAAACATTTCTATTTCAAACTATTCAATTTAGTCAAATAGTTCTAATTCAAACAAATCAGTTTATTATAAGTATATTTTTAGTCAATTCAGTTCTATTTCAAACAATTCAGTTTAGCATAAGTACTCAGTGTGAATAGCAAAACAGTTCTAATTTAAGTAATTCAGTTTTGCATAAGTACACAGTTTAGTTCTATTTGACCCATAAGTAGGACCCTATTTGATGCTACCACTTTGGGCCCGAATAAACCTGGGAGTGATAGCAATGTAGGGGTACTTGGCACTGCCCAAAGCTCCAGCATTACTGGAACCTCAACATCAGATTGTTTAGTGTCACAACCAGGACACTCTTTAGGGGGGGGAGGAGTCTCAGCACTCTGCTGAGATGCAGTCGGTATATTCTACAGCACCAGCCGACCAGGCAAACTGATGCCACAATAGAATAAAAAGATTTTTAAAAAAGAAAAGAAAACAGCGTTTAACTAAATACACTTACAAGGTATTGTTACAGTCCGATTTCTTTCTACTTCTACTTGGGCTTTTTCAAGATTCTACCATTTACTGAGATCATTCAAATTTATTAAGATATTAATTTCACCTTTTTGCCAAATGTTATCGACGGAATTGAGTTCTGTCGATAGTGCATATCACGGCATTATTTCAACATTGTTTTCAATGAAGGGCCAGGCTGGTCTGGAACTGTTTCGGTTTGGCATCATGATAAAAAAAAACTTAAGAGGGACATTTATGAATCTCATGCAATATTTCTTTATAAGAATGACAATCCAAAATTTTCTTAATTCAACACAAAGAACCGACATTATTTTCGGATATTCAACAATTTCCTGGTTTCCCCGTGTGTTATATGTGACTCAAATGGATTGTGGATCTTATTATCTTTCTTTTAATGCACTCCCGAAAATAAGATGCTTTATTTCTTAGCAGACCATAATTCTAAGTTCCAATCCTTACATTCTCCATGATTTTAACATTGTTTTTTTTATTAAGGAAACCAGTAACTTTATGCGGGCCACATGTCTGATAGGCTGATATTCCTTTGACTTATTCTTCTTGGTTGTCATACTACTTAAAAAATCTAGTACTGTCTAACATCACTTTTTATAATGACAATTGTCCTTTTCTTGTTACTCGAAAGTTCATGAATCGATCTTTTTGGTGTTTTCCTCGATTGTCCAAGTATGCTTTTCGTAGTTACTTTTAATCTTTTTTTTTAAATATCTGATGGACATCTAAGTACATAAATACGTATGTACATCCACACAAATAATATTCACACAACCACGTCTGTTTCTTAAGTAGATGATAGGTTGGTAGTGTGTGCACGAAGACAAATACAGAATGACGTACGCACGAATAAACAGCACGTAGTCAAGAAATGTCGCCATTTTGTCTGGACCTTAACTGATTAACATGATCGTTTAGGATTCTAACATGACACTTATTTCCTCTGTAACCAAACAAGTATAAATATTGTTATTTGAATCGAATTTGCACATATTACTTGCCTTTTCGAACAACAATAGCACTCTCAATTAAAGATGCTTAACAAATTAATAGTGTAAGTAATTGGGAACACACACACACACACACACATATATATATATATATATATACATATATATAAATACAATAATGTATACACAATATATATATATGTATATATATATATATATATATATAAATTACAAGTGTATTATTTTTATTGTATTATATGGTATCTCCGTCTGTTAAAATCTATCAATCAATTAGGGTCATTCAATGAATACGAGAAATTCTTTTAAAAAAATAAAAATAAAATTCATTTTAGAATTTTTGCATAAATACAAACTCTGCATTATTTGGAATTGGTTTATAGCAAAAATATTTCATTCTCGCAAAAATATCTGTTTTGAGGCAATTCAAAATGGTAGCAGGTCAGAGTGCTTTCGGCTTGAACAGTTGAAACTCATTGACCCTCCAATAAAGAAAATGTTCCGAACGCTGTAGTCAGTAAAGAAGGTCATGCTGATAGTGTTCTGGAACTTGAAAGGACCCATGGCTATTGATTTTCTTGAAGAAGGTGCACCTATAAACATTAATTCCTGTCGCCATCTCCTTCGGCAATATTCCCGTGACTTATTGAATAACCCTTGTATATACAGATTCTAAGCTTTCCGTCATAAGGTCAAATAGCACCGAGCAAATTCTATCGACATTCAATTGAATTCTTAAAAACTACTTAATCTTTTTCGAAGAAATCTTTGAGCGTCATTTTAGGACGTGACTATTTTCCATGAAATTAGAACAATTCATTTCTGGTGTCACAAGCAGATAATGTTGAGATTTTTTGTTTGTATTACAAACTAGTTTATTGCTTTGAATCTTGAAGATGTTTACTTCGTTATACATCAGTTGCATAAGATGAATTTTGCTTTAGGTCAAAAGAAAATTAACCCTTTTCCCAAATGTAGGAAAAAGAAATCTACAGTTTAAGTCTAATGAAAAGAAAGAAGAAAGAAACGATTTAGAAAAAGAAGAAAGTTAATGCAAAAGGAACACAGCAAAAAGAAAAAAGAGAGGGAAAAAGAAAAAGGAAAAAGAAAGGATGGAAAAACGAAAGGAAAGAAAAAATGAAAAAAGAAAAATACAAAAGATCAAATAAACATATAAGGAATAAAAAGAAAAAATGAACAATAAAAAAGCCAGAGAGAAGAAGACAAAAAAAGGAAAAAGACAGAAAAGAAAAAGGAGTTTTAAAAAAGAAAATTGAAAAGAGAAAAGGAAGAGAAAAAGGAAAGAAAAATAAGAAAGTTCGAGTAAAAAAAGAAAGGAAATAAAAACATGAGGCGAAAAAAGTGAAGAAAAAAAGCAAGAAAGAAAGGAAAAGGTATGAAAAGGGAGAAAAAGGAAAGAAGAGAGAGAAAAAGAGGAGTACCCCGGAGAGGCAGGCATTTTCACCATGACTGAACACAGAGTTCAACTGATACAACATTTTGAACGCTCACAAAAATTTCCTTATCTGAAATTCGGAACCGAGTCAGTGTTTTTATTCCACTTTTTTTCCCATTCATACGAGGAATTGGAGATTCTCATTGGAAGAATTAACGGAATAATAATAGATCTTAATTTGGATGCAAAAAAGAATTGATAGAACAAATGATTTTCATTTTCGCAGTTCCTCATAAAGAAAAAGTAGATATTTTTGATTGGCTGACGATATTGTTTACTATTCTCAGTAAACAGTTTACATAAAAGGCGATGGTTATTGAGGCATTTAGTTAACTTGTGACTTTGATAGATTGATCTTTATCTTCCGATTTCATATAATTTACCCTATTTATCAACCTCCACACAAACACACACACACACACACACACACACATATATATATATTTATATATATATATATATATAATCCATGGAAAATATTCTGCGACCTTAGGTTTCCGAAAGTTGATAAAACTTCCATCTTCTTAACTGCCTGATGAATGTTGTTTTATAAAATTCATGAAACCTAAGGTCACAGAATATTTTCCATGGATTATATATATATATATATATATATATATATATATATATATATATATATATAATTCTAATATATACTTATTTATTATCTTTATTATATATGTAATAGCTCTATCGAAGATATTGAGCACTCTCCATATTATATTGCACTTGGCTCGACACATAACCACAAAGTGATTTAGTGACGACCAACACTCTTATAATATATATATATATATATATATATATATATATATATATATATATATATATATATATATATCGTAAATAGATGAGAATAGATAATGGTTTAAAAGCGTTCGATAAATAGATAAACAAAACTTCTGAAAAGCTTTGCCAGCAAAGGAATATATAAAAAAAGGAATTAAACAAGCTCCGTAAAAGAGTTTTTAATACAAGAAATGAATTAATTGAAACGGAATAAAAACATCCAATCAAAAAGAAAAACGATGAAAGATTTTAGCTCCTTTCGTCAACATTACCACGTGTATTTATTCGAATATATTCATATTTTTGCGACCATTTTTTATTATCCTGTTTTAGTTTCATTTACTTCTATTCAGTATTATAAAAAAAGTTTATCCCTTTACTGGTATTTTTCTTATATAAAGCGACAGTTTAATTTTGCCCGTTTATTTTGGTCCTATTCTTTATTCTTTTTCTGTCAACAACTATTTATTAATCCCTAGTATATTATACTTAGACTGTCATACCAATTCAGTTAAAATGGAGTTTTTTTTTCTTTCTTTTTCATCTTTTTCTTTTTCTCTTTCTCTCCTGTGCCATGTCGTAATTAATTTCACTATTTTGAGCTGAGAATTCTTAGCATTTATAATTCATTTCATCATCCATTTCCTCTTAATAAACTTTCATCAGATCATTGTCTTTTCTATTCAATAGTTGATATCTAATACTTATTATAATGAAATGATACTGAGAAGTTGAGAATTTATTCACTATATATATATATATATATATATATATATATATATAGAGAGAGAGAGAGCTCCAGACAGACAAACAGACAGACAAAGATATATAAGAGAGAGATGTCTTGAAAGTAAAGTGGAACATTTACTTATTTGATAAAACGGTGTTTATATGTTATCAACAATATCCATATTTACCCCCCCAGCTCGGGAAGTGTATGACATAAGGTCAATTTTCAAACGGAGTTTAACAGGTTTGAATTCAGAGTTTTCCTTCTCCTAGACTAGTTGCCTCACTAAGGCCGAAGAACCCAGTCTGCCCTACTATTTCCCCATAGCCGGAGGGAGAAAATTGGATTCATACCTTTCCCAAGGGTATTAGTGCTATGTGAAATGCAATCAGTCTCGTCCAGGATTTGGACACGTGTCGCCGTGTCCATTTCCTACGACGATAACCATTACACCACGGGCACCTGTTATCAACAACAATATCATCCTACTATTCTACAGTCTTCATCAAGATTGATGCTCTCATCCATTGGTACGTAAATACTCATGTGGAATAACGTGGCGTCAAACAAGTTGTTTTTTTATCCGCCACTTTGGAATCAACAGGTTGAACACGTTGTGCTAACAGACTTTTCAGGGCCGACAGCAAACTAAAAATTATCCTTCAACTTAATCTCCACTCGATGCTATGTTTTTGTTGTTTTATTTATCCAAGTTGTTTAGTGATTGGGTTGTTTTTTACGGTGTATCAACCTTTTCTTTAGCAGTGCTGTGGTCTTTATAGTATCGATTCTTCCAAGGCCCTCCTGTTCCCCACTATCTCTTTTTCAGGTACTTTGAGGCAATTTCAAGAGCTACTACTGTGTTTGACTCCACTTTCACCTTCATGCTACATAACTTCTTCTGTTCTCAGGCAAGGTTCATGTATTCATCTAGTTTTCTAATAAAAAAATAATTACTTACTCTTTTATCTACGTGATGACAAGTTCATTTCTTGTTAATTAGAACTAAGTCTGGTATTCTGACTGGGATTGGTTGATCACAAGGAGCTAAAAACGACACGGCATGAAGGGGAAGATCACTGTGAAAAAGCTCAGAATCATTTCAAAAACTCTTGCTTAAAGTATGGTGGAAATGTAATTCCCAGAAAGACTCTATCCCGGTTAGAGTATTATAATAATATTGAGACTTGCTGTAACTTGATCTCGAGAGAAGGACTCCTGATATTGGTATGAAAATTTTCAAATTAAATAATAACAATAATAATAATAATATATTTTTTGATAAGCCGGCTAATGTGTACATTCTTCTTCCTTCCTTCCTTTCGAAGTTTGTTCTTCTGTATTGTACCTTTCTCTCTGTCTCTTCACACACACATCCACACACACATATCCACACACACACACACACACCCACACATATATATATATATAAAGAACGGTTAGAGTGTGGTAGGTAATGGCAATGGGTAATCGAGTGCCATTGTTCTGAGTCCTGATTACCTCGACAGACAGACTCATGGTGCCTGTGGTTAAGAAAGCCAATGTATTGCAAGTGAAACTGTTGACAAGGCCGAGACGAAATTGATAGCAAATAGCTCGGATCAACCAATCAATTTTTCATATTTCTTCGCCGATCGAGAAAACAGATTTGGGGCACTTTTAACGCCCGACATTTATTCATTGTTTTCACGTTTGTAAAATGCCACATTTTCATTTTATACTAACCATAACATCGTTCGAGATGCTGTCATGGTTGTCTTCATCATGTTCCAATGGACTTTTGATTTTATTCTTGGTGCAATAAGCATTCCTATTTTTTTTTCTGATATTTTAAGTATTTTATGCAATGCCAACTTTTGTATGAGTTTCCATTTTGTAGCACAACCAAGAAGAATATAGAAGCTTTTTTTCTCTTTTGGTCGTCTCTCTGGTCCAATATAATTGACATCAAAGACTTGCCCGCCTTGTCTGGCTGTGACAAAAAACATTCTGGATGAAATAATTTTCAGATGGAAAAAACATTCAAAGAAAGACAAAGTAAAAGAAAAAGAATAAAGAACAGCTGAAAAACTGGGAGAAAAGACAATGAAATAAATAAAAAGAGAGATAAAAAGAAACTTAATGAAAGATAGTGAAAAGAGTGAGTGAGAAAAACAAAGACAAGAAAGAGAGAAAAAAGAGAGAAAAAGAAAATTTAAATGAAAAAAGGAATAAAAATAGAGAATAAGAGAAATGAGAGGTAAAAAGAAAAAGCTAAATGAAAAAGAAAACTTTAAAATAATAATAATAATAATAATAATAATAATAATAATAATAATTATAATAATAATAATAATAATAATCAATAAAAAGAAGAGAACTTGCAAAATTGTCAACTTTGCTGTCCCGTCTGACCATAGAATAAAACTGAAAGAATGTGAAAAGAAGGATTAGTACGTCGATCTTGCTAGCGAATTGAAAAAGCAATGGAACATGAAGGTGACAATTATACCAATTGTAATTGGTGCATTTAGAACAGTAACTAAAGGATTACTAAAGGGACTGGAGGACTTGGAAGTTGGCAGAGGAGTGGAGACCATCCAAACTACTACATTATTGAGAACGGCCAGAATACTGAGAAGAGTCCTGGAGACTTGGTAGTGTTGAATAGTGTTTTAATTAAAAGTTACCGATAACTTTTCTCATTTTGTTTTCGCAGCGGGCTCAACATTTGAGTATTTCGAAGTCAGCCTTTGTTTATCACGTGGTTCAGTCCGTTTTTATTCAGCATAACGTAGGTGCTGCAAATTGCAAAGCTAAATAAGAACAGTGATTAATTAGATCGTCTGACGAAAGAAGCTAATCAACAGCACAATACTAATCAGTTTCTAAAAGGTGGAATTCTAATGTCACATCCATTTGTTATTTTACATTCGAGATATGTGATACACTTAAGAAAACATTGTTTTTCGGCGTTTTTTCTTCTTCTTCCCCATGTCGTCTCAACAGTCCTTCTTGACTGACTCAATTCTTTTCTTTGGACTTCTAACTGATTCCTTGTTCTCTCTGTCTCCGAATTTGCAACAAATTTACTTCGACTGCAATTTTTTCGATCTGTAACTTTCCTGTCACTTGTAATGCAGCCTAATTTTGACATGGCAGACGGCCGACGTTGTTATCAATGTAAATCTGAAGATATCTACTTTCAACAATTCCGATTTTGAATTTCGTAAGTCATATTAATTATAAACATCCTTGTCTACATGACTGACTTTAGCAATCTTTTTTAAAGCACATTATCTCTCTCTCTCTCTCTCTCTCTCTCTCTCTCTCTTTCGCTCTTTTTTATTCTAATACCCGACTGTGTTGTATTGGTTTTGGTCCAGACAGCTAAAACCTCGAGTGAATAGAAGTTAAATCATAATGTACAATAAATAAATTTTCAAAGTTATGTTTTATTTTCTTCAGATACACCCCCTCCAGTCCGCCCCCCCAAAAAAAGAAAACAAAAAAAAAAAACAACAACAACAACAACAACAAAAAAACGCCCTTAATCTTCCTGATTTTGTAAAAAGACAAAGATTTGCCGGTCGTGAAGTTCAATGCTGCCGCAGGGGATTGTTTACAAAATTACATTCTTTTATTGAGGAACGAAGAAATTTCCCGCCGATTTTGATTTACTAATTAAAATTAGACAAGTTACCAGTAAACTGACCAATCAAAATGTAATGATTCGGAGTTGGTATGAAACTCTTATTTGTTTTGTGACAACTTGTAATTTTCCATTAAATCAGAAATTCACCTTTCCAAAGTTGACTTTTCTATCCAAGTTTTTGTTTTGTGATTAGATTATTGAAATATGCACATAAAGAGAGTAACAGAAAAAAATTATTAATAATTCCGGTCAGCGCACCAGATTTGACAATTTTAAAGTACAACAAAAATAGACTTGAAACACATCCAATTCACTCCAACAATCCATAAAAATCTCGTGAAGGAAAAAATTAAAACTTCCACATCAGTAGATGAGTTCCCGTTCTACGTCCAACAACCGTTCAGTGGTTCTCAATGATTTTTGTCTGAATATTGATTGTATTGGCCAGGAGATAAAAAGAGATGTTTTCTTTTAGACTTCTTTATTCAAACATAATATACATCCTATTCCTGTCTGTCTGTCTGTCTCTCTCTCTCTCCCTCCCCCTCCCTCTTTCTCTCTTTATATATATATATGTATATGTATAGACTGTATACGAGGTCTGCCTGAAAAGTAACGAAAGCAGGTGTATGGAGATAACACGTGCACAGGTGCTTTTGGGTGGTACAAGTGGTTCAAAGAAGGTCGTGAGGAGGTGAAAGATGACTCCAGGAGGAGGAGGAGGAGGAGGAGGAGGTCTTCAACAAGCGGGATTGTGGTCATGATTGAGTAACTAAGGCAGGTCGTGTGTGCTGATCGTCGGTTTGTTGGAATGATCTCAAGTCTGCAAGACATGAAAAAAGACAGTGAAAAATGATTACCGAAGATTAGGGCATGTCTGAAAATTAATGGGACGAGATGTGTTGAGCACTTGGTAGTTCTTGGCCGAAACGAACATCACCGTACTGGAACAACCTCCCTCTATTAACCTGATCATTCACCGTGCAACCTTTTGCTTATCTATATGAGGATCATTAAGAGGGCTGTTGTGAAGGTGTGGAGCCATCATGAGGGGTCTAATCACGGAACTGAGAGGTATCCCAGAAGAATCTTTCCAGCCGTGCATAGAATCGTGGTGGAGAAGGATGGAAAGAGACTTGAGGGGAATTACTTTGAAAGAGAAACCCTGTAGTTTGCTGTTTTGAAATAAAATTAATTATTTTTTTAGACCAGTCCCATTACTTTTCAGACACACCTCGTATATATAATTCAAGATTTCCTTAAGATAGAACATATATAGGCAATATGAGATTACAAATCGTTATTAATAATTGGGATATGTGGTTTTAATTGTTCATACCGCCTATATATGTGCACGCTCGTGGGTTTGTGTGTGTTCGTGTACTGGCCATTGTTTGTGAGGTTTATTCGCTAACGCTTGCCTATCAGTAGCGACCAGAATAGATCTATCTGTATAGATCAATATTTTAAGACCGGTTATTATGGGTCAATAAATAAATAACTCAACACGGAGATATGATGTGCCAACACAAATGTATCCAAAAGTCTCTGAGGAGGAAATCCTTGATTCAACGTACACGAAGACAGGCAAGGTGCTTACTACGGCTGCTGCTGCTCTCCGCTCTACCAGCTTAGTTCTTGATTAATATACCCTTTGGGTAAGTCCATTATTCTGATCATAGGTAAGTCACCTACAACACAATATATAGATAGATCTATCCCTATATTGATTGATTTTCATATTTGAACTAATAATCATCACGCAAATCGACATCTGGCAGATTGGTCCCTGTCAATATTGACAATTTTAGTAAGAGATGTTTGCTACTTAAGCAATGAAGTAATTATGGTGAGTGGATTTATACTGACTATTTCTCAAATAGTCTTTTCTTCAGTAACTAACGTAGCATATCAGGGACAAGATTATTTCTCAAGATTGGGCACAGAGGGATTTCGTGTCTTTCTTAAAGGAATTTGGGTGAGTTATGAACTGCTTCGGTCAGAATTCGAACCATTTTTGGTGCAGCACATCGTTATGCCAACCTGAAAGATTGTAAATATTAATGTGATTTGAAGCTTTATGCTTCAAATCACATTGATAATCAATTTCCAAAATATTTGGGTTGTTCTGAAAATAAAGCCTCCTATTTTCACGGAAACTACAACGCAAAAAGACGGCTCTGTAACACCGTTGGACAGAGCAATTTTTTAGCTACTTTGCAATATCTTTCCACCAACATTGCCTACATATTTTCGTAAAAATTCTCCTGCAGCAATATATGTAAAAGAGTCTTTCCGAAAGTAATGCTTCCTATTTTATAATTTTGTCATCTCACAACGCACCACAGACGCATTTTCGTGGCATGGCAGTAAAGGTTCCAACTTCAAACCAATATCTTATTAGTCGAGTTACAGATGACAGGTGAGGCAAATCTGACAAAATGGCGTCTAAAATGAAATCGCCGGAGCATTAATTAATTGCTGGAAGAGGAAAATTACAACTATTGTTAGTTATCGACGCATGCTGAACGTTTATGGCGAACCAAAAACATTCGATGGAAGATCATTTAAGCGAGAGGTATTAAATGTTCAACAAAGGTCACCGTAATGGGAACACGAAACGTTACGTGATTCACAGGTGTCAAGTCACGAAATGAAGAGAGACTCGGGCCGCTGGACTCTACAAGAACAACATTTTCCTTTAAAACGACACCGTAACCCACTGCTGTAAAAATATGGGTCTTTTACGCTGATGTAGATTATTACGAGTATGACTTGCCGGTTGTTATTCATCGCCGACGAAAATAAAAGAGTTAATACAAGTAACTATGTGGAAAACTAATGTTTCATAGTTTGTGTTCCCTGTTGTAGTTTCAGTCGAATAAATAAGAAACATTACTTTCTCAACATTCTTCGTGTAATTCTTCTCTGTTTTTGTCTTTGAAAAACTTCTGTCTCCTTTCTCCCCTTCTGTCTGTCTGTTCGTAGGTAAATTGACAGATATATAGAAGATTTGATTAAGACAGATCAATAGATACGGAGTGGCATCGATATATATCAGCAGTTTGAAGTCGGAGAAAGATAATTTATTTTATACAATCAACATCTGTTTTGGGGAATATTCTTCTTTGCACCTAGTTACACAGTAAATATTTCTTAGATCGAATAATTTATTAAAAAAAAAAAAAACGCAGATCAGAATTAATCAAACATCTACGTGTGTCATACAACAAAGATATGCACATCACTCATACAACTACACATCCATGAACTTTTTTCTTTATTCAAACATCCAAATTTTTCTAAATACTTAAATCTTCACATAATGCAACATTGACATCACAAGCAGCGAAAACATTTCATTTATAATTTCTCTTCATAATTTGTCTTCATATTTGCTGATTTTGTGTTGCTATTGGTTTAAAAGATCAAACATTAAAGACTCCATTGGATAAAAACAGCACCATTGTCATTTTTAACTTTGATTCGATCTTCCGATCTTTTTGATGAAGATAATTTGAAGTAGGCTAGAACCTTTTAAATCCCACCAATTTAAACTGCTACTTATTTTCTATTCATTCGAATTTTAGACGATTAGTTGGTTTGTCTTGGATATCATCCTAGTATTGTGTTTTGTCCTTCATAGCATTCTCTAAAACAAGAAAAAATACTCGACGATGCTCATCGCATCTATAATTAACAGAAGGCTGATAATATTTGTTTACATTGCACGGATAACAAAGAAAGATCTTTGACGTATGCACTTTTTTTTTCATGGCGAGACTTTTGCATTGATATAGGATGGAGCACAGGGAGCACAGGAAGATTGAATTCATGCCTTCCTAAAGAAAATGCAGGCGAAATGAACTCAAACAACTTCTCCTACATCACAAACCGTTACGTACTGAAACATCTTCAAAATAATCTGAGTGAATAAGATATCAAAATAAGATTAAACTTAGAATTTAGAAAGGTAATTCTAGTAAATTTGTGTTCTTGAGAATATTAAGAAATCTATTCAAGATAATACGGAAACACTGATCTAATATATAAATGATTTCTTGTCTATATGCCAGTTAGGTATTTTGAAAAACGTTCAAAAATAAACATTCCTAACATTTCAATATATATGTATGTGTATGTACTCACTTACACACACACACATAAATTACGCACACACACACACACACACACACACACACACATATATATATATATATATATAGAGAGAGAGAGAGAGAGAGAGAGAAAGAGAGAAAGAGATAGAAACGTTTACATAGACCACACTTTTTCACGGACAATTTACTCGAATAGGACATTCATAGTCATTAAATTTCCAATTAAACCAAAGGATAACAACGAATCATCAACCTAACGAGTATATTTACCCAACCCCTCTGCACGGGCAGGATGTGACACGAGGTCAATTTTTAAGGGCAGTTCAATAGGTTGAATTTTGAGTTTTCCTTCTCCTAGACTGGTGGCCTAACAACAGATAAAGAGCCAGACTACCCTACTAGTTACCCCTAGCAGAAGGGAGAATGATTAGATTCATGCCTTTCTCAACGGGATTAGTGCTATGTAAAATGCAATCAGTTTTTAAGTCGTGTCGCCGTGTCCATTTCCGACGACGATAACCATTACACCGAAAGCACCTCCATGTATCTACATGTCTATGTGTGGACGTACACACACTTACACAGCGAATAGATACTAATATATACAAAAAAAACAAACAAACAAAAAAAAACAAATAAAAAACATTCACATAGAAGTCTTCATGAACAATTAACCCCAGAAGGACTTTCACCGACACAAAACTTGAAATTAAACAAAATTACCACAACCAATCAAAACAATCTTTACTCTAAAGAGAACAGCCTAAAATTAACTTAATCATTCAAAATCTCCTGAAGAAGATATAAAGTCTGAAACACGTGTAGAATATAAGGACATGGAATAATAAAATCCTCAATACCAAATGAGAAATTATCTGTCGACTAATTCGCATATATATATATATATATATATATATATTGAAAACATATTATAGGATATCATGAAGGTGTTACAATGTTACATGGTAGCTTGTATTGTAACGAATTCCAATTCCCGTCTCTACTGCTTTCATACGAACACCATTATCAAAGATTTTCCCGACATACAGTCCCATCGCTTGTCTTCCGCAGAATATTAACTGGACACTACAATGATACATGTAGTAAAGCAAAGATCAATCACTGGCTAAAATTCAACAAGAGCAAGAAAATGAAAAATAACGTCATGAATAAGATGAATAAAGCGCTTTATAGATTTCCGGTCAAATTGTCCTTTAGTTAACAAGACTCTGCAAATTCAGGATTATTAAAAGTTCATTCTTGATTTTAACAACAAACAGAATTGCAGGAAATGACCTGTCATGGATCTAAGGAAAATAGTGAAAGATCTTCGGATAGGATCATGAAAATCTGGAAGGTCTACAAGATTAATTAACTTTGCTGCATTTCCATAGAATTAGGAATGGTCAATAAAAGACCTGCATATGACGTCTCAATATTTTGGCTTCAATGCAGCGATTGTATACGGTTCACTTGTTTGGAAGTAAATTGAAGCGTGTGAAAGAAGTTGCGCCTATCCAATTTGAGTGTTATTATTGGTGCCTTTAATAAAGAAGAAGGCAAAATTAGAACACACACACGCGCGCGCGCGCGTGCGCGCACACACACAGAGAGAATTAGAATACATACATACACAAAATAATGTGCGCTTATTTGATGACAACCAATAACTTAGCCGACCTTTGAAAATAAACTACACAGTGAAGGCTTGTGCAGAGCAAGGTGCATGTTTTTTTTGTTGGACAAACTGATAATTGAAGTATAGTGCTTCAATCTAACACGGCTTCTCCGAACAGCCCTTTTCAAATTTTAAATACAGAGTTTTCCATTCTCTCTGACCGGTTACTCTAATATGGCTAAGGAACCCTGCCTGTCCTATGAGTTTACCCATAAGTTGAGAAGAATACATGGATTATTCGATTTATACAAAGGTAACAAAAATTCCGTGAGGGTCAATTTGGATTCTTTGACGAACCTGCAATTATATGCAACAAGGAGCGACGTATTCGTTTTGGTTAAAGCCAATTTTCAATTCGTGTCACATTATCAACTCTTGTCTCATCGTTGATAGGAAAGCTCCGTTAAGTTCTCACATCACTTTGTCCTGGCCACTCAGTCTCGTTTGTTGGTAGCTCGCACCATTGTCGATAGATACTCATCACAACTGAACATCACAAACAACTTTAAAAATGGTACTTGATACCACCTTGCTTAACACTCAGCATTATAAGGTACGGTTCAAGGGTAAAGTGGAGCAATCCTGGGAATGGAGTAGCGCCCTCCCCTACACCTTGGTGTAGTAGCTATCGAAAAGGGAGCTTTCGGGTCACCCTCGACTATGGTCGCTAACTTTACTTTTACTTATAGCCTAATCTGGCTATAATGATTTGGCTTTTAATAAAATCACTCAAATCTTATGATTTGGACAGTAAAGGTAGAGCACTAAACACATCAAAAGTCGAGGGGTTGTCCTTTCATGGTTAAAGCGCTGGACTGCGGAATTGTAGTTTGTGAGTTCAAACTCCAGCCGCGCTATTACATTCACTTTTGGACAAATGCCTTTGGGAAAGGTATGAACCCCTTTATCTTCCTTGCTATAAGTCGGTGAGGTAGGTTTAATTGCTAACACCTAACCAACACACACACACACACACACACACACACACACACATATATATATATATATATATAAGTAGAAAGTAAAGTTGGCAAAGGTAGTCGAGGGTGACCAAAAGGCTCCCAATAGCTTCCACACCGAGATGTAGAGGAGGGCGCTACTCTTTTCCCTAGATTGCTCCACTTTACCCTTGATATTGCTGAGTGTTAAGCAAAGCGGTATCAAGTACTATTTTAAAAGTTTTTGGTATGACGCGATTTTCCTGTGATTGAACCCAGGTCTCTGGGACCACTGGTGAACACTCTACCAACTCGACCAATGAGCCGGTATATACATATATATAGTAAATGTGTATACGATTGGTGTAAAGAGAAAGATTAGCAATTGAATCTGGTTTGATATTAAAGATTCACGAGGCACATCTTTCTAATGGCCTTGAGCCAGACTAAGGTATATCTGGTAAAGGTCTATGCAATATCTAATATTTCATATCAAATAAAATCTACCAAAATCGAAAAGCAAATCTTTATAGTTCATGACTTCGTAAGCAATTTGGGTTGTGATGAAAAAATATCGCCCTATCTCAGCGTTATTATTTTCCATGCGGATAGCGTTTGCTTTTTCTTGTTCTTTTGTTTTCATTATTTTGCTGAGTGATCTCACTCTTTTCATTTTGCCTTTTCTGTCATTTTCCCTTTCGATTCCAGCTTCTTTCAAATTTCTTTAACATTCGATGAATCAGAATCAGTTCATCCGTTCTTCTCTTTATCGATTTGGAAAGCAGCCTTTCACTTCCTCTTCAGCTCGGATGTCACCCGCCTATCGACACATTATTTTCTTATTAATCTCTTTTACTATCTATGTAGCTATCTTTCTAGTTAGCTGCGAGTACCTGCTGTAGAGCAATGGTTACTTTTGAAAGAATTTCAAGAACGTTAGGATCTTTTTGCCTAAATAAGTTTGTTAATTCTGTGTGTTTTTGCCATCAAACATAAACAATGGGAATTACACAAATTAAGATTATCAAATTCTTATTATTGTTTCCAAATTCATCCATTTAAGTTGGTAGCACAAAAATAGGAAACAACGAACCAATTTCAAATGGGACAGTTTGTACCCACTTCCCACTAACTGCTTTGAGACAGGAATGAATTCATAATTTTTTCTCATTCTAGCTATGAAGATTAGGCTTTCTAGCATTGGTTTGCTGTCAAATGATATGGTAGGTCCAAGTTATAAAAAGAACGAGAGGCTAATTTCTGAGGAATGAGAGAGAAAAAAAATTATACGAAAAAAATAAAAAGAAGAAAAACAGACATAGAGACAACAGTAATTAAAAAACACTGGAAAAATCCGGAGATCCCACATCTTCTGTGCATGTGTAGAACATCTGTAAGTGGATATGCCCCCCCCCCCGGGGACGATTTGAGTTTGAAAGTTAGTTTGCAGCCGGACGCGAAGAGCTAAAGATGCGAGTGAACACTAACCAGGACAATGTGAAGAAAGTCGAAAATAGTGGCCCCCATTTTTAGGCTGAGCTCCGAAAAGGGGTCTCACACCAGACGCGAACCTGTGAAGACGAAACTAGCGAACAAGAATACTCAGTTCAACAGGAAAACAGGAAGAAAATCAAGGTCTGTGAATGCTCTCTCCTTCTCCACATGACATGTTTCTCTTTGTTCAGCTAACGCGGTCGACTTAGCTTTCATACTCACTTTATTTTTGCCGGCGGCTACTTATAAAGTGTAGTAGCAAATAAACTATTGAGTTAGTGAACTAAAACAGAGTTTCGTGTGTTTGTCAACTTTTCCCACGGCGAGGTTTGAACAGGATCCGACTACTTCTTAAGACGAATCGACACAGCAATTTACACGTTCGAGCTCGTGGTGGTACAACTAGGAATTTGGTGTGTAACGGTACAACATCATATTTGGTGCTGTAATATTACAACGTCTATTTGGTACCTTTATGGTACATAGCAACCAGACTGGATTCTTAAGCCTTGGTTAACAACCAGTCTAAGAGAAGAGCAACTGAGTTCAAACATCGACCACACAGTGGTAATACTCACCCATGGCAACATGTTCGGAAGTAAACATAAAATAAAACTGGAATTAAAACCCTCAAATCTGTCCGACTCTGTCTTCAACTTCGTTCAACTTCTGCGAGAACATTGGTCCCAAAATACATGGAACCTTGTTCATCAAAAATTAATCTTAAAAAATTCTATAATTTGACAAAGTTGCATCCCAATGAAATTATTAAAGAATAAAAAGTAAAGTTGATGACATCACAAAAGAAAACAAAATAGGAATAATTATGATTATATCTTCTTCTTTTTATCTCCCTGGTGGGAGACTGGGCTGATTCCTGGAGGTACTGCAATACCAGGCCAACCCGTGGCAAAGGCGGAGCAAGCCCCTAACTCTTCGCCTTGTTCCAAAAATCAGTTTAATATCGTAGTCCCCAGATCGGGGACGTATCAGATATTAAGCTGATAAGAACAGATACTACACTTTGATGTTAGCCAAAACGCTGAGAGCAAAAGCAGGACGACCAGCACGAACATACATTCAGCAACTATGTGAGGATACGGGATGTAGTCCAGACGACCTGTAGAGGCGATGAACGATAGGGAAAAGTGGCGAGAGAGGGTCCGGGATATCCGTGCTACCAGCACGACATGAAGATGATGATGATTATATCCCTTGTGGCTTTTATCACACTTCTGTTCGTCCTCTTCTTAGATCATACCGATTGACATAGGAAATATTTTTTAACGTCGTATGAATCTATTATTGATAAAAAGTGTAATATTCAGAAAAATAGTCAAATCACAATATTCAAATAATCGACTGAATTTGTTTCCCAGAAGAGTCACCCGACACTTTTTATTTCGACTGTGATCCTTATCTTCAATAATTCTATATTATTTCTACCACTGTACTCAATAATAAAGAAAATTTGCTTTATTTTCTCTATTCGGAGAACACCGTTTATTTTGGTGATGTTTTCACTTTTTCCTCCGTATTTATTCTGGTTGAATGAACAGAAGAAGATATTTAATAAAAACTACAAAAAAAAAAAAAACCAAAACAAAACAAAAACAAACAAAAAACAAAAAAAAAAACAAAAAAAAAAAAAACGATTATGATAAGCACTTGAAGAAATCCGATCATCCGGAGGTAAAAACGTTGCAAATATAAAAACAGTCAAGATAAGGTGAATAGTTGGATCAATTTTAAATGTATATAACATATTCGACCTTTGGTTGAATATAAAATGCTTGAAAAAGAATTTGTAATCTTTTTAGATTTGTCAATTATCAAAACGACATAATTGAAATTGATTGATAATATCATTTTGAAGTTGATTTATTCACACATCTAATTTAAAAAAAAAAACAAACTTTAAACAATGGAAATTCTATTTAAAATTCTTTAATAGGTCATAACACAGATCATCGATTTTTTCGTATATTCTTAGGGCTTTATTCTTATCCCTATATATCGTCACAAACATTCTTCAGTTTTTCTTTGTTATAATTCCACCTATTGATGAGTTCTCCTTTGAAGAAGTCTAAAAAATACATTAATAAAAACGCAGTGATCAAATCTGCAGTGATAAAACTTTTGAATTCTAGTTTACAAAATAGAACGGAGTTACAAGGGCTGGGCACTTAGTTAGGACCAAAACCACTGTCTTAGTGAACAGAACGTGAAACTAATGCGATAATCATCACTTTACGCCCGTTAATGTAAAAGCACGCCCATTTGTCACAAATTTCTTATATTTTCTGTTCTTTTATTTTATTCTGCCATCTTATCAAAATGTCGTCTACTTTGAAGATGTCACAAAAGATTTCATATTCAAAAACTGCAATAGATTCTTTTTTTCATAAATTTTACAGTGAAGAAATCAGAATTTTGCTTAATGTTAGTGACGTCTAAACGCCAACGATTCCATTGAGTACAATCAAGATTGATACATGTTCATTACTAGTCACCTTTTTAGAAAATCCACCCGCTTTGTATTGAAAGAAAACAAAAAAAAAAAAAAAAAGCATTTACCAAATCCCAATACGTAGTAAGCGTGTTTTGTTAAGAAAGTTATTAGTCTAGAGATTTAAATAGTTCAATTATTATTATTATTATTATCATTATTATTTACTCATTAGAGTTTTTCACATCAGCGTTAGCTGATGGTTTTTCACTGGATTTAAGTGACAGCAATTCTCCTCAAGTCTCCAGGACTCTTCTCAGTATTCTGGCCGTTCTCAATAATGTAGTAGTTTGGATGGTCTCCACTCGTCCGCCAACTTCCAAGTCCTCCAGTCCCTTTAGTAATCCTTTAGTTACTGTTCCAAACGCACCAATTACAATTGGTATAATTATCACCTGCATGTTCCATAGTTTTTTCAATTCCCTAGCAAGGTCGAGGTAATTATCGTTCTTTTCACATTCTTTTAGTTTTATTCTGTGGTCAGCCGGGACAGCAAAGTCGACAATTTTGCAAGTTCTCTTCTTTTTGTTGATTATTATTAGGTCTGGTCTTCTGGCCGAGATTAGGTGATCCGTCTGTATGTCAAAATCCCATAGGAGTTTATGCGTGTTATTTCCTAAGACATGTTCTGGGTTGTGCATATACCATTTGTTTGTAATTTCAAATTTAAATTTCTTGCACATCTCCCAGTGGATCACCTTGCCGACCCAGTCATGTCTAGTCTTATATTCCTTTTGCGCTAATTTGCAGCATTCGCTTATTATGTGATTGTTGGTTTCATCTCTGTCACCACATAGTCTACATTTGCTATTTTGCTGCGTCTTATCTATTTTCGCTTTGATTTGATTGGTTCTTATGGCGTTGTTTTGTGCTACTATTATGAGATATTCTGTTTCGCTCTTAAAGTTTCCTTTTCTTAGCCATGTTCTGGTTTTGTCGTGTGAGATGTTATTTATCAGTCGTTTAAAACGTCCGTAGAGTTGTTTTCCTTCACATTTTTGTTTCCTAGTAACTGTTATTCTGTTGTCCATCGTGTTATCAGTATCGTTTCTGATGATCGTAATGAGTCCTCCATCGCGTTTTTTTTATATAGTCTTCGAGTCATTGTATCGACGCGTCATCGCTGTCTTCAATGCTGGCAAGTCTTCTTCCTCCCTCTTTTCTTGAAACATATAGTCTCTCAACGTCCTCTCTAGGATGTAATACCTTATGCATTGTCATTAGCTTTCTTGTTCTTTGGTCCATTTGTTTGAGTTCGTCTCTGGTCCATTTGAGAAAGGGTCCGGAATATCTAACGAGTGGTACAGCCCAGGTATTTATTCCTTTGATAAGGTTTCTGCCAGAGAGTTTTGTGCCCAGTAGTTTTCTTGTTCTCCTGAGATATTCTTTTTGAATTTTGTCTTTCATTTCCACTTGTTTGATGGTTCTAGCCTCCAAGATGCCCAAGTATTTGTAGGTTTCGTTTTCTGCAAGTGTTTTAATCTTGTTTTATTATTACTATTATTATTATTATTATTATTATCATTATTATTATTATTATTATTATTATTATTATTATTATTATTATTATTTTACTACTTGGGAGTTTTTTCACAACAGTGTTAGTTGATAGTCTTTCAATGTTCCAATTACACTTGGTATCACGATCACTTTTATGTTCCATAGTTTTTCAATTCTCTAGCAAGGTCCAAGTACTTATCTTTTTTTTTCGCGTTCTTTTATTTCTACTCAGTAATGTGCCTCTTTTTTTTATTGACTATCACTAGGTCTGATCGTCCGGTCGAGATTAGTTGATCTATTTGTATCTGAAAATCCCAGAGAATTTTGTGCGTCTCATTCTACAGGATGAATTTTGTATTGTGCATATGCAACTTGTTTGTATGGTCAAATTTTTATTATTATTATTATTATTATTATTATTATTATTATTATTATTTGCTTGTTAGATGACTGAAGTAACTCTTGATGGAAGGAAAACCTAAGATTTCGAACGTTGACTTTTAAGACAAAGAGCAAATCAACCACATTTAAACCATTAGATAAATGAAATCTTCCTACCCAGCATTTATTTTCATATATCGTCATCATCATGTCTAGCTGACAGGATGAAGTCCCCTGACCCCCTCTCGCACTATCCATCCCTATCATCCATCAGTCCTAGCAAGACTTCTGGCTTGCATCCTCTGTCCCTACAGGACTGATGTAAATCTTTGCTGGTCGTCCAACACTGTCACATCCATTTGCAAGAGTCCATAAGAGACCGTCCTTGTTTTTCCAGTTGTGCCTCACATTTCTTGTTCGTCTTACTTGAAAGGTTTGTGAGATGGGAAGTAGGAGACTGTACTGCTGCTGTTTTTGAGGGTATTTGTTCAAGACGGCACACTGCATTCTTGTGTAGTTACCTGGACTTTTCTATATGCGTTTTGTTTGTGTCCATAGAATCCATATAGTAGTATGAACACAGCTACAGCTTGGAAGACATTCTGTTTTATTTTATCGGATCGATGAGACTTCCATACCATCGATAGCCTTTTAATAGCATTTTACGCCTTCGCAAGGAGTATGTTGGCATCACTTTCAGTAGATGTGAACTAGTCTACTAATTATAGAGGCTAGTTACTTGGAAAAAAGACGACTCTTTTTGGGGGGCTTTAAAACTCGTGTGTTCTGTTTTATTTGCATACATGTAGAGGACAAAGGCCTCTGCTGCTTACTCTAAGCTATGCAGTCGGGATTTTGCTTGAGCTGGTGCATTTATGAGAAGTGCTAGCTCATCTGCGTTGTCTGTGTCTGTCAGTTTTTGCAGAATATTGTCTGCTTCTTGCTTTTTTTCAATGAGGAAACTTTTCCTTTGATCAAATTTATAGACGTTCGAAATACGTTGTCTAGACCGAGAATAAACAAATATAGTGCTAATGCTTCCCCTTAAAAGACTCCAGCAACAGTGTCGAAAAAATCTGTGCCAACATCAAGTGAGCGAACCATTGCTTACGTGTTTTTGTAAAGGATCATTATAGTGGTAACAATTACTTTGGAAAGAACATATATAAGTCGTATTTGTTCCATCTTTCCTTCGTGTTTGGAATCAAATGCCTTGGAGAAATCTAAGAACTGTAGTATTGCCTCGAGATTATTCGGTAGAAGATAGATAGTCACAGTTTGCGTGGAAGACTGTGAATGAAGTAAGCGGAAGGAAGAGCACCTCGAGAGCAAAACTAAAAGTTGTAGCCAAGAAGAAAGACTTCAGAAGTAGAAGAAACATTTTAAGAATCTGCTTGAAAACCCTCATAAAATCACTGACAAATCTATCAAAAAATTATTTATGGCCAAGTAGACATCAAACGAGGACAGTTTACAGACGAAGTAGAAGTGTTGAAAAAATCTTTTTTTGCGTCAATTCTTTAAAAAGTGATCTCATGTAATAATTTATTTTTGCATAACTCACATGAAAATCACACATCAAAGCAAAACTAAAATAATCAAATTGATATCATTGATTTTGAATTAAACGCTTCATTTTGATTGTTTCGATATGTTGTTTATCTACCACCCGATGTACCTACGTATAGATTAGATATGGGCAAAAGTTTTCATCGTTTCCTTTTCTTTGAAGACGGAAGGCTGAAAGCCTATTTTGTATTTAGTGTTTATTTATAATGTATAGAAATAACAAAAAGGCTTAACGGAAAAGATACACGTGCAACACTGCATGTTTTCAGCCAAACAACAACTGGACCAAAGAAAATGGTAGGGGAATGCTTTTGCAGATGGTTTGACTGGGATTAGTACAAGTCGTTTATAGATTAGGACATTCAAGAAATTTGTGTCGATGGTCGAGTAACACTGAGGACAATGATTTATTACTCTCTACTAATAATTTTCTAGTCTCAAGTGCAGATTTTTATTGATTCCCGCTGTTACAATCCTCTCGAGAGGGTAACAGTAATAAAATTCCCACAAGACTCAAGTCAGAGTGATGGCTCCCAAGTGAGTGCTCTACCACTTTTTATTGACAGATAAGAATGATGAAACCAGTACTTCCGTTTTCTTTGCATAATGGTGGAACTGGTACTTCTAGCTCATTAAAACACAAGAATAAATTACAAAACATGGTACGTCTGGTAAAAGACCATGATATTGGAGAATTCTATGAGGATTCTTCTCATCGCACTATTAATGATCTACAAACCCTGCTTCTTTAAGTGGGGTCATTTTATGATGAAATAGCAAAAAGATCAGTCGACAAATAAGAGAATCAATCGAAAGGTCGTGAATTGTTTCGACCAATTGAAGCACAACATTTCAGTTTGCTGTGTCGTTTTCGTTTTCGTCATTAGAAAAAAAGGTTTTTAGAATCAGGTCGGTGAATCCTTAAATAAACTGGTCTGCAAATGTATCAAATTAGTCGAAGAAATTATTTCGGTAGAGGTCGACAAGAAGTAGTGAACATGACTGTTTTGATTGTAAAGCGTAAAATTATGCCATTTGTTTACGAACGTGCAGCATTTGTTTGGAAATGTCAGAGAAAGAGACAAAATAAACAACTAGGTTGACCGCTGGGGGCGGTGTCTGGGGGCAGTGGTTGTTGGCAGTAGCGGAGGCGACCGTCGAAGTGGGTGGATCGTGTTGACAGGCGATTTGTGTTAGGAATCAGTTGAGAAATCTGATTTTCGCTTTCTGAAGCAGAAGTTAAAAAAAGAAAAAAGAAAAACAAACAATTGGTCATCGTGGAATTTGTCATCAGCAGCGCAAAAGGATGAATTTCTGGCAGGTCATCTGTAATTTGAAAGGAAGAGAAAAAATGAAAATAAAAATGAGGAAAGTCGAGAAAAGAAAGAGAAGAAAGAGAGAATAGAGAGATGCAAGGAAAATAAAATCCATTAAAATTGGGGAAGATAGAATAACAGAAGGTCGAAGAGAAAAAAAAAAGGAGGAGGAGGAAAAAAGAAAGAGAGAAAGTTATGATGATAGAAGGTGGAGTAGAAAAATGAAATAAAAAAGGAGGGGGTAGAATAATAGAAAGAAACGTAGCCAAATAAACGAGACTTAAAAGTTTTAATAATAGGAGGGAAAGGAGGAGGAGGAGGAGGAGGAGGAGGCAAAAAGAGAAGAATTATTTGAAATTCTGGGTTAAATGATTTGATTGTTTCGGCTTCTCGTTCACATCCAGCCATTAGGAAGATTTTATTTACAGCTTTTACATTCATACAAAAAGAAATCAGTTTCATTCTGATCTGAATGCAACTCTCCACCCACATACAAAATACACTATACAAAAAGAAATCAGTTTCATTCTGATCTGAATGCAACTCTCCACCCACATACAAAATACACTATACAAAAAGAAATCAGTTTCATTCTGATCTGAATGCAACTCTCCACCCACATACAAAATACACTATACAAAAAGAAATCAGTTTCATTCTGATCTGAATGCAACTCTCCACCCACATACAAAATACACTATACAAAAAGAAATCAGTTTCATTCTGATCTGAATGCAACTCTCCACCCACATACAAAATACACTATACAAAAAGAAATCAGTTTCATTCTGATCTGAATGCAACTCTCCACCCACATACAAAATACACTATACAAAAAGAAATCAGTTTCATTCTGATCTGAATGCAACTCTCCACCCACATACAAAATACACTATACAAAAAGAAATCAGTTTCATTCTGATCTGAATGCAACTCTCCACCCACATACAAAATACACTATACAAAAAGAAATCAGTTTCATTCTGATCTGAATGCAACTCTCCACCCACATACAAAATACACTATACAAAAAGAAATCAGTTTCATTCTGATCTGAATGCAACTCTCCACCCACATACAAAATACACTATACAAAAAGAAATCAGTTTCATTCTGATCTGAATGCAACTCTCCACCCACATACAAAATACACTATACAAAAAGAAATCAGTTTCATTCTGATCTGAATGCAACTCTCCACCCACATACAAAATACACTATACAAAAAGAAATCAGTTTCATTCTGATCTGAATGCAACTCTCCACCCACATACAAAATACACTATACAAAAAGAAATCAGTTTCATTCTGATCTGAATGCAACTCTCCACCCACATACAAAATACACTATACAAAAAGAAATCAGTTTCATTCTGATCTGAATGCAACTCTCCACCCACATACAAAATACACTATACAAAAAGAAATCAGTTTCATTCTGATCTGAATGCAACTCTCCACCCACATACAAAATACACTATACAAAAAGAAATCAGTTTCATTCTGATCTGAATGCAACTCTCCACCCACATACAAAATACACTATACAAAAAGAAATCAGTTTCATTCTGATCTGAATGCAACTCTCCACCCACATACAAAATACACTATACAAAAAGAAATCAGTTTCATTCTGATCTGAATGCAACTCTCCACCCACATACAAAATACACTATACAAAAAGAAATCAGTTTCATTCTGATCTGAATGCAACTCTCCACCCACATACAAAATACACTATACAAAAAGAAATCAGTTTCATACTGATCTATTAGGTGAATGCAACTCTCCACCCACATACATCTGATTTTTTTCCTTCAATTAGAATGAGACGCCGTTGTCGAATTTTTTTCTTTACCGATTGTTTTAAAATAATTTTAAATGATTCCAGTCACTACATTAAAGTCTATGGAAATTTTAAAGTCTGTGGAAATTCCCCTAAATGAAGTTTAGAAATCTTTTGTTATCCCGGCCTCAAAATTTTCCTCTTTGATAGTTTTTGCCCGAGTAAATTTTTGAAAATAAAAACTTACTGTTCGTTTACTTTCATTTCCAAATATGTAGTGTATATTCTTCGTAAATTCAGTAGTGAAATGGTTCATACTAAACTCACAAAAGGATAGAATATCAATAAAAAAGATTTTTGACAGTAAAGAAATGAAATTTTTCTGATGAATAACCGATCACAGTCTTCATTGTTTCTTATCTTAATTATCTAATTTTGATTTCGCAAAAATGCAGATTTAATTTTGTGTGTCAATTGTGCACAGGCAAAATAAAACGTTATATTTATATTTGTTTACGAATAAAGCCCCAAATCATTTCATAAACAGAAAGTAGAATTTAGCTGACGATTGTATTTGGAAATGAAACTTTGGAATAAGGAATTTGGGCGTCAACTAAGAATTGGTTACTAAACATTCAGCCAACCAATGTAGATTCAACAACATTAAGTTTCACGTCAGCCACAAGAAATTAAAGACTGATTGATCAAAAACAGAAAAGATTTTATATTCTCGCTTGTCTTACTCTTTGTATGTCTTTTAACCCTAATCACATTGAGCACGAACAAAAATATATTGTGCAACTGGAAGGAAGTCATGATACTCTATCGAGATACTTTTCATCTATTTATCTACATAATTTTTTATATTCTCCGAACCAAGATATCTTTGATTCAAGTTGTCAGTATCAACCCAATCAAATATAGGGACCGACATCTTTCGCATACCTGTTTAAGGCTTTCAATGAAACATTAGCCATCGTTCACTTTTCGAACTGATCCATATAAATATTTAAAGAAATCAGACCATTTTCGGCTGACGTTTATTCTTACTGACATAGAATCCTTTTGTTATCTTACAAACACAAAATAAAAACTTCTGTATAAGAAAACGGAGACGATTCAACTTAACCGCTTAAATCTCTGAAAGACCGGCCGATACATTCTGATAAAAATGTCTGGAGGATAATTGCTTTCAAAGAATAATGGTCAAAGAGGAAAAGAGAACAAGTTATAAATTATAGGATTCACCTCTAACTGTCGAATATCCATAAGCCTCATTTACATAACATCTAAAACCAGACCCAACAATTAGTTTTTGTTAATTCCTTTATATTTTTTAATAAATCCTCTTGACCGAATGCAAATTGACGACGATTGACGAAAAGAGAATGGTCAGGTCACTACCTTGATAAACCATTGTTCCATAACTACCTCACCTGTCCAACAAAAGCAACCCTACCAAGAAAATGCTATTTTCTTCATTTCGGACTAAAGCGAAATCCAAGACTGATTTTTGTGTGTATGTTTGTCATAGTAATAATTTATTAAGCTTTTTATTTAGATGTGGCACAAGGCCATTGGTATGGGGCACCCAATGAGACTCGAACGTATGCTTGTCATAAATGGTAACTTCAATCACGTTACTCTTAGTAACAAATAAGAGTTAGGAAGGCAATTTTCATAAAGTAAGGATTATTTTTTCAATTCTAACCTTTAACATCCTAGAATGTAACGTCGAAAAAAAATTCTTTGGTAAGGAAAGTTGATCGAAAAAAATACTTAAGAAATATTTTCTTTTGTTATTTGCTCATCTAAAACATGTAAGTTCAATATAATCTTTCAGCATTATACACAAAAATCAATCTACAGGTTCAATCTACTTTTTCACGCTATAGCATTAGCAATATATATATATATATTTATTATCTAATCAATATCTCTATTTGCCGTGTTTTTAATAAATAATATTCATAATACTACGTATTTGTATTATGGTGTTCTTTATTACAGATCGGCACGAAAATGAACTATTCTTCATAGTATAGAATCTCTTATACGACTAATACGAAGTTAAGTACAAATTAGTATTTTGTTGTTTAGTAAACCTGAATACTGTCACTGTTGATATCGTGAGTTGATTCGAGTAATGGAAATTGCAGACCGAAACAAAGACACTGTATAGACTCGGCGTTTTGAATATAACTAAGTCTGGCATCCGTTGAATGTCGATATTAGCCAATTTATTGATAGATAAGATTGCAATGGCACAAAGACGCTTTCAAGAAGGTACCAAAAACTAACATTGAAGACGAGGCGGGGGGAGAGAATTACTTGTGTCAGTGTCGGAAGATGACGATACTAAAAACGGCCAAATATGATCAGATAGGATTTTCCAAATATTGAGTGATTTATATCGGGATACCAAATTTGAACAAAATCAATTTAAAGTAAAATCTTCACAAAGTATGAAGCAAATAATAATAATAATAATAATAATAATAATAATAATAATAATATGCCGCTGCTGCTGCTACTGATCAAACAACATCAAAAATGATCACTACAAAAATTACAGGGATAGAAAAATTGATGTAAATATGTCGATATCATTAAGAGAAAATGAAAAAGAAACTTAATATCCAAAGAGACGAAGAATTGTTTTGAATATTAAGCTAAATAAAATTGTTATCCAAAACGGAATGCATAGTACGATATTCTGGACCCTTCTTAAACTGAACAAGAGAAGTAATGTGAAATTCATGATCATACATAAATCCCAACATTCTATTGATGGAAAGCAAACTGGGGAAAATATAGACCTTCTTCACATTATGTCAACTTAGCTTTCAAAAGTCTAGCAAATTCTCTACACAACAGATAAAAGAATGATCATGAGGGTCTAAAACGGCAACGAATTCCAGTAAAGCACAAACACAAGATTAGTGAATAGCAGAAGATTAGATTTAATCATGGTCAACAAAGGAAAGAAAATTTGTTAATTGACAGAATATTAATGTACTAGATTCATACGTAAACATGTGTATATCAAATTTCTACGTCCAGATATCATATTGATTCAGTTAAAGATAGAGGAATTCAGTGACAGCTTTTTATAAACGCCAGCGTTTTATTAACAGATCATCAACTGCGCTGAAGATGTCATCCATCCTTAAAGTTCTACTGTTTAATAAATCCAGTTTCAAAAATTCACTTTTTAATATATATATATATATATATATATATATATATATATATATATATATATATATATATATGTGTGTGTGTGTGTGTGTGTGTGTGTGTGTATGTATTGTATATATATACTGATGCATCCATATATACTTATGTTTTTTGCATGTTGATAAGAAAGACGTGTACTGCCAAGTAATATCCACTGTACGGGAGACCATGAAGGCAAACATTCGCCATGGCTCTCCGAAGATCTAATAAAGTATGGAAAACAACCATCGACGCAATTTCAGTGGGAAACAGAAAATATTTATTTTCATATACAAATATTGATATTAACCATGTTCTTATCTATCTATCTATCTATCTATCTATCTATCTATGTGTGTGTAAGTGCTTATCCTCATATTTGCTATGCATCGAAAGATTTTATCCCCATGAGAGTCCAACATGAAAACCAACAACTACAGACACAAAGAAGCACAGACACATTTTTGACTTGCGATGTTTGAATAAAATGACCTGTAAAATTCTTCACAATTTTTATCTTTTCTGACACGTTTGTCAAGTAACATTTTAAAAATCTTCCTTTCTTCTGTTTTCTAGATTTTCTCACCGTTTTCCCTACCAGACGAGTTTTCCTATTTCCTGCTTGATTTAATCCTATTTTGCTTTGTTGTCATTATTAATTCTTTCAAATTGAAACTTTCTTTTTTCAGAAAGGATACTCGTTTTTTTCCCGATCACGTCAATGTCTCAGAAAAAAGTATGGAAGTAAAATAACAAGCTTACCAACCCCCACAAATATGGAAGTAAAAAAATCTCATTGACAAGAAAAGCAAATCTCGTTTTGACGTGAATTGAAGACATCATGATTGAGAGTGTACTGTAAGTGTTGGAATGAACACCATATCAACAAAACTTTCCCATTAAAAAAAAATTAAAACCTTTATGCCTTACTCTCTTAAGTTTATTAATTATTTCATTCTTTATTTTGTTTACTTATCTTTCATATTCTTCGACTCCTCTCTTATTCTATTCTAGTGATTCTCAAGTATTTTGCTATTTGTTTCTGTCTTTATTCAAAGACTTAGTCATTTTTCTTGAGTCATTTTTCCTTCTCTTTTCTTTTTCTTTTCTTCCTAATTTTCTTCCTTCTTTTTCTCTTTCCTTCTTTTTTTTATTTTTCACGCTTTCTTCTTTTCTCTTCTTTTTTCTTTTTCTCCTTTTCTTTTTTTTTTCCTCTCAAATTTTCTTCTCTTTTTCCTTTTCTCTTCCTTTACTTGTCATTGTTCACCAGTCTTCCTTCTCTTTTCATTTCCTTCTATTTTTTTTTTGAGTTCTGTCTTTTGTAATTCTTTATTTTCTTGCAATTCCATTTATTGAATCAAAATCAAAGAAATGGCAAGAGATTCGTGTCAGAAACTTCCGTTTCTCAATCGAGTTCATCGCTCCTAAATTTTTGTTGGGATTCTTTTTAAATATCAACAGTTTTCATAACGGGTTCTTTTTATTTCGTCACTTCATCGTAGTGCAACTTTTAACCAGATAATCTAGTAGATCCGTATCTTTGTGCAGTGAATTCGATTTTTCGCCGTGAATTTTGTACGCTAAACTTGATGAATATCTATTTCTTAGAATTCTATTAAAACTTTTCATTCTACTTTTGATGAGAATGAAATTCTAACTTTCCATATGTCTCAGGATTGATCCAAATGAAATTTTAGAATGATTCTTAAAGAATCCTTTTCCGTAGTTATCACGGATCAGTTTTGATGTCAACAATTTTTTTTTATAGTGATATAGACATAAAATGATAGAGTACTTTTTAATGTGGATAAGGTACAAATCAAGTCAGAGAAATGGTTGTTGAATTGAAATAACCTTAAAGGGCGTTCTCTTTTCGTTGCCTTGTACGGAACGAAACAAAAATAAATACATTTTCTAAATGATAGACAGAAAAGAAATAGCGGTCCAAGATACTTCAGATCCTCTTATTCCTCTATTGATCGAAATACGAATATTAAATGTGAATAGAACCATTTGATCCCTCACGATGAAGGAAAGCAATATAATAACGTATACTTTCTATCATATAACTCACTGTCAACTGCTTTTGATATTAGCCCTAAAAGTGTGTGTATGTGTGTGTGTGTGTGTGAGTGAGTGAGTGCGTGTGTGTGTGGAGGAGAATGTTTACTACAAACCAGAGAATTTTTAGCCTTCTTATTTTATCTTTAAAACAATTATTTTCTTATTATAACAACATTTCATACTCGAGGTGGAAGCTCGTTTCCCACAACGATTCAATAGTTGAATACCGGTGTCCCATTATGAGGTTTTAGTACCATACACAATTCAGTTTACTATCATTATTACTATGTCAGTGTTTTTTTTTTTCGATTTGTCAGATTGTCTGCTTTGTCATCATTTTGAAACGTACCGTTGCCACACTTCAATGAATTATATTTCGTATTCACCTTACTATTTCTGTATTGTAGTAACCGCGAGAAAAAATGGCTGTGTGTATTGTATGATAAGTGGAGTGTGTGATGGATAGCCACTTCGGACTGCTATGTGTGTGATGGATAGTCACTTCGGACTGCTATGTTGGGTGAGGGTTTTTTTTTTTAGAGTGGCTCTTGTCTTTTCTTCTAAGAGGGGTAGAACTTTCGTTCATTCTTTGGTTTCCTGAAAAAAAAAAGCAGGTTCTCGACTTCTTTCTGGATGAAAAGCTATTTCTTTTGTCATTTCTGATACCAACCAGACCCTTTGATTTGGGAGATCAAAACTTTCTGACTGCTTATGTTGGTGGTGGAATACACACTCCTATGCTCAAACTCAGAATATGCCAGTCGTCTACACTCTCCGACGGTCGAATACTCTGTGACCTCCTATCCGAGAGGTATCCACTAACGACTAAAAAAACCTACGCCTAAATTTTCTGACAATCCAGCATAAACTTTAAAGAATGACCGTTACACTGTCTGGAATTTGTAATTCATTTTGTCTGCGTGTGTGAGGACCGGTGATTTAATCTATTTCAACCAATCAGTTCCATCAACTCCTGACATGATGTTAAGGAAACTTTCGCAAGGATTTTAATTTCAAACACATGAATAAGAGGAACTAATCTGATAAAGAGCAAAATTTCATATACCAGTTTTAAAATATTTTTACTTAACATCAGTCAATTTTTTTTCATTCAAGTCTTTTCTATTTGATTATAATTAACGCTTTCTTTCCCCAAACAAAAAGCAAGCAGAGTAGGATATCTAAAATGTCATTTGTATACAGATGATTTATAGAGAATAAAACCTCTGAAGGTTTTATTAGTTTAAAACGACACACAAAAACATACAAAATTATAATTGGTAATCTTCAAACTGTACATTTAGGTTTTGGTTCCATGTGTTTGTAGAAATATTGTGGATGTTTGTGCAGATAAGTTTATTTACCAACGTAATGGTGTTAAAAATTAGCATAAAAATAAGGAATTATCTTTTTTATTGTTTTAGTCCAAAAGTGGATGGGGTAAAGTCAAAATAGAAATAAAATTCTGGGAAAGAAAAAATGAACAATTGTGTCTGAGCCAAATGGGCGGGTGGGTGTGGGGTCAAGGATGTGAATTTCGGTGAAAATTGTTGTTCGTGTGGTTTTTATTTAATGATTTTCGACTGGGTATTGCCGGTATGCGAGAGTGACAAACAACAAAATGGAAGCTGCATTCCCATTTGTTGGAACTGACTTAATGTTCGGATGTCAAGAAACCTGAAGTTTCCTTGTTAAGTGGAACATATTTGCTGAGTCCCGGAGGGGCTGGGAAGAAACCTATTTTTACTTGGAAAGTTTGTCAAATCTCTGCAGTTGCGGTTGGGCTAGTGTGGATAACACATCTCTGAAGGAAGCTGAGATTCGTCGTAATTGCCATGGGGCCAACATGGCTAAACACACTTCCGAAGAAGAAGAAGAAGAAGAAGAAGAAGAAGAAGAAGAAGAAGAAGAAGAACTAGCCCAAAAGTTTTAGTTCCAGTAAAGATCGTGGAATATTTAAAGAAGAAAGAAGTAAAAGTTGTTGTCGCTTTTAGAAAAGACAGCAAAATTAGCGAAGGAAAAAGAATTGTGTTGAATTTGTGCCAGAAAAAAACTGCTATGAGGTTGTAACAAAAGTTCTGCCACTCAGTTATGGCAATTGTCGAAATGATTTCGTTGCACTACACTCAATTAAATTATGTTATTGTTACTTACAGGTTGAAATTCTTGATTCTTTTCGGCTTTTTCGAAGTTACAGGCTGCACGATCACATTAGTCTGTCGTTATCTGGTACAGCAAGACCAGTGCTCCAACACCGACGCCAATATCTATCTTTTAGATTAAAAAAAACCCCAGCGTATGCAGAGAAAGAAATCTTGGTAATTGGTGAGATGCAGTGGCTGATAGTGGGATAATTCGCGACCAGAGTTCTCTCTCCAAGAAGGTCGCCAAATATGCAATAAGTAATTTAATGGCTGGTGAAGCTAGCAGACTATTGTTAGTGAGTTTGAGTGTTACTGGGTTAGTGCCACACTAAGCTTAGCTTTATAAATGATTGTCAAAAATTGTCTTTGAAATCCGACAAATTTTTATTACAGTCGGTAAGTTTCGTTTATTTTGACCCACTCATAAGTATGCAGGAGATTGAAATTTGAATGTACAACCAAATAGTTTATGCACAACTCAGAATTCGTCCTAGAAAATGAGATGCACAAACTTCTCTGGGATTTCGAGGTATAAACGGATCATCTAATCTCGGCCAGACAACCAGGCTTTGAGATTGTCAACAAAAAAAAAAAAAAAGAAAAAAGAAAAGAAAACCTACCGAGTTGTGGATTTTGCCGTTCCAGTTGACATCAGAAAAAGAAAGCGAAAAGAGAGATAATTACCTAGACCTTGCCAGAGAACTGAAAAACTGTGGAACATAAAGGTGACGGTGATACCAGTTGTAACGGTAACAAAGGCTTGGAAGAACGACTTAAAGAATGGGAAAGTGTATCAAATGTATCGAGACTCTATTCAGACGACAGCATTGTTGAGATCCGCTGTAATAGACGTGTTCTGGACACCTGAAGAGACTTACTGTCACTCACATCTCCCAGTGAAAGACCACAAGCTAACACTGGTGTAAAAAACTCACTAGGAATAAAATAATAATGATAATGATAATAATAATAATAATTTTGCATGAAGAAGGGAGTTTTGCAAGAAGTTTAACTTTGACCATACGAATAATGAAACGCACAAAATTCTCTCTGGAATTTTGAGATACAAACGGATCATCTAATCTCGGTCCGACGACCAGACTTTGAGATTGTTAACAACAAAGAGAGGGAGAGGGAGAGAGAGAGAGAATCTGGCAAGTTGTGGATTTTGCCGTTCCTGTAGACATCAGAGAAAAAAAGCGAAGAGAGAGATAAGTACCTAGACCTTGCTAGAGAACTGAAAAACTGTAAAGCATGAAAGTGACGAAATGCCAATGATAATTAGAGCGCACGGTACAGTCACCAAAGGTTTGGCACAGGGAGTGGAGGACTTGGAAATAAGAGGACGAGTGGAGACCATCCAAACTACAGCATTGTTGAAATCGGCCAGAATACTGAGAAGAGTCCTGGAGACTTGCTGCAACTTAGACTCCAGTGGAAAACCATCAGCTAACTCTGGTGAGAAAAACTCTCAAATGAGATAATGATATTAATATAACAAAAAAATTCTATCTGTTAGTAGGGGGAGGTTGCTCCAAGATATACTAACAATTAGATGACAAGGAGTCAAAACAATTTTGGAGTAAAATATTGTAACCATGAGAACATAACAGAAAAGACAAATTGATAAGCAACATGGGAAAAGAGTTAGAAGGACCTTAAGAAGAATCGAAGGTGAAAATACATATCGATTTACTCGGAGCAACAATAAAAAATGCTAAATTGGAAAACTCCAGGCCATGATGGCATATATGGATTCTGGTCCAAAAAATTCGCTTCCATCCATGTTAGACTAGCAATCAAAATTAATGGATACTTAGAAGAAGTGGATGTACCTAAATGGGTGACCAAAAGAAAGACCATATTGATCCAGAAAGACTACCTCAAAGGAATCACTCCAAACAACTGCAGACCCATAACATACCTGCTCATGATATGGAAAATACTAACGGTATAAATAAAGGAGATTTACTACTCATTGATAAACTGCGGACTGTTCCCAGAGGGACAGAAAGAATGCTGCAAGTGGACCTGAGGCACCGGAGAGCAACTGTACATTGATCAATACATCATCAATGAGAACAAGACGAGACGAAAAAATTTAGCTCTGGCGTTGATAGGCTACAAAAAGGCATATGGTATGATCCTGCAAAGCTGGATAATAAACTGGCCCAAAATGTACAAGATATCAGACGAAGTCATAAACTTCATCGAGAAAACCATGGAAACCTGGGGAGTGAAATTGACAACAGGAGGAAAAAGACTTAGCTGTTGCAATGATCCAGAGAGGTATATTCCAGGGTGAGGCACTATCACCATTCCTATTTGTAGTAGCGATGATTCCACTCAACCACATACTTAAGAAATGCACAAGCGGATATAAAGTTAGTAAATTCTAAGAAAAGATCAATCGCCAAATGTAGATGGAAGATACCAAACTGTTTAACAAAAACGAAAAAGAATTGGAAACTCTAATACATGCAGTGAGAATATACATTCAGGACATAGGGACGGAATCTTGCATAGAAAAATGCGTCATTCTTGTAATGAAAACCGGGAAATGATACATGACGGAAGGAATAGAACTACCAAATCAAGACAAAATTAGTACGCTCGGTAAAAAGAAAACGTACAAATACTTGGAAATTTTGGAAGCGATCACCATCAAACAAGTGTAGATGAAAGAAAAAAAAATTAAAAAAGAGTATCTCAGAAGAACAAGAGAGCTCTTCGAAACCAAACTATATAGCAGGAACTTTTTAAAAAGGATGAATACCTGGGCTGCCTCCCTTGTAAGATACTTGGGACCATTCTTGAAGTGGACTAGAGAAGAACTTAAATAAATGGAACAGAGAAAAAGAAAACTAATGATGAGGCATAAGACATTGCATCCAATAGATGACGTTGATAGAAAAGGAGGAAGGGGATTTGCCAGCATTGAGGATAGCGTTGATGCATCGATAAAACGACTCAAAATGGTATATGCACAACCCAGAATCCATCCTGGAGAATGAAACGCACAAACTCCTCTGGGCTTTTGAGATCCAAACAGATCATCTAATCTCGGTCAGACGATCAGACCTAAGTGCATTCCTATAAAAAAAAAAAAGGCATATGAAAAGAATGAAAGAAATTTTGGGAAAATACACTCGAATTAATGAAAAAGGCCAAAGACTTTCTGATAAAATTAGAATGATATAAAAGAAAAGTTGATTTTCTGACCTTGATAGACTAGAAATAAGTGGACAAGTAAATAGAGAAGAATATGATCAAGATCCACCGACCCAAATCGAAACACTAAATACTGAAAATCAAGAGACCCCTAATCGAATTAAAATACAAAATACTGAAAACCAAAAAATCACAGAGCATATTGTCACAAAATGTTTACACTGAAGAGAAAATAAATGTAGAGCTAACAAAAAAAAAAAAAAAAAAACATGATTGAAAAGAAGACGAAATTACAATTTCCAGGAACTAAAAAGGAAAAAAAGTCAAAGACAAAGTAAAAAGCGAAAAGGAAAATAAATCATAAATTAATATTCCAACAGGCAACATCACAGAACTAAACGATCTAATTTTATGTAGGAGCGAATTTAGTCGGTGATAAAATCGATGTTCTCCAAAAGAAGCAGGGCAGAAATGCAAAACCTGAATGGGAATTAAGCTTGAAGGACAAGAAATTGCAACAACTAACGAAAGTGCTGTTGAAGGAAAAAACACGTAGGGATATGTTAAGATGAGAGGAATAAAACAAAATAGAAGACAAATCAGACAATACAACTTGAAGAAATAAATTAAAACATTTTAGCGAAAAAAAGGGAGACATAGAAGATATCAAAGCATGGTCAAGCAATACAATCAAAACAACTGATTGGAGGAAAATACACGAAAGAGAAACCTTAAGAGAGAAACAGAATCTTTTCTTATAGCAGCCCAAACAACGCCATAAGGACCAGTTATATCAAAGCAAATATTGACAGAATAGCAAGTGTAGGTTATGTGGTGACAAAGATGAAACGATTAACCATATAATCAGCGAATGTGGCAAACTAGCGCAGAAGGATTATAAGTCTTGACGACGATTGAGTGAAGAAGGTGATCCACTGAGAATTGAAATTTGACCATACTGCTAAATGGTATATGCATAAATCAGAACCCCCCCCTGAGAAAATGAGTCGCATAAAATTCGCTTGGATTTTGAGATACAAACAGATCGCCTCATCACACCCAAAAGACCAGATTTCGTGATAATCAACAACAAAAGAAGAAAAAACGAAGAAAAAAAAAAGAAATTAGAGACAAGTGCTTAGACTTTATCAGAGAACTAAAAAAAGCTGTGTAACATGAAGGTAACGGTAGTACCAATTGTAATTGGCCCACTCGGAAGAAACCTCAAAGGCTTGGTAAGGCGACTGGAAGAGGGGGAAATAGAGGGACGAATCGTGACCACCCAAACTATAGCATTGTGGAGACCGGACAAAATACTGTGAAGAGTCCTGGAGACGTGAGGAGACTTGCTGTGCTAAAGAAATTGCAAGGAAATAATAATGATAATAATATAAAAAATGTGCCATTCTGTTATGGTCAAGGGGAGGTTCAAATGATGACACGACACAGAAATAAGTGATAAGAAATATATCGAAGAAATTAGTACATACACGAACGATAGCTAGGAGACCCCCTCTCAGCTTAACAATCACGAATATTAACGCTCTTGGTAACGGCTCGCTGAGACTCGTTTTTTTCAGTTGGTTTAAATGTCTCTTATGGGTATGTTTTTGCCCTTGAATTATATATACCATTTCGTCGATCCTGCTTAAGGTCGTTCCCTCTTCCGAGTACAGCATATTCTTTTGAAAATTTTTGAAAAAAATCTTCTGACCAGGGAGAAATCGCTTTCTTGTAACGTATCTACAAGGTGCCTTCAATAAGTTTCCAGATTTCTTTTTGTACAGGCATTTAAATTTGTTGTAGACTCTTGAAAATTGACTATGTTATTGCTATACATCTTATGAGATGACAGACCAATTTTTATAATTTCAGGTTCAAATGAACAGCTACAGCAGGAATTGGAATTGTCACAGCTGGTGAATTTCAAAAATGCAATCTGGAGGTGAGGACACTTTAGAAGAATGATATACAATAAAATCGAGCATCAGTTTTTGAACGACATAAGAGATTCAAGGAAGGCAGGGAGTCTGTGAGGAATGATGTGAGGTGTGGGAGGAGTAAGGAAGTCAGAACACCAAGGTTGATTGGCCAAATAACGAATTTCATGGATAAAGACCGTCGTGTGTCTACGGAGACAATAAGCGCACAGTTTGATGTCAATGTGGGAACTGTACACACAATTATTCATGAGGAACTGAAGATGCGGAAGATTTGCGCGAATTTTGTCCCAAGGGTGCTCAGAGAAGATCAGAAAGAAAGACGTTGTCATGACAGCAGAGAGATGGTCGAGCTGATCAATTCAGATCCAGCAGTTCTTGATGCACTGGTGACCTGCGATGAAAGCTGGATCTACTGCTATGACCCAGAGACCAAGAGACAGAGTTCCCAGTGGAAGCATGCTGGCTCTCCCAGACCCAAGAAGGCCAAACAGAGCAAATCCACCCACAAACTTTTGATTATCCCCTTTTTTGACAGCACTGGCATGATCTACATGCACTGGGTTCTCACTGGACAGACAGTCAACAAGGAATACTATGTTGAGGTTTTAAGGGAGTTCAGGAAGAGATTCCTTGGGAAGACGCCAGCACTCTTCAAATCGGGGCAGTGGCATTTCCACCAAGACAATGCACCAGTCCACAACTCCATCCTTGTCACTGACTATTTGACAAAGATTGGGCATCAAGACAGTTCCTCACCCTCCCCCTAGTCCAGACCTTGCTCCCAGTGACTTTTGCTAGTTCCCTAAGCTCGAGGAAAAACTTAGAGGCTGTCGCTATGAGACAATTGAGGAGATGAAAGAAGCTGTGACGAAGGTCATTGACACGCTCACACAAGAGGACTTCCATGGGGCCTTCGAGAAGTTGTTGGAACGGTACAACAAGTGCATTGCAGCCAGAGGAGATAACTTCGAAGCGGCCTAGAGTTTCATGTGTATACTATCAATAAAAGTGCTAATACGAAAAAAAGTCTGGAAACTTATTCAATGACCCTTGTATCTTTGATTGTTTCGGGATTAATTTGTCGAATGCAGATCTTATTTTCCTAGCGAACATGATTTCTGCCGGTGAGCCGGTTGAAGGTGTATTCGGGTTCGGTGTTATCCGATACACCTGTAGGAATTGTTGTAAGGCTCTGTCGGTCGGTGTTCCTTGTGCTTTCTTGAGTGCTCTTTTTAGTGTGTCGACGAACCTGACCATTCGATCTTGGGTGGTATTGTGGCGTTATTACATGTTTCACCTGGAATGTGTTACAAAAATCCTTGAATTCAGCCGATGTAAATTGTGTGCCACTATCACTGACGACACAATCTCACACACCGAATCTTGCAAACAGTTCATGCAGGAAATCATTAGTTACGGCTGTTGTCGGCCTCTTGCATCTTAAAACCTCCGACCACAATAAGATAGTAGTTATCCTCTAGCAAAGTCAATATGAATGCGTGACCATGGCTTCTTCGGTAGACTTGCTAGCAATCACTATGTCATCCAAGTAGGCACATGCAAAATCAAGACCGACCAGCATGGTATCTATGACCTGCTGAAAGATCGCAGGTGTGACCTTGATCCCAAAAGCTAACCTTTCAAATTTATAAATGCCCCTGTGGGTGTTAATACACAGGAGTTTTGAACACTCCTCCTCGACAGGGATCTGAAGATAGGCATCGCTCAAGTCCACTTTGGAAAATACTACACTACCATTCAGTTCATACAGAAAACCAATAGTTACGGCTGTTGTCGGCCTCTTGCATCTTAAAACCTCCGGCCACTTGGAGTAGCTGTTAACCAGAGTAAGGTAGTAGTAATCCTCAAGTGGGACAGGAAACTCAATATGAATGCGTGACCATGGATGGTCTGTTTTTGGCCAGGGTTTGAAAGTAGTAACTGGTGTTTTGACCGCCAAGGCGCACCCTCTACATGCGTCAATCATGTCGATTATGTCTCCGTCCATAGCTGGCCAAACGGGCAAGTGCGGCACAAGGCCTTTTTTTAGGTGGGTCTGGGCGCAGGGCCGGAACCCACACGCGCCCGGCATTTTCTAAAAATACCTACGGCCCCATCGGTATTCCCCTCAGGAGCCAGGCAATGAAATCCCCAAGGGGGGTAAAAGCCCGGGGGGATGACCTCCTGAGGCCGGAAGAAATGGTGAGTAAATAGCCAGCACTCGGCCAGATCCGTGCCGAACCGAGACTGAGACTGCGCAGAAGAGAGCTCAGTTGGTATCTTACATGAAGACGAGTCCATCTATCGGGAACACCCCAAGACAATCTAATAATGAAAAGCAGAAAATAGCAAATGATGGAAGGAATAAAACTACCAAATAAAAAAATCAGAGCGCTCGGGGAAAAGGAAATGTACCAAATACTTGGGGATAATGGAAGCAGACACAAGCAGAGATGAATGAAAAAATTAAAAAAGAATACCCCTGGAGAACGAGGAAACTACTCGAAACCAAACTTCATAGCAGAATTTTATTAAAGGGATAAATACCTAGGCTGTCCCTCTTGTAAAATATTCAAGACCATTCAAGTGGACGAGAGAAGAACTTAAATAAATAGACCAGAGAACAAGAAAATTCATGACGATGAATAAGGCCTTAAATCTCAGAGATATTATAGACAGGCTACATATGTCAAGTAAAGAAGGAGGAAGAGGACTCACCAGCATTGAGGATAGTGTCGATACTTAAAAAAGAGCAAAGAAAGACTGATTATAGCGACTAGAAACGCAAATAACTCAAGGATCAACGAAATAACAATAAGTAAAAAATAAAAATGTGAAGAAAAATAACTGTATGGATACTTCAAGCGACAAACAAGCGAAAGCTGTCACGAGAGGACCTGGACATGGTTAAGAAAGGGAAACCTTAAGAGAGAAACTGAATCTCTTCTAATAGCAGCACAAAATACCGCCATAAGGACCAACCATGTGAAAAAATAGACAAGACACAACAAAATGGTAAATGTAGGTTATGTGGTGATAGAGACGAAACGATCAATCAAATAATAAACGAATGCCGTAAACTAGCACAAAAAGAGTATAAGACTAGAAACGACTGGATGGGGAAGGTAATCCACCGGGAGTGGGGTACAAGAAAGTGAAATTTGACCCTACGAACAAGTGGTATATGCACAACCCATAATCCGTCGTGGAGAATGAGACGCACAAAATTCTCTGAAGTTTTGTTCTTCCGGCAGTTCACAGAGTGAAAATAAAGAAAATGAAAAGAGAGATAAGTACCTAGAACTTGCTAGAGAGCTAAAGTGATATCAGTTGTGGTAGAGACATTCCCTAAATGATTTGCAAGGGGACTGGAAGACTTTGAAATAAGAGGACAAGTAGAAACCATCCAGATTACTGCATTATTAAGATCGGTCAGAATACTGAGAAGAGTCCTGGGGGCTTGAGGAGACTTGCTGTCACTCAACCTCCTGTGAGAAATCACCTCCTAAAATTGATGTGAAAAATTTTCATAATAATCAGGATTATTCATGAAATAATTTGATTTATTATTAGATTAAAAAAAAATGAAAAAATTCCGAAATACTTTAAATCCATGTACGGTTATTGAAAATAAAAGAAAATGTTAAATTTCGTTTTCATTGTTTTAAACAAGTAAAGCATCAATTTCATTAAGGAGTATAAAGAAGAAAAAATAAATTAAGACGTAAATGGAACCGTCAAATCGGAGATTGAGAGGAAATATATATTTCATATTACGACTCCATCAGTTAATAAGTGAAGGAAATTTACTTGGACATAGTTAATCTTTATTTTTGTTAGATTAAAGTTTATCTTTATTTGACTTTTTTATTTATATTTTTGGTTTCCGCCGATTCTACTGGGTTTGATTAATTGAAATTATTCGACAGAAATAGAAAAGTGGGCACTTTATGTGGTGTGAGAGTGAGCAAAGCAAATGAGTTGGATTCTAACTAAGTAACAGGTTTCTGGTTTTATGAATGACTACATCAATAAAAACGTCTCCCTTCATAAATTCCCCCCCCCCCAAAAAAAAAACGCAACACAGTTAAGATTATCTTGTATAAAAAGAGATATGAAAGAATGGATCCTAAAGTTCTGCCCCAGATTGTCTTGTATAATCAGCCGGAATCTACTTTTTTCTTTCTTTCAATAATTTTCTTACTGATTGCTGCAAAATTGAGCTAAACTTGATTTGACCCGATTCATTTCTCTCCTCTTTTTTTATTATAAAAATTCGCGTAATATTTGGTTTTGTTTAAAATTGAGTTATGATTCAAAATTAATTAATTTAACTAGAAATCATTTCATGTCATTAATATCAAGTTCATAATTCAATTAAAATTCAAATTAAAAATCTAATTTCAAAATTTTTTTTTCTTGATCTTTTTTTTCTTCTTTTTTGCAACATTTATCTGATTTTCTGCCTTTCTTGTTCTCCAATCCTTTCACACTGTCATTTTTCTTTCTTTCTTTCTTTCTTTCTTTCTTTCATACACGCACACACTTTCTCTCTCTCACTTTTTTCAATCGCACTCTCGCCCACCGTTGTATTTCTCTCTCTCTCTCTCTCTCTCTCTCTCTCTCTCTCTACCCTGACACTATTTATCATCATCTTCCACCTTTCATTTCAAAATATTTCCCAACTCGAAACGTTTAGCCTCTTTCAACAATTTTACGTAATCATGGACACTAGTATAAACGAAATTAATTCATATTCCGGTTGAAGGGGTTTGTATTCACTTCTTTCTCTTGGGAAAGGCATGAACCCAGCCCTTTCAGCTAATCAAGTCAGTGATGATTCCCTCTGCTATTACTGCTACTAATTTAGTTCAACCTGTGACTTGTTGGTTCGTTGGTTAGTTGTTTGGGTTTTATGGCATATCAACCTTTATAGGTTATTTAATGCCAAATCCATTTTTATACAAATAAACAGTTCTATTTCAAACTATTCAGTTTAACATGAGTACACAGTTTAATTGTCAAAAACATTTCTATTTCAAGCTATTCAGTTTATTCAAACAATTCTAATTCAGCCAATTCAGTTTAGTATATGTATAGTTTTTGTTTACACACAGTTAAATGTCCAAACATTTCTATACTAAGCAATTCAGTTTAGCATAAGTACACAGTTTAGTTCTATTTAACCCATAGATAGGGCCCTATCAGGTGCTACCATTCCGAGCCAGAGTTGACCTGGGAGAAATGGCAATGAAGGGGTGCTCAGCCTTCCCCAAAACCACAGCATCACTGGAACCTCACCATCATATTGTTTAGTGTCATAAACAGGACACTCGTTGGGAAGGGGTCTTACCCCTCTGCAAAGGTGCAATCTCTATATTCTACAGCCCCAGCCGACTGGGCAACTGTGACTTGTTACTTGGATAGAAGCAGCTACTTGTTTCGAGAAATGCGAGATATTTAGCATGGTGTACAGACCATGTTATAGGACCGTTATGAGTTTTAGACTAAATCGTAGAAAGAAATTGAAACATTCTGCTTCTTGGAAGGGAAACGTAAATCCTTTTTTAAGTAATTTTACAAATCTTATTCGATTGATTTTTCGGTTCATTATTACCAGACCAACATTTTCGGAGTCAGTTAAGATAAATCAATTAGACTCAATGTAAGAGAAACTATCACAGTAATAAATTATTTATTTTTATGGAAAGAATTAACAATCTAGAAGTGAGAAGGATCTGCTACAGTATTATCTCTCTATATAAATTACGCCAAGTAAAAAAAGATTAGCGTGCACTGTTCACTTTCAATATATATACATATATATATATATATATATATATATATACAAAGATGGGTCGAAAATTCCATATGATGACGTTATATTTACTGTTGTCGATTTTTTACCAATGGGACCCAAACATAGAAATACCGAGGTCATAAGTGTGTGGAACACGAGGGGAAACTATGTTGAACTATAAACCTCATTGAATCCCATTCCATAAATGGTAGCTTGATCAGCCTATTAATTTTTCAATTCGTATTTACACAGAAAGTCAATGGAGAAAGTAATGAGAGAGTTTTTATTTTAGGTTGCGATTGTCATTGATCAGTGTTGACCCTGAACACATGTAAAAACATTCAGCACATGTTTGCCTCTCAAAATTCCCACTTAGGAATATTAGATTATAAGTATGTTTCATTAAGTGTGTCAAGAAATTGGAACGCAGGAATATTGAGCAGCATTATGTGTGGGACTTCAAGACATTGAAACAGGTAAACAAACACTCATAGAAATCAATTTCTATATCGGACTCGATTTTTCAGTGGGAACAAAGAATTGTTGTTTAGTCGAAAGATTCGAATCGACAGGACTCTTTATGAAACGAGGATAATGCAAGGAAAGGGAAAATTCTTATCAGACCGACATTTGATTGGGAGTTTGATTGGTGATGATTACCATTTTAATCATTAGATCATTCATGACATTTCACCAGCGACCTTTCGGCATGCGGGAAAAAAAAAACAGAGCACAAAATTGGTTTCAAAGAATTTCACTTTTAATAATGAACAAATATTGTACCCCAAAACACCCCACTCTTTCTCTGCTGATCTGATTCTTGTAACAATTTCCCGTTTCAACTATGTAAATGGGGAAAATGGAAATATATCTGACAGTTTGAAAATGTACAGAGATAAAAAAAAAACCCACAAGATCTTCAGAAGATAATTTTATTTGTAGAATAAAACAGAATATTTTAAAGCTTTTTCATCTTTTTCGTTTTATTTGATACCTTACACACCCTGATGAAGGTCTAAAAATCGGAACATTCAATGCTGGCAAATATTTGTACCAATAAAATCTTCCTCGAAGACCTTCTGGTTTTTGATGTCTGTACATTTTCATATATATATATATATGTGTGTGTGTGTGTGTGTGTGTGTGTGTGTGTACATGACGAAAATTACTATTTGATTTTGTTGTGATCAGAAAAAGAAAAAGAAAATAAGTAAAATAAAATAAATTCAAAAAGTGCAGAAATTTCCAGCAGACCCTGACAGTAAGTAGGGGTGATACATGCGCAGAAAAAGGAATTGTCCCTGCGAAAAGGAGAAATTCGACCTCACTTCAGCGGTGAGAATGCTGTTTCACGCGGACACTAGCTGAGAACACATCGTTGATTAGGTCAGTAGCCTGATTTCTACTGCTAGCGAGCCGACACCACCGAAACCTACAATACAAAAGCACTGACTTTGTATTTATCTGCTTCCGAAAGCGACTCGTATATTTTAACACCTTGTCTGGGAGACGTGACCATTTCTATTGGTTTCAGGAAGTATTTTTCTCACCCAAGGAATAGTTGTTGAACCCAGAAATAAAGTTAAAATTAAAAGATATCTTGGTCTATTTTCTTCCTTCCTTCAGGAATTCCTTTGCAGTCTTCTACAGAGATAGAAGAAGTCAACGAATTAATTGGGGTAAGAAGAAAACAAATAAAATCAGATCGAAACCCAAATAAAATTAAATAATCTCAATAAAACCTCATAACGCCTACAAGCTGTATTTGACCAGGAAAAACATATTAATGTGACGTATTTTGTAAGTTGACGATTCTAATTAAGCTTAAACTGAACTTGTTTCACACTGTGGCAAAAATGGGAAACATGACTTGTTATAATAAACAGATGGAAAGGAAGAATATTGTGTTGCACCAATGTGTATATTACTTTAATAAAGTGTGTTTCGCTTTGATTTTCATACAAATTAAACGTTCACTAGTAACTAAATCGGCGAGGGTTTTTTAAAATTCTGTTTTGAGTCGGCTTAATTTTCACTTATACCTTTCAGGGAAAACGTGAATTCACCAATTCACGATTTTGTTCCATTGCTAATTTTCTAGATAAAAAATCTCATCGCTGATACACGATATGGTAAATTAACATTCATAGAAGCTAAAGAAATCTGGTCACGTAATGATATATAAATCGGACACACCAATTGTTAATGGCATTGCATGTATACAGGGCAGAATTTGAAAGCAGAGCGTCTATGATTGTGACACATTCTTCATTAAACTCCAAATTCTTCAAGCTGTTTTAGTAGATTCATGAACTTACCTGTTCGAACTGCTGAGAATCTATCAAAATATGTCTTCTTGTTTTGAAAAAATATTTTTTCATTAAATATGAACCAACTTTTTTTTTTTTTTTTTTTTTAGATCGGATTAGAAATGAAAATATCTGCTTTGATGTTCAAAATTGTTAAAGGAATTTTCAAAGTGCGTTACTTAGTGAAAATAACAATCGTTCATAACTATACAATGCCTTGTGGCGGGGAGGGGGTTAAACTGTGTAAATGATAAGAAACTTTAAAAAAGAAATTTTTTTTTCTAATTGTTTTTTTAAATTTTATTTTTAGTTAACATTTATTTAATAATTTCCTTCATCTTTTTATTACTTTCTTTTTTATATTGATATTTCTTGTTTTATTTTGTGTATTTCAAATTTTTCCCTTTTTCTCAGTAAATGCTGCTTTTTCTATTAATTATTTTTTTCTTTTTTGTTGAATTTTTTTTTCTTTTCTTTAATTATTCGGTCTTCCCTAATATGGAGTATTTCTTTTTTCTTTCTGAATGAACCTTTTTATTTTCTTTTTCTTATTGAATCATTTTTCTTTTTTTTGTACAATACTAAGTTTTATTAAGTTTATTCCTTTTTTTATTGAAATTTCTTCTTTATTTCCCAAAGAAATTCTCCAATAGACTCTTTTTCTTTGAGTACAATCAAATTTCTTCTTATCGAATATTTCTTCATAAGTCATTTACGGCTCTTATCATTTTGTCCTTTTATTCATTTCGTGAAACTAGATTTCATTCATTTCATTTCAAAGTAATCCCACAGATCCACACAGAGTGAATCCTTAGTGATTCTCATTAACTGCAAAAACAGAAAGAAAGAAAATTCTGCGAGATATTACTCTACAATATTTGACACAAGACCTCAATCAAAATCACTTTAACTAGTTGTAAGAGCGAGAGTTAATTCAATCCTTGCTAAGCGATAAGCGGTTAGCTAAATATAATTGAAGGCGTTGTCCTTTTTAGAGGTGGGTAATTATCATTTGTTTAATGCCAGTAGAACTAATACATCATAGAAATTATTATAAATTATTGTTACCAGAATGACTCTAAGCTATTTGAGGATATAAATACACAACTATTCTTATATTTCCAACTTCAATCTTTGCGTAGAAGCAAAGTGTTCTTCTGGTTCTTCATACTCTTCGACTCTTGTTGCTGACAAAAGTTCCATTTTTATTTTTCATCTGTCACAAAATTTTCTGTGAAATGTGCTTTGTAGAGAAACACATGTATCATATGTATCTTGTGTTTCCCAACAAGTTAAAAATTTATCGGCCAAAAAATAAATAAACCTCACTTGGACCATCGAAAAATACGTGAAGTATGTTCCACTTTACTCTCTGTCTGGTGTGTAAACTAGTATATATATATATATATATATATATATATATATATATATATATATATTATTGATGAAAAAGTTACCAGCGTTCCCTTAGAGTTGCTTTGGTCAGTCATGAAATTGTCTTCCCTGATTTTATATGATTTTATGTAACCTTTAACTACAAGTTTTATTTTACTATAAAAGATGATTCTGTTTTTGATTTGATGAACATGAATGGTTACTCCCAGCTGATCAGACCAAAAGTGTTGCATGAATCGAAACATGTGATATTCTGAAATTGAAAATATCTAAAAGAATACGCTGAATGTTGAAGAAACATTTATCTCACTTCCATGATTGTTCGCAAAGGACGGCGTTGGGATATAGCAAAATGAACAGTTGACTCCTTTGCTCATAAAAGGTACTTTTATCCTAATATGTCATTGAAATGAGCCGATTGCTCTCTGTCCTGTTGAGTAATAACAACTTGTCCAGTTTTCAAAAATTGATCCTTGAATCTTACTGATCACAGAGAAGAATCCGATTCCATTTATTTTTAAACGTTCAAAATCTAGTTACGATTTTTTCGATTTGGATATTTTTTATCGATTGTATTTTTCGTTCAAATTGACGTTTCTCTATTGGGAAAGCAGAAGAAGACAAGTGTTTAAATGCAACATTCTCACACAACATGGAGAGCGAAGTTGAGGTTTATCGTTCAGCTGGATGAGTAGATTTCCATAAGTCTTGTCAAGCGACTAAATTTCAATCTAAAAGTTTTATTAATATGTACTTAGCAAAAAAAAAAAAAAGGACATTTACGAATTGATTAGAAGTATTTCGTTTACAAAAATAGAAAAAGAAAGCTTGTTTGATATTTCATAGAGTTCAGTTCACCCTTTATAGATTGAAATAATAAATCAAGTCATGTGTTATTTTTGGTCTTATGCAAAATTCTTTTCAGGATTCCGAATTTTACACGTACTCGATAAAACAACGAACGGTGGCTCTAATATAAGTACATATCAAATGTGTATTCATTTTTTAAAACCCAAAGTTTATTTGTTGCTCAAATTTACACATCAGTGAAAGTTGGTTGTCGTTTACTGAAGTCTGTGACACTATGGCTTCTTAGGTCTACATGACTTTTCTCAGTATTCTAGCTGATCTCGATTCTTCCACTGATTTCCAATTCGTTCAGTTCTTTCTCCAAGCTCTGGAAGATCGTTACTAACGCACCAACCACCATTGGTATTACCCCTTGACCCTCATGTTCCACAGCTTTTTAAGTTCTCCGATAAGGTACAAGTATTTATTTATCTTTTCACATTTATTTTCACTCTATGGTACGCTAGAACGGTAAAATCCACAAGAAAGCAAATTCTTTTTTTTGTTGACTATCGCTAGGCCTGGTCGTCTGGCTGGGAGTTGGTGATCCGTCTGTATCTCAAAATCAACGAAAGATTTTGGGGCCTCATTCTCTAAACGGATTTTGGTTTGTTCATATATCATTTGGTATTATGGTCAAGTTTTAATCTCTTACACGATTTCCAGTGGATTACCTTTCCCAACCAATCATTCAAAGTCTTGTGCCCTTTTTTTTTGTTTGTTAAGTGTATCCGCTTAGAATGTGATTAACCCTTGCATCTTTTCCTCCATATTATCTACACTTGAAATTCTGTCGTGTATTAACAATTTTCGCTTAAATGTAATTGGTCTTTATGGCGTTGTTTTGTGGTTCTTTGAGAAGAGATTCCGTTTTCTTTTTAGGTTTCCTTTTCGTAGCCATGTCCAGATTTTTTTGTACAACTTTGTTATTCGCTTGAAATCATTATACATTTGTTTTTCTTTTTTATTTGAATTTCCTAGTTTTTGTTGTTGTTCAGTTTGATCTTCTGTTACCAATGCAGCTATTGGCTGCGGAGATTATTCATTCTTTGCTCTTTTTTATGTAGTCTTCTATTCCATGTATTGACGCGTCTACGTAGTCCTCAATGCTGGTGAGCCCTCTTCCTCTTTTTTACTTGACACATATCGTCTATGTCATCTCTCGGACGTAAAGCCTGGTGCATCGTCATTAATTTTATTGTCCTCTGGTTCATTTGTCTATGTTCCTCCTTTGTCGTGTAAAATTTCGTTAGTTTTTCGCTTGAAGTAGCCATACAGTTGTTTTTGTTCTTATTTCTGTTTCGTAGTTCTTATTCTGTTAATCTTTAGGCAATTTGTGCTGTTTCTGGTTGCTGAAAGTCACTTTTGCTCTTTTTATGTAGTGTTCGTTTTGACGCATTCACGCTATCTTCAATGCTGGCTAGTCCTTTTCCTCTTTCTTTTCTTGACAGCAAAATAGTCGATATCATCTTTCGGGTATATAAGGCCTTACCATCGTCATTAGCTTTCTTGTCCTCTGGTCCATTTTTATTGAAGTTCTTCCCTCTTTCAAAAATGGTCCAAAGTATCTTACAAAGGAAACAGCCAAAGTATTTATCCCTTTGATGGGATTCAAGCGACAGAGATTTTGGTTGCGAGAAGCTTTCTCGTTAGTCTGACATACTCTTTTCTTATTTTTTCTTTCATCTTCACTTGTTTGATTGTGTTGATTCCACAATTTCCAAGTATTTCAGGGTTTCCCTTTCTCCGTGAATTGTAATTCTTTCGATATCTGTCATTTTCTCCTTTTCATTAACAGTATGTCACATTTTTCTATGACAAATTCCATTCCTTTATCCTAGAAATATTTTCTTATTGATTGTATTAAACTCTCCGATTCATTTTTCAAACAGTTTGATTTCGGCCATGAGGTTAATTTTTTTCTTCCGATTAAGTAAATTTGTTTCCCCACTGTTCCTTTTTTTTAAGCATTTGACAGAGTGGTATCATCGCTATTACAAACAATAATGGTGAAAACGCATCTCCCTAGAAGATACATCTCTGGATTTCTACCTTAGTTAAAGTTTTTCCTTTTGCGGTCAATTCTACTTTCTAGTTTTACATGGCTTCCCTAATTAATCTTTATAACTTTGTTGAATAGCTTGAATATTTTTACAGTCTATTATCCAGCTTTGCAGAAACATATAATCAGCCTTTGCAACAGTCAATCTATACGATAGTTAAATCTTCCATCCCGTTTTCCTCTCTTTGAGAATGTGTTAATTAATGTACAGTTGATCACTTGCTTCTCTTATTTCCTTTTTGTTCTTCCCGAAATAGATGGAAATTAGAATAGCTAACATTTACGGGATGACGACCGAATCCTCCATGTTGGCTAGTAAGAGAGCACCGATTATAATAGTCAAATCTGTCATTTGAGTTCTTGGTTTAATTGTATTTATATTTGTCAATTTTCAGGAGTAATGAAGTCGGTGAGTTAGAAAATATTCACGAATTTTAATTTAACAAATGTAAGTTTTTTATCTTCGAAGTGGACTAATGGACTTAAACTATTTTAATCGGGTTTCGTGAGTTGGTCTGTATCTTAGTTTTTACGCTTAAATGATTGATAGGTGCAACAGGTTATTGCAAATTCAATCATTACACTTCTACATAGGTCACCAATAGTTCGTTAGAGTAAAATAATTCCTTTTATTTGCCCTGTTTTTTTGTTGTTTTTTTTCATTTTTATTAACTTTATATTTTCCATTCTATTTCAAGAATATTTAAGTAATCAATCAGAATTTAAGTAATTCTTATTCTGTCGGTTTGTATATAAAAACATTGTAAATCAAAGGTTATTTAAGAACCCCATCCCTCCTTGTCACGTGACTTTCTTTTCAATTATTTTCCTTCTTTTTTCGTGGTGTCTGTCAGTCATTTTGGCACAAGAATAAGCAGGAATTTTTATTTACATTTTTTAAGTTCAGTTCATATTTGAAAATGTCTACTTTAAATTTATTTGGAAAAATAAGCTGTTTTCAAAAATGTCTAGTGAGAATTTAGCTTCTGAAAGTCTTCGGAATTAAAGAACTCATACTTTGTTGGGTTAATATGAAAATGAAGGTGATGGTGCCTGGAAAAGAGACTAGAGGAACTAGAGACTTGGGGAGGAATCGAGATTTTTCTGACTATAGCATTGTTAAGATCAACTAAATTACTTTGAAGGGTTCTGGACACCTGAGGGGATTTACTGTTACTCCTACTCTACAGAAAACTATCCATTGAAATTGGTGTAAAAATTGCAGGAAGTGAATAATAATAATTGTAATAATAATAATACCACTGGGAAATGTGCAAGAAATTTAAATTTGACCACACCAACAAATGGTATATACACAACCCAGCACCTGTCCCAGAAAATGACGCACATAAACTTCTATGTGACTTTGACGTACACACGAATCACCTAATCTCGGCCAGAAGACCAGACCTTATAATCAACAAAAAAAAAAAAAAAAAAAAAAAAAAAGAGAATATGCAAAATTGTCGATTTTGCTGTCCCGGCTGACCACAGAGTAAAACTGAAGGATTGTGAAAAGAAGGATAAGTACCTCAACCTTGCTAGAGAATTGAAAAAACTATGGAACATGAAAGTGACAATTATACCAATTGTGATTGGTGCTTTTGGCATAGTAACTAAAGAATTATTAAAAAGCCTGGAGGACTTGAAAGTTAGCGGACGAGTGGAGACTATCCAACCGACAGCATTATCGAGAATGGCCAGAATACTGAGAAGAGTCCTGGAGACTTGGGGAAACTTGCTGTCACTCAAACTCCAGTGAAAAACCATCACCTGGTGCTGATGTGAAAACTGTTAAGGAGTAAATTATAATTAAGTCACTTAGAATTTTATAATTCCTTTTTTAACTAATTTAGGCATATAGCTATTCTGTTCGGTTCTTTTGGGGGCGATGTGTATTTTTATTTTAGACGAAGAAAAATATCACCCAAGTTATTTCAAAATCACCTTTGGTGAAAATTCAGTGTCCTTCAACAATAGATGAAAAGACAAGCAAAGAAATTCGTACCTATAAATAAAAGCGGTCGATTATTACTGAGAGACTGGCCCAATACGTTTGTATGCAATCTTGGAGAAAAGGTGAGACAGATTCGTGGCAGTCACAAAAGATGTTCAAACAAATAAAAAATGAAAGAAAAGAAATTGGGTAAATCATAAATCAAATCAAAGATCGAGAAAGTGAAAGACATTTTCGGTTTTGTCAAAGAAGTAAAAATCATTTCTTTTCTTAATAAAAACGTTTTTTTCAATTTCAGAGAATCTTTTGCAAACATTGCAGTCTCATGACATTGAATGTTTTTGTCGTTTTCCAGGAGGATCGATTCTGGCCAAATAGTCTGATGCCTTTCCACTTTTTTTAGGATGTCAAAAACAGCTTGACTTTAAGAATTATTTAAAGTTCTGTCGTTATTAGAAGCGCTAAAAGCTCTGGTCATGTCATTCGAAGCGGTTGGCATTTAAGTCCTTTAAAAACTTTAATGTCTTTTACTGTCTTTTTCTGTCTTTAAGAACTTTAAAGGAAATGAAGAACTTTTATCAAAAACTGTATTTCTCTATAAATGATTTAACATCGTAAATCAAAACAGGACAATTGTTGTTAGTTGAGTAGAACAAACAGTAAAGTTTTTTAATTGGTCGCGTTTCTCAAATTAGTTTTTAAAAAAGAATGAGAAAAAAGTTTTATATTTTTAATGAGAAGAAACATTTTTGTCAGTCAAAATAAATTTCAAATCATTTAATGATTGAAGCGATAGGAATATCATTGCAAGTTTTCCTCAACAGAATTTTTTTACAATTTCTTATAACCTGATTTCTTTTTTGCATTTTCTTGTAATATTAACTAATCTGGAGCTTCTTCACTAAAATAAGGACGTCAAGAATTGGCTTCTGTACCTGACGCTTCAGGAATTTACGCCGATATCTCTTCCGGATTTAAAAAACTTAGTGTGAATGGAGAAAAAAGAAAAGAAAAGAAAAAAGCCGGACAATTAAGAATAAGCTCAGACAGTAGAAACATCTTTTTATGTGGTGTAATACACATGTTTTATTAGACTTTATACAGATGTGTCTTCTTTTAGAATCTCTAACGAGGGAATTCTGTACAGCGATGGATAGCATCGATAATGTGTTCGAGTATCATTGAAGATGAATGTGTTGGTATATAATTAGGTGCATGTGTGTGTGTGTGTGTGTGTGTGTGCATATATATGAAGTTTCATCAATATGTTCGTAACAACATTTTGAAAAAAGTATTTATTTTACTCAAAAATATCTATTTTTCAACATAATCTTTGTTAATGCACACACTTTTGTTGTTAATATTTATCCCATAACTCGAACATTATACAACAAACATTTAAGATCAAGAATTATGATAGAACTACTGTTTTGATGGCATATAAGATCCTCTATTTTCGTTAAAAGTGACCAAAATATAATCCGGGTCTTATATGTGAAGTTGAGTCATTTAGAAAGATAAAATCTACCCAGACAGATTATCATTTATTGTACTTTGCATCATTCAATAAAATACTGTAAGAAATGTTTATAGAAAAGTTTTATATCATAAAATGTTGTATATGTGAAGGTAAAGAATCATTGTGTGTGTAGACTCGCGTGCGTGCGCGCGCGCACACACACACACACACACACACACACACACACACACACATATATATATATATATATATATGTACATGAATATATAATAGGTCAGTGTCAGGTTTCTTTCGTATAGCCGTCTATTCAAGTCATATACAGAAGTCTTTTACACAAGAATATTCAATCATACACATAAACATTAGATTACATCTATTTCCCAGATGGTCGTATAGAAACTTTTAAAAAGACAAAATTAAAAAAGAAGCAAATAAACAACCAGACAAACAATTTTTTCTTTAGGTTGGAGGATGAAAGTTGAAAGGTCACATTCAAGACTGGTGTTATGACTTGGAAAAATTGAGACATCATATAAGTCAGCATTTATAGTACAAAGTCTTTTTACAAATAGCTATAAAATGTTAAACTCCAGCAGAGAGAGAGAGAGAGAGGAGAGAGAGAGAGAGAGAGAGAGAGCTATATTCCAGTGCATCGTTCCTATTTTCACATATGAGTGTACCATACCCATGATACGGCTATGTGTGAAACGTACATAGAATGTTCATAACATATATACATAGAACATAGGAATCCCGAAACACGAAAAACACTTACGACTACTTAGTTCAGGTACAAAACTTTTTATCACCTTTGAGTTTAAAGGTTCTTCGACATAAGGAGAGAGATACACATTCTTTCTATTCTGGTTTTTCCATCTGCCCCCCGCCATCTCGTGCAACTCCTGCCCAAGGCCTCGGTGAGCAAGCAAAAGTCGACCCTTCTCGTTCGGTGTCCAGTTCTCAACTAACTGACTTTTTCAAATCTCCCAAAATCCTCCGCGCGCTTCCGGTGCGTGACGTCATTCGCACTCCCTAGCCCCGTTTCCCATCTCGGATTTCTATTGTGACATATCTGAGTGACACGTCCGCTCCGCGCGTGCGCGAACACCTGCGTTACTGTTTCACCTAAGTAACCCATGCACTGAGCCGAAAGGTTCTCAGCCTTACTAAACCCAAAGGCATAAAACGAAATCCCTCGGCCATTATATTACATGAGTTCCGGAATTAGAACAGTGTGTGCGCAAAATGAATGTAGTACGGATTTTGCACTTTGCAATCAATCTTTTTTTATGAGCCTGTGTGCCAATATTAAATCATGAGACTTAGTTAAAGGATCTGTTATTTTTACATGGTTAGATTTTCTAAACTTTTGGGTATCACTTCGTATGTACGCGGGAAAATTTTTATTTGAAGTTCAAAGGTGAAATATTGTTGTTTTCCCATGACTTAAACTTCGTTTTGACTGACAAATACGTCGACTTTCGTCTGATGTATGTTTCATCCAATCATTCCACAATGTCAAGTAATATTCTTTATAATCTTAAAACCTTCTCTATTACAACAAGTTCCCTAATAAAGGTTCAGAAGAGTCTAATAGAGAGTTTATGGAAGAGGATTATTTCATTGTTACTTAGCGTGGTTCTTGAATAAATGTGATACGGTGGCCTTGCACCAGACTAGCTTCAGTTTAGTCTGCTATAAGTACCACAGTATCTGGTACTTAGAAATATCGATAAACACAAATACAAAGTAAGAAATATGTACTCTTATACAGAGACCCGTGTTTAATATAGATAACATACTAAGCCGCAATCACAAGATAAATCATTTTTGGAAGATTAAATTCATTCTCTTATTCTAACTGCAAAAGCAAGAATGAAATTCGCCACCGATATTCCTGCAGAGTCTCACCTTAGTCTAACACAATTCTGCTTTCAAATATACCATTGTAATTTACTCTGTATTACCCCCACTTATTCACAATAATCGTTAAATATCAGTAATAGGGCAGATTCTGAAATTGTTACGGATGGTACAGGACCTACAGAAATACCGGTTCATACATTTCTCAGCATTTAATGGGACCGAGAAAAACTTTTACTGAAGTTGCAGGCTAGTATTTTCCGAAAAAATATTGATGTAGATTTAAAGAAGATTTTATTGTGTAAGACTTTTAAATTAAGTGCACTGAACTTGTTTACGAGCGAGTTTTCTGCTTGAAAATCGATTATTATTACTGGCAGGAAAAGACAGAGTACCTCGGCCATTATGCAAACCGGAGGTTGGTAAGATTGTGTCGCGCCAATACGTTTTATTCGTGAGAAAGATAAGTCTTATATACCTAGAAAATGAGATTTTACTGGAACTCGAACACCAACTCGTGGCTCAAATGAAAACTACACAACTACCTCAGCCACCGAATAAGTTCATTAGCTTATTTAACTAACTTACATCGAGACACTCTCCGATGGTCTCATATTCTCTAAAATTCAGAGTTGTTGCCTTCTTGTCAAGGGAAATGACTTCTCCTGAGATTTAAAAGGTCAATGCATGGACATCGCTTTTTTTAGGCTCGTCAATAACCAAGAGAATACATTTGAAGGAGAGAGAAGTTGGCCCGTTACATTAATGTATACATGTATACGCATGTATCTATGGAGATAGACACACCCACACACATCAACGTAGTGAACGCTGAACCTCACACACTCGAATATAAACTACATCCACAGAAACAAATACGCTCAAGTATAGACATTTTTTTTTATCAATTTTAGTTGATCCTCTATGAGAGAAAATTGTCCTTTCTTTCGGCTTAACGGAAACGACCCTCTCCTTTGATGATATTTTTATCTTAAAAGGTCAAGTGTCAACTTACAAAAAACATATCTGAGCAATAAAAGTATATCTATCGATCTATCTATCTATCTAATTTTCCTTTATTTTTGCTTTTTTTTTTCTGATTCAAATGGGGACCCTTTCCTCTCTTTCACAGAGACACCACACGAACACACCATTGCATGTAGGCATTAACAAACAACAACCTAGTTGCACATATAAACGCTGATCTAATTCAATCGATTAAACAAGAATAATAACAACAAATCCACCAGTACTACTACTACTACTACTACTACTAGTTGTAGTAGTAGTAATAATAATAATAATAATAATAATAATAAGAAGAAGAAGAAGAAGAAGAAGAAGATCGATTTTCTACGACAAATGCTCTTTGCAATTCCTAATCCGGGAAAAAGAGGGTGTCACGTGATTTTATTTCACCCAAACCCTGCCTCGTTCAATCTACCACTTTCGCCGCTTGCCCGAACCAATCGATTCTTCTTGCCTTCACCACAATTCTATCTAATAACATCTAAAAAAAAAAATCCTGAGATTGCCATCTTTCACGACCCTTTTAATGCTCGACTCAAAGAAAGAAATGTTTTAGCTTTTTGATTTGTTGCTTTCTTGATCGGACAGTATTTGATTTTTTTTTGTTGCGGACCAAAACATTGTTACGATTTAAGGTATTTTGAAAATGTAACTTCTTCTGAATCGGTGTAGGTTTCTGATTTGGTGTCCAATGAAAGTGATACTTTCAGATGCATCTTAGAAATATGACATTAAGCACGGTCATTTCAGCACAACGAGACAGTTTTTATAACATAAAGTTTCTTGTGTAAATCAGCGGTAAATATTTCAATAGCTTCTAAGGCACATTTCCTTTTCTGGTAATTGTATAACACGAGTCTTTTGGATTGAACGTTCAAAGTATATAAAGAAATCCTTAATCAAGAGTGCAAGTCTATTTAAATGAAATAAACGCTTATCCCTCAACAATACCTCTTCATATAAAACGTTTATTCATTATTGGGAGATGCAACACAACATCAGTTTAACGTGGGAACTCAGCAGGAAACAAGTTTCCTGAGGTTGAGAACAAAGACGAAAAGTCTACTTCTCTTATAAAACGTTTATTAATGATGTCTTTTAGTTGTTTTTGAATATTAATAATGATGGCAGTCATGTTAAATATTAATAATGATGGCGGTCATGTTAAAGAGCGATTAAAAAATGACCCCATGAATAAATCTTTAGAAGTTGAACTTTCATACTTCTAAATGATTCTAACATTTCTACAACATCAATTATTGAAATTAAAATTTCAAAATATCTGCAAGACTTCATGACACTATCTATCTATCTGTCTCTCTCTCTCTCTCTCTCTCTATATATATATATATATATAATTATATATATATATATATATGAAAATGTACAGAAATAAAAAAAATAACACTAAGTCTTCTGAGGGCGATTTTATTTATTGAATTATCTGCGAATGATGAACGTTTGGTTTTTTAAAACGTTCGTCAGGGTTTATGAGTTATCAAATGAAATAAAAAAAATGAGAAAGTTTTAAAACATTTCCGTTTGTAGTATTCTTTTTCATTTCATTTAATAACCCTTACAGCCTGATGAAAGTCTAAAAAATGAAACGTTAAACGTTAGCAAATAGTTCAATAACTAACATCATCCTATGAAGACCTTTTGCTTTTTAAATTTCTGTACATTTTCATACTGCCGAATTTATTTCCAGCTTTTACCAGATCATATAAATTCAGGGAAGATACTTTCATGACTGACCAAAGAAATGTTAGAAGAACACTGGAAACTTTTTATCTATCTATCTATCTATCTATCTATATATATATATATATATATATATATATATATATATATATATATATATATATATATATATAATGGGCTTCAATTAAACAAATGTCAACATATTTCGTCAGTTTAAAAACTCTTTTTCTAAACGTTTTGAAACTTCAAATTTATTTTAAGATGCTGTTTTTATTTCTTAACTATATTGTAACACTTACTGTTTATTAAGAAAACAATTAATGTTCATATAATAACTTCCTGCAATGTAAGAAATACCTTTTTTTTTCAAATTTCCTCCTCAAATCACCCTACGTCTTCTAACACAATGGTTGGGTGAGGATAAGTCTTCGTGTAAAGTTTACCGGTGATAGATTTACAGCTAAACTAACCAATCAGATACACTAGTCCCCGATGGACTCAAAATGAAGTATGTATTTTGGTAAATGATAGAATTTTAATCACAAATAAAAATAACTTTACAAACTAAAAGATAACTGATTTATAAATGCTTCTCGAGTGCTCCATTCACACGGCCCTGTGCCACATCTAAGCAAAAAGCTCTGTAAATTACAACTGATATATAAGGACTCGTGATGTATCGGTTGAATATTAAAACTAAAAATTTATGTAAGTTTAAAAACCCATAAGTGACTAATGTAGATAAAAGTAGATGCAGCTTCTTCGTGTAGAATCACTGTGACTTTTAAGCCAAAAGTTTTCAAGAGGGAGAGAACCTATATTGCCTCCAGCGAAAGAAGAGTTTGTTTACATCATTTCCTTTAAAGTTAATGTCGTCAGTCATGTAGAGTACAGTGGTAATTTACTAAGCTTTTTGCTTAGATGTGGCACAAGGCCATATGAAAGGGGTACCCAATGAGACTCGAACTCACTCGTGTAGGTTTGCTAGTCCAGCTTGCTAGTGTTCATGTCATTTATTTAAGTGGTAAATATCAAGCAGATACATTTTTTATTGAAGTTATTCAAATAAACAGTTTAGTTTCAGTTTAGAGTCAAAACATATTGGAGTTTGAATTTTATCATCAAACTTTATAGTACATTTTTGGGTGTAACTGATATACGAAGGCTTACAATATCTTAATGTGCACTGTTAACTTTTAAACTTCTTGTCAAGGGTGATAATATCAAAAGCAATATACAAGGTAATTCAAATATTGGTATAAATCATGTTCAAATTAGAAGGTTATATAAGTGATAGATGCAATGCATTTCGATAATGCTACAGCTGATGAATTGGCTCATAAACCTAAAACTAGAATATCCAAACTTAGACCAAAATCTTACTTTGGAGAGAACTATGGATTTCATAAAAATTGTAATGTTTGTAGTTTTTTCTAAATACTTCTTGTTTAATTATTGGTGTGTGTAATACCTCACCATGTATCATACAGCGGTAATTATTAATAGCTGATATCAATAAAGTAGAATTAATTTTGGCGGGGAACCCTTCTCAGTCTATCTATCTATCTATCTATCTATCTATCTATCTAATTCGTTATTAAATTTAATCATAGTTTAAAAGAAACAAGTAGAAGTGTTATAAAATCTTTTATAAAATAAATTTTTTCAAAGCGAATTTGATTAAATTTCAGCTAAAGTAAATATGATTAACAAGATATATAAAGATTTTTACATGTTTAAATCATAATCAAACACTGTTCTTCTACATTATTACAATACGGTTCTTGACTAGCGATAGTAAAAGCCAATCCAATTAGCAAATGTTTTCTTCTTGAAAGACTCATAGTAAATCGCAAGTCAGTATAAAGGATTTAACTTCTCTCAGAATGTTTCCTTTTTTTATAACTGCGTCAGAAAATAATTAAAGAACAATAAGAAAAAAGAGAAAGTAATTTTGATTTGATTGACTAGACGCAGAAACTGCGTTTAACTAGTAGGAACTCCTTAAAGACTTAAGGAACAGCAAAAATCACACACACACACACACACACACACACACACACACACACACACACACACACACATATATATATATATATATATATATGCGTGTGTGTGTGTGTGTGTGTGTGTGTGGTTAGACAGCAATCGTCCATTTAAGCATGTTTGATTAAATAGTGAAGACATATTTTGTCTGTATAATCTAATTAAGATCCTTTCGAGTTTCCTGATAAGTGTCTTGGTTTCAAGCTGGAATTCATCATCATCTTGTCGTGCTATCAGCGAGGATATCCCTGACCCTCTCTCGCCACCTCTCCCTATCCTTCATCGCATCTGGCAGGTCCTCAGGGCTGCACCCCGTATCCTCACAGAGCTGCTGTATATAGGTTCGAACTGTGTAGTTGCCGTCAAGCCTTTTCTCCAGTCGTTTAGTCAGCGTCCATGTGGTGAATCCATATAGCAGTATCGACACGATCGCTGCTTGGAAGAATTATTGGATGAATTTGCCAAAATTGGCCCAAGCGCTTTCGAACCCTTCATAGGCCATCATGAAGGGTTATATATATATATATATATACATATATATATATATGTGTGTGTGTGAGTGTGTGTGTGTGTGTGTGTGTGTGTGTGTGTGTGTGTGTGTGTGTGTGTGTGTGTGTGTGTGTAGCATAAAATTTATGAAAGTGGTGAATGAAAGTAAAATTAACGGAAGAGCATCAAGTTATTCAAAATGTCAGTCAATTCGATTTTATGTCTGTTTTACTTTTTGGCACCACAAGAAAACGATCAACTTGGAAGTTTTCGAGATTGGTCAAAGTTGGTGAAGACAGACAATTTAATTTGGCTATTGAGACGGTAAGTCTGAATTACTTTCTGATTCTTCCCATTTCAATAATGACCCGTGGGTGTTTATGAATGATGGAAAGAATAAGCATAGAGTTGTGTTTAAAAAATGTGTTATAGTACTTAGACTGAATAAAGTTCGAAACGATAAAAAGTTCTTTACTAAGATTAGTGTTAAATGAGGTCAAAGAGAAAGAAATAATAATGAAGATTGTGGTAGTGTGTTCTGAATCTTGGATTTTAGTTCAGTTTGAAGACTGACTTCTTGCAATAATTGGAAATGATCAACTATTCCATACACGAAGCAGATATCTTATCTATGAGACCAGATTGTGAGAAATTGGGGATAGAAAAATTGTAATGCAAAAACTTCCAAGTTATGAGAAGGTACTTGTCATAAAAATCTGTATATAAAATTCTCGTTTTTATCAGTATTTTAACTTCGACCATTGGCATCACTGGGTAATATATAACCATTCAATCGCTTTGCAGAAAGAATCATGTAAAGAAAAATCTTGTATTTATAAATAATTCTTCGAGTGAATTATAAGAAATATATCAATTTTTTTTAGGGCAGGTGGATGGATGTTTGGGTGGAAGTGAAGAAAGAAAGAAATACGAATAAAAATATCCATGATAGAAAGAGAAAAAGAGCAGCAAAAAATTGTTATACTGTCGAATATATTTTTCTTGAAGATAAAAGAAAAGCAAATAAACGTTGTGTAAGATGTGAGCAATAAATATATTTGCTCAAGAAGCCGAAAAGAAATTGGAACAAAATCCTCAAAGTTTGTATTCGTTTGAAATATTTGTGAGTTCCGTTTTGAGGGGGAGGAATTTGAATATTTTTGTTTCAGTGTTTAAACCCAACGTTGGAAACTGATTTTCATGCTATCAAACTTTCTTTAATTGAAAGTTTGATGCGTCATAATCTTTCTCTCCTAATCTCACTTGACGTCGAAGTAATCTTAAATATTAAAACATGATTAACATTGGCAGTTTTTTAAAAATATTATCTTAAATCATATAAAAATAAAAAGTATTATGAAATGATAATTTTTCCAGTATTTCATTTAGTTTAATTTCAGTTGTTTAAGATCGCAACTATCTAGACTTTTATTATCCAGCAATTAATAACTTTTGTCTTCTTTACCTGATCATGATAATGGCGAGAAGTCGGACCGAAAATAATAGTTATCAAATGCTTGGGTAATGTTTGTACCCAGTGAATTTAAATATGCGTTGACTTTTACGTCATCAAGAAAAGTTAAGTAAAAAGTTTGAAAATTCCTTTTCTGTGATCTTTAAACAAACTTGTTTTAATTAAAAACTGCCACCCAAATAAATGACAATATCCGTGGTCCTTATAAGATATTTCCACAGATCAAAAATTTGATGGCTTCAATTCTCAAATGATAGTTCAATTCGCAAAAGGAATAAATGAAAGCATTTCTTCTCTTTCAGGTGAATTGATTTTTAAGATTTGAAGTTTTTAACATGTTCAGCGTTATTGCATTAAAATTCAACACTAAAGTTTAAAAAATTCTTTTGCAGCTCTTTTTCAATAATATCCTCAAAAACTTGTATTATCCTAATCTGCAGGTCATTTAAACCAGTGATTATCAAGAACTTATCAGTGATTATCAAACATTTTTAATAATTGGCCTGGGGTTAGCCCATGGAAAATAGGTGGGCTTTGAAATTCTTTCTTCCTCCACTGATGTAATATTATGAAAAAAGCAAATAAAAGCGAGATTTTTTAAAAGTAAAATCCCTCCACAAATAAACTTATTTTTTGTAGATTAAAAAGAGACTTACACTTGAATCTGAACCAAAGATTGACAGTTCAATTTGGCAAGCAGATAGACAGACATCGGGAACATTGTAACAATTAGTCAAAATTTACATTTTCAACAAAAATTGGTATTTGTAAATAAAATCTATTTCCTATTTCAGGGAATTTCTGTTTGTGCTTCTGCACACCGAAAGTTTCTTTGATATCGAACATGGGGCGCACAGTAGAATTGATTAATAAACACAAATTTAAAAAAACAACTTATTGTTGGGTGAAGAGAGACACTTTCGGGTGGATGGAGAAAACGAAAGAGCAATCAATTTGTTGGAATAAATTTATGAGTGGAATTTTCATTACGAAATTGTCTGAATCGGAAATGAATAAAAAAAAAAAAAACAAATAAAAAAACAACAAAAAAATGTGCACCTGAAATATTTTTTTATCGTGTCATTTCGAATTGTATGATGAAAGATAAGTTTTCATTTTCTTTTAGTGAAGTCACAAATGAATTAGAATTCTGTCAATTAAAGAAGAACATAATTAATAAACAATAATTCACAAATTTATTCATAACCTTTGATAAAAAATAACTAAATACTTTTTAATGATTTTTGGGGACTCATATACTTGATACTATGAAACTCTTTGGATCCTAGCAGGAAGCATTTCATGGATCTAGCTACATTCGAGAGTTTTGATACAAAGAAACAATTTATGGATGACTATATATATATATATATATATATATATATATATATATAGTACTATTCTCTCCGTCTCGTCAGATGACTATTTATATGCTTCTCTCGAAGTCGCAGTGTAGCAAATGCTACTTGCAACTAGTTGAGCACTCCGTGGAGTAAAGAATAATCCATACCCACTGTCTTTGAACGTTGACTGGATATATATATATATATATATATATATATATATATATATATATATATATATATATATATATATATATATAGGATATGTGAGTGAATCAATTGATTTCTTTACTAAAAAAGTGTCAATTTCTGTGCAAAGAGAAATCGATTCGAGAAGCTGTGATTTTTGTATCTATATATTTACATTTATTAACCAATCGGCTCTTTCGTGCGGGTTTTTAAATTTCCTTTGAGAATTGCGAATGACAATATTTGAGTTGCCATGAAAAAATTTGAAGGACCAAAACCGAAATGATTTAAGAAATCTTTTCCCTCCTAGATGGTCAAAAATATTTTTTAACCAATTAGAATTATACATAAATGATCAACTTTTCAAAACCTAATTTCGATCCTACATCAATATTATAAATAGCGAAGAAATCAATATTTTTTTGCGTGTGTCGATTTATTGTATAAATACTCAACTCACTTTCGGTCTGTTTTTTTTTAACGAAAACCTACAATTCTTTTCTTTCAAAAGTGCGTTTAATTTCAACATCGTTTAATTTTCTTAAATTGAATGAATGTTTGTTTGCATTTTTATTGCACAACAATATTTGTACTGTTGTTCCATCTGTCCCCTGCTGATGAAAAAAAAAAAAAAGATTCAGCTGCAGTCATATATATGTTTAAAACATAAATATATTTTTCTTTCTACATTGTGACACTCTTACACCCAATCTATTATACACACAACGTTTATCATTCAATGTATCTTCCCTTATTTCGTATTACGCAAATATTGGCAAATATCTATTCTTTGATTAATATTAACTTTTCTAACCAGAAAAAAACCTTGTAACTTCGGGTTTTCAAAACTATTTACTCAATTTACTAAAAAGAAACATTGTAAATCGGTATTTCTATTCAGTCATTCACACATTTATCTGACACATATATATATATATATATATATATATATATATATAAACAGAGAGAGAGAGGAGAGAGAGAGAGAGGTCGGGGAGAGATTTCGTATAGCGCTAAAACCAATGGGAAAGGTAAGCATTCATCTTATCTGTCTTTAGTTATCAGTTGTCTGTAGAGTAGATTGGACTCTTTACCTTTGGTATGGCAACTAGTTTAGGTGAAGCAAAACCTATAAAAATCCGCTTAGAATTGATCTTGTGCTGCATCCTACTCGTGCAGAGGGATTTGGTATATATATATATATATATATATATATATATATATATATATAAGAAATGTCAAAAGTGTAAAAATGAAAAAATACTTATTATTTGGAACTCAATATTGATAGCTTAATCACTCATGCAGAGTAAAGATACAAAATATACGAAAGAAATTTATCTAAAAAATCAAATTTCGCTTTTAAATTCTTTTTGCAACGTTTTTCACCGAGTTTCAAAACTTTTTAGATTATATATATATATATATATAAATATATATATATAAAGACTGCAGAGAATCGTCACTGACAGTTAATTCTTATGAGACAGCCACAAGCACTTGACCTGGAATTAACCAGAATTGACTAGAATAATATATGTACACCTCTATCTTGGAAAGAACAATAAAATACTGCAATAAAAGTCTTCAATATATAGCCGCCTATTTAATCCCTTGAAAAAGATCATCAGGTCCGAAACACGTGTAGCGTTAATAAATACATATTAAATGAATAAATAAATAACAGCAAAATTGAAATCAATTGTGGATTCTTCCATTATGAAATATCAACTTTTTTTTCGCAAGACTGACAACATTTCTTTTTATACCAACTTTAATAAAAAAAATAGACAACAAAAAGAAAAACGCATCTGAAAGAAAAACTTGCAACAACTATAAAAACAAACAATAAAGAGAAAATTTCACGAGAAGGAAATAAAAAAAACAAGGTCAATACAAAAATCAACACCATCACGCACCCGGCAAAAAAAAAGACCTACAAACATACAAAACAAATCGACACACTACATAGAAGAACAATCATACTCACTATCATTACCCACAAAGAGAACTATATAACATAGCGGTAATCACCAAAATACACACGTACACATCAGATGGAATTATGAAAACACACGGCACCACACATGGAAAACGTACACAACACACAGATTAACTGCGACACACACCAATACACAAACAACCCCATTCAAAGATGAAATTAATCCCATACATACCATCATACCCCCAAAATTGACTCAACTATCATACATATCCACAAATAGATTAGATAGTATCCATTATGATACAATAAAAGAAGATAAAACTACACATCTTACCCTGGGGGTAGCAACCACATTGAAAGAAACCATTTTTAGGCAACACGCACCGAATAAGACGAAGACCAGTTTAGATAACATGCCGAACAAGACGTTAAATAGTCAATTTATCAACATTTAAATTAAACCAAAATCAAATTGACTTATTAAAATAAAACCTGAAATTTTGTCGCACCCCAAAAAAAGAATCTAAAAGAATTAAAAAGGTACGTCAAAGAATTTGAATGCAAATTTAAACTGATCGAAAAATTCCAAAACAAAGAAAATACAAACGATTTCCCAGTAAAAAAATAATTCCAGATTCTTCTGCTGAGTTGACGGTGCCCGATTGTTTTGTCAACGACAAAGCAATCCGGCACCGTCAACAAAACTGCAAGATTTTATGCATTGAACTTTTCTTTCTGTTCTTCAACAAGATTTTTACTCAATTTAAAGAAATAAAATTAATTAATTTGATCATCGGTGTTTATTCCATTATTCACACACACACACACACACACACACACACACACACATATATATATATATATATATACAGGCTAAAAAAGTAATCAAAAACTAATTAATCATCTCTTCTTTTTTGTTGTTCACATATTCCGTTTCTTGTAAAACATTTGATTCAGGGCACAAGCCCACTATAAAAAATCGTTCGCAGAAATTTAATCAGACAGTCAGCGTGAACTTCAGAGGACCCATTTTGATTGATGGGATTTTTGTCAATTTATTTGTGTGTTGGTTGACCGGTAATCTCGTTTATTTATTTATCTCTTTGTCGAATCGCGTTTAATTCCTTCAGTTGACAGCTGGGCAGTCGAGTACACCGACTGCATCTCAATAGAGAGGTAAGACCCTCCAACGAGTGTCCTGGATATGATTGTAAACTATCTGATAGTGATGCTCTAGTCGTGGAGCTTTATGAGATGTAGAATACCTCTTCATTGCCATTACTTCCAGGCCCACTCTGACCTGGAGTGGTAGTATGTGATAGAGCTGTTTGACCATTTAACTTTGTACAAACAGATGACAGATGTCTAATTGAATTACTAGTGTTACGTAGCAATACTTGAAACCATTTAACTGTGGGGGAAAAGAATGAGTAATGTTGAATAGAATTATTAGTATTGAATGGCAATACTTGAAACCCTTTAACTGTGTAAAAATGGAATGATTAGTATTACACAGTAAGACCTGGAAACATTTGAGTGGGTGCAAATGAATGAATAGTGTTGAATAAGATTATTAGTGTTGAATAGCAATACTTGTTACCGCTTCTCTATGTACAAACTAATGATTAATATTAAATAGAAATATTGGTGTTAGAAAGCAATACTTGAGACCATTTAACTGTGAGAAAACAATAGCATTACTTAATAGTGTGCAAAGAAATTGTCCTAACTTTTTAAAAAATTGTAATTACCGAGAAACTATTTACTTACAAATCATTTATGTATATCCATTTAACTGTGTGCAAACAAATGGCTGGTGTTAAATTGAATTCTTTATATTTGATAAGCAATACTTAAAACATTCCGTGTGCAAAGAAATGAGTTCGTTTAAAATATTCTCTACAAACTATTAGTTGACAAATCGTATATATTCAATATATGAATTTATAAATAGGATTTGACATTAAATGACCTACAAAGGTTGATAAGCCATAAAACCAACCAACCAACCAGTTGACCGAGTTATTCTTTTATTTATTTCTTCATCTAAAACATGGCGTAATGGCTAAGTATTGGCACTCAGGCTATTATGTTCCCTTTCGAAACTCCTTATCCACCCAATCAAAGGTTAAATAGTATCGCAGCTGTTCTTCTACACGGATAGTTTTGACATTAAATAACCCAAGAAGGCTGATATGCCATTAAACCAAGAAAGAAAACAAACAGAACCATTTACCGACATAATGTAATAAACATAACCGTATGCACGCATGCACGCACACCACATAGCGATTAGCTAAAAAATATCTCTGTAAGGGGCATAAATCCATTGTTTAACACTTTAGGTCCACTTAATCCAACAGAAAATATATGCGTGTACAGATGGGTATATACATAGTGTACGCACATACCAGTTACTAAAAACACTTTAATACAAGTAAATATACACACATCCATTGAATTCCATCACACACACACACACACACACACACACATACACACACACACACAGAATATATTCATATATAGGCACAAACGCCGTAGTAGCAAAAATCTCACATAGACGTACGTATAAGACATGAGGAGAAAGGAAGGAGAAAGAAAAAACGGAAAGAAAAAATAAAGAAGGTCATTAACAAGACAGCCGAAAATCGTCACAGACAATTAACTGTAATAGGACAGTCTCACCAGAAGTTTAGGTAGAATTAGTCAGAATTGACTGGAATAATCTACGATCTCCCCTATTCTCGAAAGAACCATATAATACTCCAATAAGAGTTTCAAATCCATACCCAACAAGCAAGTAGCTTGAAAAAGACCATTAGGTCCGAAATACGTGTTGTGCAAACATATACATATACGAAAAAAACAAAACAAAAGACAACTTACAAAACTGAAATCTTTCGCGAACTTTTTCATTACGAAATATTTTCTTTTCTCTCGTTAAACCTAGAAAATCTCATAATATATATATATATATATAATGGATTTCATTTCTGCCTCTCCTTCCTTCCTTTGACTCTCCCTCCTATCTGGCTGTTATTTATTTTATTTTTTATTTGATTTATATCAATGCTCTTAACAGGATGGAAATAAATTTATTATCCTAATGTGACTGAATATTGTTTTTTTCTTGAAATAATATATATATATATATATATATATATATATATATATATATATATATATATATATAAACCAAATAAATAATGACCGTGAGTATCCAAAGAAAGAATGCTCAATGCACGACCATTTAGGAAAAATAACCCGCAGAGAAAAATATATATTTTTGTTTGAAAAACAAGAAATTTAGAAATAGTATTCATTTCCATTATATATATATATATATATATATATATATATATATATATATATGTAGCGTGGATTCAAAGAATATAGAGACTGAATCCGTAGTTTCTAAAAAATGTAGATTTTCTTTAAGCTTTTCCCCCGTAACATTCCACACACTTATGTTGTATAGCTATAAACATCGCAATCACAACTCTAATACAAATCCAATACATATTCAAACATACAATACAAATACAGGCGGACTTGGTCGTTTCAAATATGAACGGGTTTATTAACTTCTGGCTTCGGTTCATAGCGACACGAGGTGAGAGACACAATTCTTAAAAGTCATTGCTAACCATACTATGCTGACCATACTATGCTGACTCCACCCCGACGCGCAGCGCATCTTGTGATGTCTAAGTTCTCTTTCGGTAGAGATCCGAAAAACCCAACTGCATCTATCAACGGTCCAAATCCAACTCTCAACGGCCGAATACCCAACTATCGCCTCACTGGTCCAATCTCAACTCACCCTTTTTCAAAATCCTCAAATTCTCAGGACCATCTCTTCTGGGCATGATGTCATCTACACTCCAGCCCCATTTCCTGTCCGGGGGTTTATTATGACAATGGTGACTGTCATATCCTTTGCGCGCGAGCGTAAACTGCACGAATTGACTATGCACCTTGGCTCTTAACCCGAATAGTTCAAAGCCCGACCAAACTGAATGATAAGATATAATAAACAAAAAATGATTAATATAAAAAAAATCATTCCTTAATTATATAACACTATAAAACCGACGATAGTTGGTTGGGTTTTACGGTATATAAACCACTATAGGTTATTTGATGCCAAATCCAGTTCACATATATAAGATATGCATCATCTGCTAATGCATATATTGTAGAGAAAACACACTTAAAAAAAAAACCCTAAAAAAGTTGAAGTCGCGTGGAGTCAAGTCTAATCACTGTGAAAAGTGCTGCTCTTGCGTAATTTTGTCTTTTGGCCAAAATTTGTTTCAAGTATTGAAACTGGATTAATATTCTAAAAATTACCACTTACCCGGCTAGACAAAATCATTATCTTTCAAAAGTTGTCGAGATGTTTCGAAACTACTGCTTTATTTTATAAGCTATGCACACGTCTTCCTTTCAATTCTGAATTTTGAATTTTTAACTGAAAGCAAATTAAAACTTTAGTTTCAATACTTTTTTATCACACGTCATATATATATATATATATATATATATATATATATATATATATATATATATATAACTTTAAACCTAAAATAGTTTTTGGAAAAACAAGCAAAACATATTGTGCTTTGAGTAAGTATATTCAAACATATAGGACAGGCGCAAAGGAGTAAAACGCAGCTGTTTCGACAATCAAGCTGTCTTTAACACACGCACATGCACGAAAGCTCTCTCTCTCTCTCTCTCACACACACACACACACACACACTCATACTGATTTATGTGTGTTTGTGTATATATGTGTGCGTATATGTACACATATATTCCTATGTGTGTGTGTGTGTGTGTGTGTAATTTGTGTATGTATGCGTTTGGTTTACCTGCATTGGCCAAGAAAATACAAAAGCGTTTTGAACAATATGCAGCTCTCGTATGTAAAGAGGTTTAAATGTTATGACAGTTTGAAGCTGACGTCTTAACCAATGGAAATCAAACGCTGGAAATGAAAGAAGAAGAAGAAGAAGAAGAAGAAGAAGAAGAAGAAGAAGAAGAAGAAGAAGAAGGAAAGATATGAGTTGAATTAAGAAGAAAAACAAAACAAAAAAGCCAAAAAGAAAAATAAGCAGATGAAGCATTAAGAAAAAAGATGCGTTGAAAGAATGAAATAAAAGAAAGGATAAAATCTTATGAAATGATAAAAATAAGGCAGAAAAAAAATTGGTGTGCGTCATGCCTGTATGTATCAGGCCCAGCCTACACTGTTATGAAAGGAATTAGTTTAAGCGCAAAATGTCTGTTGTTCAGGTCGTCTAACGGGACGAAAGTCAAGTCGAGTCGAGTTGTCGATCGTTAAAAGCTTCGATTAATATTTATGACAGTTTCCAACCAGATAAGGTGAGTTGGGGGAGTCGGTAGTTAGGAGGACTGTTGAAGGAAAAATCGAATATCAGAAAAAATTATTTTAAAAAGCTATCGTAAAAGCATAATGAAGAGGAAAAACAAACTTGATAAAAAAAAAAAAAAAAGGATAAGGATCAAAAGGATCAAATTTTAAAGAAGACGCCATGACATCCAAAAACAAAAGGGAACGATTTGGTGAATTTCGAAGAGGACGGGTTCAAAGGTCAAGACTTCCGAGAATGGACATCTTAAGCCAAATGAATCTTAATCAACTTGTCTACAAAAAAGAAAAAAGAAAAAAAAAAAGAAGAAAAAGATTAGGCGAATGTACCTTCTTAACGATTTTATCGTAATATTTATTCAAACTTAAAGGATCTATGTAACTAGAGATATGAAACAGTAAAGACAGGTGATATAAAGACTGTGAAAATTTGTGAGTTTTATAAATATGCGAGGCAATGTCTTCGGTTGCACATGCCTGGAGAATCTGAATGCGAAACATTAAATTTTTACATATAATTTTTGGTTATTTATTTCTTGAAATAAATGTGTTCACTTTCAGTATACATTATCTATACATCCACCCGACAGAATAAGAAATTGTTTGTAAATTTCGAGTTAGGTAGTTTTATGTTTTCGTTCCACTTTCTTGTCAACAATCTCTTTAGAAAATTTAGACTTTGATACTTAGTGATTTTCATATAAAAAATGAGGGTAGCTTATCAATGAGTCATAAAATTTTAAGAGTTTAATCCTTTTTTTTCGGCAAATAATGATTCAAGATATTAGCTGAATTATTATTACCAAAACTTTTTATATATTGGATAGGAATGAATCTATCTATCTATCTATCTATTGAGAGAGAGAGAGCGAGAGAGAGAGAGAGAGAGAGAGAGATACAACTTACCCTGCTATCTATCTGTAAAGCGAAAAAAGTGAAGAAGACCTCTGAACGTTCAGTTCAGTCCTTTGACGAAGGTCAGCGTTCGTCATCTGTTGTCGCTAATATGCAAGGCTTGAAATACGACAATATGCTTGATTGGATGTCTTTATGCATTATTTTTTATTATCATTTTGTTCTTTCTCGGCTCTGAAAACATCCTGAAAACCTGCCCTAAACCTTGATGCCCTTTCAGAATTAAAGCAACACTTTTTGGCTATCATTGCAACACTGTCAATCGTAGCGAACATGTGAAGTTTATTTTGGTGACAGAAAAGAGACGGCGGGGATGTGAGAAACTTGAAAAAGTTTTCCCATATAAATGAATGGTAATTGATTCTTCGCTTTTCACTAATTTGGTATACAAAGGGTTTCATAGGAACATTTCACTTTTATCGAGTGGAATAAAAAGTATTACAATTGATACTTTCAATGAAAATTTCGTAAAATGATTTTATTCTACCAAGAATATATGGCAACTACGATAAGCGTGAATCTGATGCGGAGAGAGACCATGAAAAATCAAAAGACCCACCTCAAAATTCGTTATGGCAATGAAGGTAGACTCAATGAAAGTGGACTCAAACATCAACAAAAGAAGCATTGGGAAATTTTCTTCATTGTAATTCAACATTTGAGAATTTTTTTTGATATTTACAAAGCTTTGTATTGAATGGTATAATGGCATACATATATATTTAAGACGGCTGATATGAGAATGAAATGGTATTTTCCATTCGGTTCTGCCTTGTGTTTTCGTATTAAATGACATTTTGAGGTTTATGAATTTTATGAAAGCAAATCTTGCCGCTGTTCGAAACAAAGCAAACGTGCAGGTAGCATAAATCCTAATAGCTACGAACTTTGTATTTATTTCTAGATGAGATTAATTCAGTGTATAAGTGTTTTTTTTAAAGTAAAATCCATTTTTTTCTGTAAATATAAACACAGCATTGTCTTGAATTAGTTTAAAGCAAAAATGATTTCAGTCTTGCCGAAATATTTGTTTTGAGGTCATTCAAAATGGTGGACAATCATGCAGAGTGCTCCAGGCTTTTGCAGAATTCTGTTATAAAATCTTTGGTATCTAAGATTGCAAAACGTGAAATTTTCAGCGGAATGCATGATGTGCATGGACTAACAATGTTATTGTAAAAAAATGTTTACAAATGGGATAAACATGGGTATGCCGCTGTAAGACTGAGTGGAAAAGGGTGCATGCAGTGGCAACACTAGATTCTCCGGTAAAGAAAAATTCTGTGTTCAGTGGGCATTAAAGAAGAATAAGTTGAAAGTTTTCTGTAACATGAAAGGACCCATCACAATTGCTTTCCTTGAAAAAGCTGCAACAGTGCTTTCTACTGCCAAACCCTCCGGCAAAATTCACCTTATTTATAGAATGGCCTTCGTATGGATGTATATATTGAGATTATGAGATACCACTTGCGTCTTCTGCAGTAAAGTCTACAAATCTATGTCTGGCGGTGCGCAAAAATGCACCCCCCCCAAAAAAAAAACTTAATCATGTAACATCGACAGTCATCAGCCCATTTATTTTTTTTATATCGGCTTCAAGAACTGCAAAATTGCCGCTGGCTTGAAAAGTCTTCTGAGAGGACACAGTGAAAGAAAAAGCATCAATCCAGACGATGCTGGAGAAACAACAGTCAGGGGGTCATATATATATATATATATATATATATATATATATATATATGGTGAGTATGTGTAACACGTTTCACAGAGCGGACAGATACTACAATCTGATCACAGTATTTATTCACTTCCTCGGGAAGAGAATTAACGACGTAAAGCCAATCTCGTCTAGTTTAATCAAACCCCACATCCCTGTTTAAGGTAGGCTGCTTCGAATTTGAATTTCACTTCGAAGACTAAATACTATTTTTGTGGTTCTGAGAAGATGCCTGGACAACGACGCTATCATTTATAGAGAGAGTGTATTGATATTTTGACCCTAGATGGACGTGTCGTGTCATTAGTTAATAATCTCATCACATTGAGGGCACTATGCTACCCCCCCATCATCATCATCATCATGTCGTGCCGCCAGCACGGATATCCCTGATCCTCTCTTCCTATCGTTCATCGCCTCTGGCAGGTCTTCAGGGCTACATCCCGTATCCTCACATAGCTTCTGTATGTATGTTCGAGCTGGTCGTCCTGCTTTTGCTTGGCCACATGCAGGGGTCCATAGGAGTACATCACTTATGAGCTCGTCCTTGCTTCTCCAGCAGTGTCCTGCATGTCTGGTTCGTCTAACTTGGATAGTTTTCGTGATGGGAGGCAGGTGACCGTATAGTTGGTGCCTTGTGGGGTGTTGCCGCCAGGACTTGTTCAATATTGCTCTCAACACTCTTGTGTAATTGCCGTCTAGCTTCTTCTCCAGCTGTTTAGTTAGCGTCCAAGTAGTGCATCCACATAGCAGTATCGACACGACTGCTGCCTGGAAGAAACTGCGTTTCATTTTATCGGTCAGGTCTGATTTCCATATGATCGAAAGCCTATCGATAGCTGTCCATGCCTTCGTTAGCCGTGTGTCCATGTCTTTTTCGGTTGATAAGACGCTGCTTCCTAGGTAGGTGAATTTGTCTACCAGTTTCAGAAAGGTTCCGTCTAGTATGGAAATGTCACCTGTTTGATTAAAGCACATATATTCGGTTTTGTGTGCCTTAACATGGAGGCCAATGCCAAAACCCCCATATATATATAATGGCGCTCATGGTGTAATGGTTATCGTCGTTAGAAATGGACGCGGCGCCCGAGTTCAAATCCTGGACGAAGCTGTTTGCATTTCACATAGCGTGAATACACTTGGGGAAGATATGAGTCCAACTATTCTCCCTCCATCTTTGGGTAAATTAGTAGAACAGACTGGTCTCTTTAGTCTTGGTATGGCAACCGGTCCAAGAGAAGGAAACCCTATATTTAAACCTGTTAAATTTCTCATAAACAATGACCTTGTGTCGCATCCTGCTCATGCGGAAACGTTGGTAAATATATATATATATTTATATATATACCCTTGGGAAAGGTATGAATCCAATTATTCTCCCTCCAGCTATGGGTAAATAGTAGGGCAGACTAGGTTCTTCAGCCTTGGTGAAGCAACTAGTCTAGGAGAAGGAAAACTCTGAATTCAAACCTGTTAAACTCCGCTTGAAAAATTGACCTTGTGTCATATCCTGCCCGAGCGGAGGGGTTGGTTAATATATATATATATATATATATATATATATATATATATATATATATATATATATAGGAGAGATAGATAGATAGATAGATAGAGAGAGAGAGATTGATTGATTATAAACCAAGAAGTTATGTTGTCAGTCAGATGTTAATTGCAGTGCTTATATGCTTTCTTCAATCAATTTCCGATGTAAAATGTCTGATAAAGAGAAACATTTATGAAGTGCAAGCAAATGAATAGATCAGCAAATGTTATGAAAAAACTTAGACAATTGTGAAATCGATTTTTTATAAGAAATATCTTGATAATTGTAAAGGAATATCTCTTTTGAAATTTCAACAATCGGTCATCAAAACGCAGAGTGAATCTAAAACGCCAGACAGAATATTTCTTATAAAGTGATAAATTTAAATATTTGATATTGATGGCACTAGATTGAAAGGACATCCAGTTATTCAGCCTTTATCAGTAGGCACAGGGCAGCCATAAGAATTAATTATGCTAAAGCAAAAATTGATAATAGGCAGGAGAATCTCAAGTGGAGGTTTATGGTGACAGAGATCAAACAATCACATAATACAACAAACTACAACAAAAGGAATACAAGTGGGGAGGGGATTCCACTGGAAATTTTGTAAGAAACTGCACCCAACATCGGGGTCAGAAGGTCAAAGCTAGGCTTGATAAAGAAAAAGAAAAGATGCAGATTACAAACTGAAAACGAAAAAAATGATAAAGTTGGATAAATAACTGGATCTTACCCAGGAGCAGAAAAAAATTGTGGAACATGAGGATGACGGTGAGACCCGTAGTAAGTTTTGCCTTTGGAAAAATCGCCAATGAACTAAGAAAAGAGACTGAGGATAGATCGAAACCACCCAGACCACAGCACTCTTAAAATCGGCTTGGATACTCAGAAGAGTCTTTAAGATCTGAGAGGATTTGCTGTCACTCATATTCCAGTGAAAAGACACCGATTAAAATCGGTGTAAAAAAAACTCCCCCGGAATAATATAATTATGATAATAATCGTTTTTCAGCCACTTCTTATCAAATACTTTATAAAAGCATTACTTGTATAATAATTATTATTCAAATGAAATCATTATTTCTAATTGAATTTCCATACATCGTTAAGTAGAATTAATTTTTCATTTCAAAATCTTATACAACAGCGGCTCACAACGGTGTAAAATGATTTGATTTAAATTTAGTTAAAATAACAAGTCATTTTTACTCTTGTAGTTTTAATTTAATAAAACGAAAGTGAACCAGAATAAATCGTTTGTTTTGAGGGGAAATAATAAAAGGAACAGCTGAACAAATTCATAAATGAATACGGTATAAAGTTTATGATTATCTGCACATCAATAATTTCCAGATATTAACAATATCTACAGTATCTCCTTTCGAATGGCCTTTATATAGATTTATATTCTGAAAAAAAATTGTATACGTACTAGCATTTCACATGAAACATCAACATAACATTAAGAAAACGTAGATTAAGATAATGGGATAGTTTAAAACAATAAAAAGAATTTTAAAATACCAGAATTTAGATATACGCGATAAAAAGTAAGAAATGGATCAGCTGAAATTCCATGTTTCAAAGAAATTAGATATAAAGATGATAGAAGAAATAATCTATGGAATAATATCAACAGTCTATCAAAGAATTTTAGTCTATTCAAATGAAGAAATATTTTTGTTTTCGCTTTGAGAATTTTTGAAAAGAATCGATTATGAAGTTGCCTATTCCCTTGTTCAAATATCGTTAGGTGTTTTTCAGTCTTGAAAGAGAATACAAAATTATACGACCTTCATCTATTTGGTTTGATTCTCGACGTCAAAATCTTCCAATCGAATTTTTCGTGTCTGCATAAAAAGGTATTTATTTCCGTTTATAATCTGAACCCCCCCCCAAAAAAAAACCAACAACAAGCAAACGTTCCAGAAAGAAAATCAGTGGGATTGTTAAAAACAAGTAAAAATTATGTGTTATTACTGTGATTGTCAAATTTGATATGATGTAAGTAATGTTGTTGTTCAATGGAATAATGTGTTGTGTCAGAATGAGGATATTGGAGGTTATCAGTTTCTTATTATAGAGAAATGTCTTAGTCATGCAAAGTTTATGGGGTCATCCTTTAAATTTTCTTCGATAAAGCAAAAAGTATTACAATAAATCAAACAATCAAATATTCTTGTTTTAATGCCAGTTGAATTGAAACACTGAAAAGTGAAAAACAAAATCCTTCCTCCTTTGATGGACAGATGAGAGTTTAAAGGTCACCTGGATTGAAACAAGCCTAAAAAAAGTTTAAGATTTAAGTTTAGCAGTTACAATTTAAGCGAACTACAAAGTGGATCTTATCTTTTTTCGTTTTAACGTTTCTTAAATAAAAGCCCCGCATAAAAGTTTCGAAAGAAAATTTTAGAAGAAGGAAGAAGTTTCCTCCTACAATGAAAGTCGATCTGGAAACTTACGGAGATAACCGGTTTGACTTATGAAAACATTTAAAAACGTTGGAACCAACTCTAAATGAGTATTTGTTAATTTCTTTTGTTTCCTGTGATTAATTGACAACTTTCGACTCTATCTGCGACATTAAATTCCTCAGCTTATGCTGTGACCAGAATATATTCCACGTGAATACAAGGTTTACCCCCCCAAAAAGAAAAAAGAAAATACAGTGTAGGAAGAAAGAATCAAACAGATAAGGACAAAAGATAAAAAAAAAAAAAAGAAGTAAAAAGAACAAGAAAAAGAACAAACAGACATTTACCCACTGAAAAGAGACGCCTTCATTAGGAATGTGACACTTCGGACTCAGGTAACGGTGATACGTTTCTATATTTCAAAGCTTATGGATATTTTTTTTGGTAATGTGTAAATTGAATATCATCAACTCTAATGTATTCCCCTGTGTTTTCGTTCAGATGTCATGTTATGTTTTACTGGCTGATTTTTTATAATAAAAAGCGACCATAGATCGAAGTTATTGAAGCGTTTTAAGAGATAAGTGATGAGGTATCTCAACAACGATGTAGTGGTGGAAATAGTGCCTAATACAAAGATTGGATTGTGGCTAGTGTAAGACTCCCCAGGCAGATGCCTTTTTGAGATTTTTGCGTAAAACAGAAATTGTCATGAAATGCGAAAGAAGATAGAATTTTGAAGTTTTTTTGACAGGGACAATAAGTACATTATTTTTCCGGCTCCTCGACAAGCTGCAATTGATAGAAAATCATTTCATATTGGGAAAGCAAACACAAATAAAAACTGATTCGTAGCATTTGCAAAAAATTCCTGCTCTCACCGGTATTCCTTTTCAGAGTTGTCTCAGGCACTGAGCTATTAATTCGTTAGATGAGGTAACGAGTGCTGCTCAGGAGGAGGCAACATGGTCAATAAGTAGGTTTGTATTTTTAGTATTGTAAAATTCGTGACAGAGAGAGGAATAAAAAGAAGAAAAAATCTGTTGGATTTGCACCAAAAATGTTTAAGAGGGATACTAGAGACAACAAGCACGACAGAAAAGACTTTTGGGCGCTAAACAGACTATTTTTTTTAAAAAAGGAAGGACTTAGTTATCAATTTTTTCTCTCTGGATTTAAAACATGGAACACATTATTGTTAATGCTGTGTATTTTGTCCCCCACCATTTTTTGGTGTGATTTGTATATTTTTGGAAATTGATGCATGTACCGTTATACTCGTGACCTGGGATAATAAAAAAATGGTTGAGTTTTTTGCTGTCTAAGAATGATGAGTAAGAATAAAAGTTGTGGTAATAATATAGTAAAGTTCTAGTAGTAGTTGTAGTAGTAGTTATGATGATTATAATGGGCTTATTAAAAGTCATATCTCGATATGAATTTGAAAATAGGAGGAGGAGGAGGAGTAGGAGTGGTTATGCTGTGTCCCACTTTCACCAACGGGAGTGTGTAGGGGTTTAACCGACAGATGAGAAGTTAACGGTCACCTTGATTGATACAGTCCTGAGAAAGTTTGCGTTTTCAGTTTAGCAGTTGCAATTCAGGTTAGCAACAAAACGGATCAGTTTTTTCTTTGTGAGGGATGGTGTAAGGTTAATTCGTTAGAAAGCACTCGTGGAGCCTTGATAAAGAATTTTAGAAAATGGATCAAGTGGTGACATTCTGAGACTACCTTACATTTGAGATAATTCCCGACAAGACATGAATTAATAAACAAACGAATGATATATATTGTTGTCACGAAAGGTTTGATAAGCTAGTAACATAAAGAGAAAGGCTCATAATAGAATAAAAAGCGATATTTCAATATTCATAGACTAGTTGATAAAGAAAATAACTTTATGCAAAAAAGCATGTTCAGTGGTGCAATACAACAGAAACTTAAAGAAAAAATATAAGACATTTTTATTCGATACCAACTAGTTCGCTATGCCAACGAGAAAAAAGATTGATAAACATTTTATTAACATTTATAACAAAGAATATGAAATTAGAGAAATGTTATTTAATTATTTTTAATCTTTGATACGCTAACATAGATGCACTTGCAAAGAGCAGGAGAAAATGAGTCAACTGTTTTTGTTCATCCATATTTTATTTACTTGGCGTCAAAATTGAGAAAGACACAAATGAAAAATAATTTTTCTTTCCCTCTTGTTCTGTTTGGAAAATACGTGACTGAAATTATTCAAATATTTGGGAGAAAACTTAGGTATTTAACACTAAACTTTTTTTTATCTCGGGCCAAAACAGGGTAAAAAAATATAGTTGAAGAAAAAGGAAGTTTTTCGAAATATTATGGCCAAAATTAAAAGATAGAAATCCATAAAACAATAATCAATTATAGAAAAAGGAAAAGCTGACGGAATAGGATTTTATACCATTGATATTTCAGGAGAATAAAGAGAGAGTTATATTAGCAGATCTTAATAAATTTGAGAGAAATGAGAGAAAAGCGAAATAAGAAAATGTCTGGGATGACTTCCCTGAAATCTTAGATAGATAAAAACTTCGAGTGAATAAAGAATATATTGATATTTGAAAATTCACCGAAATGTAATCGCTTTTTCTTGCAGCTAACTCCAAACAACATAAATCTAAACGAAAAAAAAAAAATAGGAAATTAAAATAAGGCAATAAAAAACGCAAATTCGCAAACATATATAGAAATATCAAAATTGTTGTGTGAATTTTAAGTACATGAGACGCGACTCATGCGAATTTGACTTTATGTGTGCAAGTGCAATTTTTTTTAAAATTTCGATTTATCAACTTCAAAAAGATGGAGTGCACAGACCGAACATTTTCGTGATTTGGTTGAAATTATGAAATTTCGAAGGGAAAATTGAAAAATCATGTCTTACTTTCTTTAATGTTGTCAATGTTTCTCAGGTTGGATTTTTAGAAAAATTCTTAAAACATACACAAAAAATGCAGATAAATCTTTAATGACTTTTCAGAAGTATTGTGTGTGGGGTGAGAGAGAGAGAGAGAGAGAGAGAGAGAGCAAGAGAGAGAGAGAGAGAGAGAGAGAGAGAGATGAAAATTTTCTCGCTTCTTTGAAAAGAAACATAATGCTTGATTTCATATAACGAAATTCTGTTGACCTCCAGACTGAAGTGACACCAACTAAATGATTAATTATAATTAATTTGTCAAATAAAATCGAAAAGACGTGTCTCGGAAATGCCAGCTATTCTCTGGAACACATTTTTTGAGTCTTCTCGATGGCAAAGTGAAAATAAAATCTCGGTGTTCGTCTGATATGATTTAATTTTTGGAGAATGTGTTACTCAGTAAAAATAAAATTCACCTTTGGGTAATTCACTTAGGAGCAAAGAATCTTCCACATGCGTTGATATATTTGCCACAAGATTAACAACAACAACAACAACGACCACAATAATAATAATAATAATAATAATAATAATAAGAAGAAGAAGAAGAAGAAGAAGTGTAACAAAGAAGTTTAACACTTAAGTTTAAGTTCTAAACACATTCTTTTACAAAACAAAAGTGTACACACAGAATTGTTTCCAAAAAGCATATATTTACCGAGTTAGGCACACACACACACACACACACACACACACACACACACACACACACACACACACACACACACACACACGCACACACACACACATATATGTATATATATATATATATAAGCGTACATACAAACATATGTTTCTAAATATATATATATATATATAGAGAGAGAGAGAGATAGAGAGAGAGAGAAAGAGGGATCTACGTAGCGTATATTGGCTAATGTGCTGGACAGTAACATCGTGATAAGCAAATTCGAACTCCAGTCGGGCAGTTACGTCCATTTTCGGACTAATACCCTTGGGGAAAAGGTAGAAATCCCTTTATTCTCTCCCCAACCAGCTATGGCTTAAATAGAATCACTACTGTTCTTCTACAAGGATCGCTTTGCCATCGAATAGCACATGCAGGTTGATATTAAACAGAGAAACCAAGAACCAAAAAAAGATAAATATCAGATATATAACTGGTTATCAAACCAGGTCTTGCTCTGATGATTGCATAGGTAATAAATTAACAAATACTTTCTGTCTATGCTATCCTCACTTAGATATATAAGCTCTATCACCAATACTGAGCGGTCTTTATTTATAAATATAGCAAGTTCGATTATATATATATATATATATATATATATATATGCATTAATTGATGTGTGCAGTTTTCTAATAACATCTGTTTTTGTTATTGATTGGATTGTTCCATGGCATTATCCTCACACTACAGAAGACTTGGTTTTAAAATATTGATATTTAATATTTAACTTACATCTGTATATCTGTATTTAAATTTGTTCTCTCTCTCTCTCTCTCTCTCTATATATATATATATATATATATAAGTTGTATATTGACCTTTGACAGTGCAGTCAATCAGAGATTTCTGTACGCAGGATGGACCTGTGTAAACAAGTTGAAGCAGCTCACGTGGGTTGACGAACCGGGAGAAAGCTTAGGCGTGTGTAATTATATTTACACGGGTACTCCCATCAGATACGGCTAGTATCGGATACACAGTCAGTCACAGATACGAGAATCACGGAGAGCGGCCGACGAGTGGCCGGGAGTAGAGCAGTGGCTCATAGCGGCCCCCAGTTTAGTACTTCTCGTCAAGGAAGATGTAAGGTCCTGAATATGGTACAACGCACTTAAGAAGAAGCTAAGAATAAAGCAGTCTTCTGTGAGTCTCTGTCTTCCTATTTCTCTCACTCACATACAGAGTTTCGACTCGAAGAAGAAATAAAGAGAGCGTTACATTTAGATAAATCAAATGTTATGGTTATTTCCTTCATCATGTTATACAATATATATATAGATATATATATATATTGCATAGGTAATAAATTAACAAATATATATATATATATATATATAGAGAGAGAGAGAGATCTCAATCCGAGATTAATAAATCAATTGAAGGGAACCCGTGTCAGGAGAACTAGCACAGTACTCAGGATCACTTTGTCAACCTAATGCACCCAATGTGAAAGGGAATACAATTCGCATTAATTGGCCTAAAGCGAATGACGATAGATGGAAGGTCCTCGATGAAGAGTTGTCCTTCATTCTCCGAAACAGCTTGAGAGGATCTATCGGAGTGAAACTATATTCTTTCACTAAAACTATTCATGCAGTTTGCCTTGAGCATTTTGGAACTGAAGACGTCCAAAAAGGAAAACAACAGCCAATTGAAGACGGCGAGAAAAGGGCTGGCTTAGAGTAGAGCCATTTCTGACCCATTGTTATCGCAGATCTTCATATTTTTCCAACTCCCGCTGATGTGCCCAATCGAAATTTTCTTCAAAAGGGACCGTTAACTTAATAACGAAAACTTTTTTTTACTTTAACGGACCAAATGACAATATCTGGATGCTTTGTTGTTAATGCCATTTCAGTTGGCAATATGAAGTTATGTTTTAAATCGGTTGCAACGTGCCAGTCTGTGCAGCCCTCAAGCAATGATGGTTTACGCATACTTTTACGTACAAGTTCCGAAGTATTTCCTTCTTTAACGAACTGAATTGCTCTGTTTTTGATAATATTTAGAGCTTTATTGGCAGTCTCACGACATGTTTTTGAAATACCAGAAAAAATCTCCAGGACTTCGTTATGTCTCCAAGTATAGATTCTTAGAGCGTACTCACATCCAGTGAGAATATGTTTGAGGCTCGCAGTTTTCCCACATGCTCTGCATCGGTCGGATGTAGTTAACCCCTAAGCATGAAGGTTGACTGGTGTTGGTAAGACGTCGTAGACTGCTTTTATGAGGAAATTTAATTTTTTTGGTTTCATGTGCTTGAGGTCTCTCCATGTGACAGCTCTGTCTTTTGCATTCTCCCACTTAGTCCATGCGCCCTGTTTCCTTTGTCCTGCAGCTGTAGCAAAACGCCTAACTTCCTCAAGATGATGGATTTCTTCTGACACCATTTTTCTTCTGTTTGCCGTGGATTCTTTCGACCACCAACGCTGTGGATGTAGGCCTAGACCTGCTTTTTCATTTGTCACAGTGCCAATTATTTCTTTCATCCAGAGGGCTGATTCTGCATTCTCAACAGCTATTTTTGCCTTCCATTTCCGACCGGTTATCACAGAAGGCTGGGCATTCTTCACCAGTGGGTCGCGAGAGTCACGCAGCATTTGGAAGAGTCGCGCTTTTCCTAATTTATATTCCTCAACAAGTGACAACGTTGGAAGTTTTAGTTTTGTTGATGAACTGTATAGAACCACATTTGTTAAGGAATTAGGTGCTCTCAACCATTTTTAAATAAATTTACTGATTAACCGTTCCATTGTTTCAACTTTTGTAAGTGATACCTCATATATTTGCAATGGCCATGCTAATTTAGGAATTAATCCAAAATAAATGCACCATATTTTATCTTTGTTCATGGGGTCATATTTATCAATGGAGCGTAATCCATTTTATAGCTGTTTTCTTAGGTCCTGCCAACGATGTCGATCAGTAAGTGGTAGGGAGTAGCAGCGACCGAGACTCTTAACGAGACTCTTGAATGCTTTATTTTCATAGCAGCTCGTTTGAAGAGCTCTTGAAGGCGGGTCACCAGTTGTTCCAAGTGTAATCTAGATTCTGCCGTTAGAGTTACATCATCCATAAAAGCCTTCATAGATGGATCGGTTATTTGATTGGTGTTGACATCGGCATTACGTAATATCATCTCCATTACCAATACGAAAAGTAGTGGAGAGATAACACAACCCATCATGATATCAATATTCAACTTTTGCCAGTTAGTTGAATATTTATTATTAGAAAACCTCACAAAAGTAAGTTTAAAGTCGTTGATATGAGGTTTTTAATGACCTCTGGAATCCAAAAGAACTCCATTGCTTTCTCAAGTAGTTAGTGTCTTACTGAGCCATATGCGTTTTCTAGATCTAACCAAATGACGGAGTTTGGTTTTATTATTTTTCGCCGTTTTTATTCGATCCCACAGCATCGTGGTATGTTCAATACAACCTGGAAAGCCGGGAACTACTTTTGGATTGATGTATTGACATACCCGTTGTTTATCATGTGTCTTGTCATCCTCTTCGCAATGACTCCGAAAAAGATCTTACCATCTACGTTGGGTAATGAAATTGGTGGAAACTGTTCTATTTTTCTGGAGTCTTTTTTTTTTGGTATGTGGATTCCATCTGCTAATCCCTAATTCTCTGCAATAAATTTCTTTGTATAAGCTTCTCGTAAAAGCTTCCAAAGGGAATCTTCTGTAGAGCTTATATGAAATGCCGTTAATCCCCGGTGAGCTCTTAGTTCGAGCTTTTCTAACGAAGTCATTAATTTCCCCTTGTTTCAAAGGTGAATCGTCAAATTTTTCTTCCGGGGGATGTGGGCGATTGGGTTCATTAAGACGCCCCAGCGGAGTGTTGGTGAGTGGATCGGTATATTCTTTCCGAAGGTGTGCTTCCAAGTTCTCTTTCGGTATATTAAGGATCCCGTTTTTCTCTCCCTCGAACAATTTCTTGGTGAATTTAAACGGATTTTTTCGAAATTGTGCCTAGCTTTTTGTTTCTTTTGTCGACGCTTCCTTGCGTTTTCTACTCTTGCAATGACAAGGATCTTTTTCCTTAACTTCGGACAATTGCTTCTTCACAAACTCAAGCTCATTTGGCATTTCTTTAAGCCGCTTCTTAAGAAGCCTTTGCTCTACTTTAAATCGGCCATTTTCTCGCTGTCTTCTATTGGCTGTTCGTATGTTGTTTTTTTCCTTTTTGGACGTCTTCAGCTCCAAAATGCTCAAGGCAAACTACATGAATAGTTTTAGTGAAAGAATGTAGTTTCACCCCGATAGATCCTCTCAAGCTGTTTCGGAGGATGAAGGACACCTCTTCATCGAGGACCTTCCATCTATCGTCATTCGCTTTAGGCCAATTAATGCGAATTGTATCCCCCTTCACATTGGGTGCATTAGGTTGACAAACAAAGTGATCCTGAGTACTGTGCTAGTTCTCCTGACACGGGTTCCCTTCAATTGATTTATTAATCTCGGATTGAGATTTACGCCGTTGTCAACTTAGGCATCCCATTTTTGTGCAGTGGATTCGCATTCCCTTGATGCTTGCAAAGCTGCATCCGCAACAGCATTGTATGTCTGTGGACGGTCCAGGCTCTCGTTCAGTTTGATGATCTCATTCTCACCACCCTTTCGGGTCATCACGGGGCATCTTTCTTCATTTTGTGACTTAGTAATAGGATTGTGGTGTCGCAGACTAAGTAGTACGTACCGTAATAGAATCCTACCCAGTCTACACAATGTGATTTGGGCTACTAACCCTCGTCACTCCACGCGGTGGTCTTTCCCAACTGTCACTAGTCTATCCTAGTGTCATCCGATCTATATAACAGTATTCGATGTGCATATTCTAAGACCAATGGAACAGGAATCAACAATTGGATTAAAAGTCTTTAAAAGAAGAAAACATCCGATTCTAACACAAGTCAAAATAGCTACAATGAAAGAGCTGAAGATTACGACACTCCACTGATGCGACTTTACACTCACACACACACACACACACACACACACACATAGATATATACACAATCATATATTCATACATTATTAGAAGGTTAATGGTATGTATAAACAGATAGGTTGATATAAAGACAAGATTATTGTGTGTTATTAAATGACATGAAGAATAAAATCAGAAGAAAAGTTCTTCTTTGACGTCGATCCGAATTCTATTCGAGCATCTGATAATAGATACGTATTTACTTCTGCATAATCTGACATAAGGCCAAATGATTAGTGGCTATTGGAAGTTTGGGTAAATCGTTCTGACCTTGAAAATTAGGATTCGAAATCCTAGCATTTTACTGAATGCTCTTTTCACAATATTTATTGAGCGTAGAAATATTCTACGTAGTAGAGTTGTAGTTTTTGTTGGTTGTTTTAATTGGGGAGTAAGAAGATAGTATTGTACAAATATTCCACGTGGTTCCCAATTAATAAATTTCTCACACGTGGATTGCTGCCCCACCCCGGCTGAAACATCAAAAAGTCCCTCAAATACTCTTTCAAACAAATCGAGAAGTAATAAAACTTATTCCTTCCACATTTTTAGACAATTAGGAAGGTTGAAGAACATATCAATCAAAATAGAGTAATGCAAATAAATGAAAATATTATTCCAAGTGCCTCACAAAAAATAAAACTACTATAACGAAAAATTCTTTAAAAAGTTGCATTTTTATGGAATGTTTAGTTTATTTTTTATTAAATGCTTGTAATGTAAATATCTTTCCTAATCAAAAGCCTTTGGTAAACATTGGTTTTAATAACAACGTCAAGGCTAAATCGAATAAAATGAGTTTAGAAAGAATTTGTAGTGCCAGTATTGTAAGTTGTGAAATACTGCATTCTTTGGGTATTGGAAAATCTGTTTTTACTTAGGTTCATTTGATCAAATGATATCTTATCTTTTGCACAAACTCACAGACTTATATATATATATGATAGAAATAATTTGAACGCTGAATCGAATTAAATGCGTTTAGAAAGAATTTGTTGTGCCAGTATTGTAAGTTGTGAAATACTGCATTCTTTGGGTATTGGAAAATCTGTTTTTACTTGATTCATTTGATCAAATGATATCCTATCTTTTGCCTTCATTCACAGACTTATATACATATATGATAGAAATAATTTGAAGGCTGAATCGAATAAAATGCGTTTAGAAAGAATTTGTTGTGCCAGTATTGTAAGTTGGGAAATACTGCATTCTTTGGGTATTGGAAAATCTGTTTTTACTTAGGTTCATTTGATCAAATGATATCTTATCTTTTGCACACACTCACAGACTTATATATATATATATATATATATATATATATATATATATATATATATATATATATATATATATATATATATATATATATGATAGAACTAATTTGAAGGCTTAATCAAATAAAATGCGTTTAGAAAGAATTTGCTGTGCCAGTATTGTAAGTTGGGAAATACTGCATTCTTTGGGTATTGGAAAATCTACTTTTACTTAGGTTCATTTGATCAGATGATATCTTATCTTTTGCACACACTCACAGACTTATATATATATATATATATATATATGATAGAACTAATTTGAAGGCTGAATCGAATAAAATGCGTTGAGAAAGAATTTGTTGTGCCAGTATTGTAAGTTGGGAAATACTGCATTCTTTGGGTATTGGAAAATCTGTTTTTACTTTGGTTCATTTGATCAAATGATATCTTATCTTTTGCACACACTCACAGACTTATATATATATATATGATAGAAATAATTTGAAATTTGGATAACTCAAACACTTACAAAGTGTTTAGTAATAGTGATATTTCATTCTTTATTCCAAGAATTTCTTCAGACTAAACATTTTTTGAGTTTTCTACATTTAAGCAAATGAGGAAATAGATAAGCTAACAGAAAAAATGAAGGGGAAGGGGGAGGGTATAAAGACAAGAGGCAGATAAGAGAAGAAATAGAAAGGGAGGTAGATGTGGGTTTTAATGATGGTGGTAGGGGTTATTAGTTTTGACTGTAACCTTCTGTGTGTGTATAGTGGAGCATGATGGAGTCGTCAGAGATTTTTTATCAAATGGAAGTGAAATTAATTTTAGTGACAAAAAAGAAAGAAATAGGGAAAGAAAGGGAAGGTGATGGAGGGAGAGGGGTTTAGCCATATCCCGTTTCACCAAAGACGTTAACTTTGATGGAGAATCTAAGTGGAAAGGAAGAAAAAAAGAAAAAAGGAAAAAGAAAATGAAAGTAAAGAAACCACAATAGTATGGTCATATAGATTGAAAAATGTCTTAGTTTGCTAAAAACTTTAGCTGAACTTTTTGTTAGATTTTTTTTACCCATTTTCTATTTTGCCATTTTTTCTTGTTGTGTAATGTCTCGTAAGTCGGATGAAATCTGATTGAAACCTGGACGTTGTTTTACATGATTTGTTTTCGAAATGACAGCAGATTCTAATAATCTGCGGTTTTTTTTTTTTTTTTTTTTTTTTTTGCAATGTATGGGTTTGATTTTCGAGCTGCCAAAGGAAAGAAGCAGAAGATACCTCATACAAACAATTACGGACGCTTCTGACAAATATACCCGCCCAAGCTGAAACCCTGCCACAAAGTCTGGAACGAGCAGCTGCTGGCATAGACCACCATGTTAATGCACACAAGACGGAATACATGTGCTTTAATCAAAGAGACGACATCTCCACACTAAATGGTAGTTCTCTGAAACTAGTGGACAAGTTCACCTACCTAGGTATCAGTGTCTTAACAACCAAGACAGACATCAACACGCGACTAGTAAAGGCATGGACTGCTATGAATAGGCTATCGGTCATATGGAAGTCAGACCTGATCGATAGAATAAAATGCAGTTTTTTTTCCAAGCAGCGGTCGTGTCGATCCTGCTATATGGATGCACTACATGGACGCTAACTAAACGTATGGAGAAAAAGCTGGACAATTACACAAAAATGCTGCGAGCAATATTGAACAAGGCCTGGAGGCAGCACCCCAAAAAGCAGCAGCATTACGGCCACCTACCACCCATCACGAAAACAATCCAAGTTAGACGAACCAGACATACGACAGACTGCTGGAATAATAGGGACGAACTCATCAGTGATATACTCTGTGGGCCTCTTCACATGGATGAGGAAAGGCAGGACGACCAGCTACAACAGCTTTGTGCCGATATAGGATGTAGCCTTGAAGACTTCCTGGGAACGATGGACGATAGAAACGGTTGGTGAGAGAGGGTCAGGAAGATCCGTGCTGGTGGTGTGACATGATGATGATGATGATGATGGGTTTGATTAAAGTGGCTATGGAAAAATTAAAAGTATGTTTGAGATGTACCATGTGGGAGAAAAGGGCATTTCGGCCGACATTTATTTTAATTGATCATTTGTGTTCGCAGATTCTTTTTTAAGATTGTGTTGGGTTTCGTCGGTTTAATGTATGTTACAATCTTTGCATGGAATAGAGTATATGCCTGCGTGAGATGTGGTTACGTTATTGGTTCGTTTCGAGATGCTAGTGAGACTTTTAATGGTTTGTGATGTGGTTTGTATGATTGGTATTCCTAATTTGGTAAAGTTGTCGTAGAGAGGTTTGTTATATATATAAAAGAATAACCGATAAAAGTTTCCCGAAAAGTGTACTCAATGTTATAATAGTTGAGCCGGTATAAACCAAAAGGATTAGAATCATGGGCACAATGAGACTGTTACTTAAGTTTCGTAAGTTTTTCACAATCTTCAGACAGTTGAGTGGTAAAAGTAGACAGTCTAGTGTCTATATTTAGTCAGGTTTTATGATGTTGTAGCACGAGGCAATTACACGAAAGATGAATATAATTTCATGTTTGAACATGTAACATTTGAACGAGGAAAAAATTAAATAGAAAAAACAAAAATAAAAATAATTAAAAAAGAAAATAGATTAACAAATATAAATAAATAAATGAATAAATATCTTTTCTTTCTTCTTCTCTCTCTTTTTTTCTTTTCTCCTTTCTCACTCTTTTCCTTTTTTCATGGTAGTCAAAATGAGGAAACTAAATCATAGGATTAAACAGGTCAGGTGGAAAATGACATAAGTGAAATTTGTTGTATGTCTACACATAGATACTATTTTTTTGTTTTGTTATGTTTTGTTTTGTTCAGCAGATTGTTTTCAGCATGTTCCAGTATGCATAACTTTTCCTCCAGACACAACCTACTGTTAGAGTCACTTCATCTGTCTGCTTGCACGTTTTTTTGTTTTGTTTTGTTTTGTTTTTTGTTTTATGATATCGCATTTTATAATGGCAGCTTTGCCGGTTCCAGCATTTATATGCCCAAAACTTTTGGATAATGTTAAAGCTGTTGGAATATCCGTTATTGAAACTGAGAATGTGATTAAAACTATTTTTACAATTCAGTGACACCAACGTATGCTTTGTTGTTGTTGTTATTGTTGTTATCTTTTTCCTTCATGGTATATAGTTAATTAATGAGTTATGATTGAAGTGACATGTTGCTCCATCTCTGCAATTGCATCTGTCATTCTGGATATCATAATTTTCTTTGGGTATTTTAAAATTATGCTTGTTAATAATTTTTTTGATATTGTTCATACAAGAATAACTCATTCCCTCAGAAGAAAAATAATAAACTCACATCCACAAACTATATATATATATATATATATATATATATATATATATATACAAGGCTCATTAAATAAGTTTCTAGTCTTTTTTCGTTTGAGCACTTTTATTGATAGTACACACATGAAACTCTAGTCCCCTTCGAAGTAATCTCCTCCGGCTGCCATGCACTTGTTGTACAGTTCCAACATCTTCTAGAAGGCCCTATGGAAGTACTCTAATGTGAGCGTGTCAATGACGTTCGTCACAGCCTCTTTCATCACCTCAATTGTCTCATAACGCCAGCCCCTAAGTTTTTCCTTGAGCTTAGGGAATAAGCAAAAGTCACAGGGAGCAAGGTCCGGACAATAGGGAAGCTGAGGAAGTGTCTTGATGCCCATCTAGGTCAAATAGTCTGTGACAAGGATGGAGTTGTGGACAGGTGCATTGTCCTGGTGGAAATGCCACTGACTTGATTTGAAGAGTGCTGGCCTCTTCCGACGGAATCTCTTCCTGAATTCCCTTAAAACCTCAACATAGTATTCCTTGTTGACAGTCTGTCCAGTGGGAACCCAGTGCATGTAGATCATGCCAGTGCTGTCAAAAAAGGGATCATCAAAAGTTTGTGGATGGATTTACTCAGTCTGACCTTCTTGGGTCTGGGAGAGCCAGCATGCTTCCACTGGGAACTCGGTCTCTGGGTCTCTGGGTCATAGCAGTAGATCCAGCTTTCATCGCAGGTCACCAGAGCATCAAGAACTGCGGGATCTGAATTGATCAGCACGACAATCTCCTTGCTGTCATGACAACGTCTTTCTTTCTTATCTTCTCTGAGCGCCCTTGGGACAAACTTCGCGCAAATCTTCCGCATATCTAGTTCCTTCCGAATAATTGTGCGTACAGTTCCCATATTGACATCAAACTGTGCACTGTATGATTCTATAGACACTCGACGGTCCTTATCCATGATATTCTTTATTTGGTCAATCAACTCTGGTGTTCTGACTTCCTTACTCCTCCCACACTTCTCATCATCCCTCACAGACTCCATGGCTCCCTTGAATCTCTTATGCCACTCAAAAACTGATGCTCGATTCATGTAACATGCTCCAAAAGCAGTCTGAAGCATTCCATACGTTTCTGTGGCATTTTTTCCAAGTTTAAAATACAATTTTATTGCATATCGTTCTTCTACAGTGTTGTCTCGTCCTGATTGCATTTTTGAAATTCACCAGCTGTGACAATCAGGCTTTAGTAGAGTGTATTCCAATTGCTGCTGTAGCTGTTCATTTGAATCTGAAATCATAAAAATTGGTCAGTCATCTCATAAGATGTATAGCAATAACATAGTGAATTTTCAAGAGTTTACGACAATTCTAAATGCCAGTACAAAAAGTCTGGTAACTTATTGAAGGCACCTCGTATATATATATATATATATATATATATATATATATATATGCAGTGTGTGTATGTACGTGAATGTGTGTGTGTGTGTACATAATTTTTTTTTTACATATGATATATTCAATCCTTTCAGATGAGATCTTCGCTGTATGAAGCAGTGTAATGATGGAACATTGTATATGAGAAAAACTGTCACCAAATACCGCTGATTCTGTGTCAACGCTATCCATATATATATATATATATATATATATATATATATATTCGTTTAATACCTTCAGTATTTCTCACAAATAGCCGGCTTCTTGCAATGCACTACTTTGTAAGTTCAATCCTCATTGAAAGCTTCACTTTTCACTTTTGTGGTTATTTGCAATCATATTTACCAATCCCTCCGCTCGGGCAGGATATGACACAAGGTCAATTTTTAAGCAGAGTTTAACAGGTTTGAATTCAGAGTTTTCCTTCTGGACTAGTTGCCTCACCAAGGCTGAAGAACCCAGTCTGCCCGACTATTTACCCATAGCTGGAGGGATTAGTGCTATGTTAAATGCTATCAGTCTCGTCCAGAATTTGAACTCGTGTCACCGCGTCCATTTTCCTACGACGATAACTATTACACCACGGGCACCTTTTTGCATACACATTTACCTTCAGCGATGTTAATATGTATATCCAAATTTATCTTTGCACTTTCGGGAAAGTTTAGAGTTTAATGGAATTAGAGTCTGAAAATTCCTCCATCATTCGCTGTTAGGATGTCGCACACCACTTCTGACATCCATTTTAACGTGACGCCACATAACATAAGACACAACGTATCGTGGTCTGCTTTTCCTACCTTGAAAACACAACAAAAACAAAAACATGTTTCCTTCGCTGCCGTCCGCCATTGAAATAATTGGAAGAGGTGTCTGACAATGAAGCGGAAATCGTTTTCACACAATTACGAAAATGGTGAGAGTAAGCTTCAAGGGAAAATGGTGTGAATCGGAAATTCATGTGCATAGACAATAACGACGGATTGATGGTGACAAGAGAGAGAGAGAGAGAGAGAGAGAGAGAGAGAGAGAGAGAGAGAGAGAGAGAGAGAGAGAGAGAGAGAGAGAGTTTTGTTTGTCTGGAAAAAAATAAATCCACAGAAAGATAAAGAAAATATGATATATAATACTAAAAGAATTGAATAGAAGAAATATTATTTCTGCAGGAAAATGTCTTCGTGCGAAAAGAAAAAGACAATAAGTTTTGCATACTTATCTAAATGGCTAAGTGTGTCTGTATATTCCTCTTGAGGCGAGCTAGATTTTTCTTTCAAATTAAAGTTTTCACATGGGAAATTGACTTCTGAATATAGTCTATCTTTAAACGAAGAGGAAAAATAAACTTTAAACGAAGAGGTATATCATGAGAAAAGAAAATCGAATAAATAGGCCATATCGAATACACTACACCACACACACACACACACAAAGCATAAAGAAGGTAACCCCGAATAATAGGGTCGCAAAAGATCAATCTATACAATTTGGAGAAACGTTAATCCTTTCTGACACACAAGTACTAAATGGACGAAATTTGGGAATAGATATACATTTTAATATAATTTTGATATTACTCCTATTTCCTTATTTATACTTGATATCTAGTGGTTGTGTTTTGAGACATTAAGTCTCCTCAAACCTTCACCACCCCTTTTAATCTACCTTTAGACCTCACCTGTGTCTGGACAGTCTCAACTGTTCCTCGATTTTCTAAGGCATCTAATTTTGCTTTAATATTTCTTGCCTGATTCCGAGCACGCAAACTATATAGCTATATCTGTCACAATCTTAACCTTCATATTCCTCATTTATCTCAGCATCCCTTTTTTATTTCATTCGATGTCATCCAATCACCGCCACGTACTCAGTTCGGCAGTTCGTTGCTTTTTCTTCTGTTTGATCCGTTCGATTTGGTTTTAACCATCAAATTCTCGGATGATCTCCTAATGCTGAATATTGGTGAATATCAAACAATTCTGAATATATTTAGATTTTAGCAGTGATTCCCTTTTTTTTTAGTATGTGAAAATAATGGCTTTCATTGTGGTTCACTTGCCAAATAGTGTTTTTTGCAAATTACTATTCGAGTTTCTTTCAAATATATGAATTTTTCTGTTGTATGATTTTGCTAGCATTATTTTCAAAAGAAATTTTCTTGCAACACAAGCCATAAATTTGGAATGGCATCCAAATTGAGAGCCATTCTTGGTCGAACTGGAATGTTTGCATGAGTCTAGATTTTCTGATATCTCATTCCATTTTGTAAAGCTTCATATTCTCTTCTTCTCAAATTGTCTTGGGAAAACCTTTTCCATTTGTACATAGTGATACGGGGTGCATTCAATAAGTTTCCAGACATTTTTGTACAGGCATTTAGAAATTGTCGTAGACTCTTGAAAATTCACTATGTTATTGCTATACCTTTTGTGAGATGACTGGCTAAATTTTATGATTTCAGGTTTAAATGAACAGCTACAGCAGCATGAATCGAGTATCAGTTTTAGAGTAGCATAAGAAATTCAAAGATGGCAGGGAGTCTGTGAGGGATGATGAGAGGTGTGGGAGGAGTAAGGAAGTCAATACACCATAGTTGATTGGCCAAAGGGTTAAGGTTAGGGTTGGGGTTACTATGTTGAGATTTTAAGGGAGTTCAGGAAGAGATTCCGTCGGAAGAGGCCAGCACTCTTCAAATCGGGTCAGTGGTATTTCCACCTGGACAATGCACTAGTTCACAACTCCATCCTTGTCACAGACTATTTGAGCAAGATGAGAACCAAGACAGTTACTCACCCTCCCTATAGTCGAGACCTTGCTCCCTGTGACTTTTGGTTATTCCCTAAGCTCAGAGGCTGTCGTTATGAGACAATTGAGGAGATTAAAGAGGCTGTGACGAAGGTCATTGACATGGTCACACAAGAGGACTTCGATGGGGCCTTCCAGAAGTTGTTGGAACGGTACAACAAGTGCATTGCAGCTGGAGGAGATTACTTCGAAAGGGACTAGAGTTTCATGTGTGTACTATCAATAAAAGTGCTCATACGAAAAAAATCTGGCAACTTATTTAATGATCCTCGTACATCAAGTGATCTGATCAAAAAATTAATGATCAAGTCACGTGAAATCGTTTAAAGTTATTCGGTTCGTACATGTTTATTAGTTGATTAAATTAATCAAAATATGTGTGCTCTTCATTTATAACTAAGGAAATAGAAAAATCTTTACAATATTGCATATATCTGTCGATAATCCTTCAAGATTTTTGTGCCAAGATTTCTTTGGTTTTTATGTTTGTTGATTCAGTATTATACTTTGATGGAAATTCTACTAATTTTAAAACTCTATAAGTATGTTAAAGTAAATTTTGGGAAATATATCAGATACTTTTGCACTGATCTCCACCTACCGGGCTTGAGCACTGTGGTGAAGGGATTAACGGCTGCCACTTATGTAATGAAAAGCTCTTCTAATGAATTGAGCACTCTGGTATCCGGTAAGGCAAAATGTAAACAAACGAAAGCTACTACATAATGCCTTATTATTCCCGAGTTGACGTATGTCGTCTGCTGGCTGAGTGGTAAGGTACTATGTTTAAAGTAAAGTTGGGCGGGTTTCGATCCCAGCTTCAAGCGTTCTACGTTTCTAACCACACTGAAAAGTTGTGATACAACGAAACAGTCCGTTTGTTGATTAATATATATATATATATATATATATATATATATATATAAGATGATCTAAGAATCGCGTAGACACTGTGATTAAATAAATAAAACTTGAGTGGTCTAATAGGTTCGTGGGAGTAGTATAGTAATTATATAATTTTTTTTATAATTATTGATAAAGTGTTCTTAAAGTCAGCGATAAAGCAGATTTAGTCGAGCATATGTATTGTGTTTACTCTATTCTAACATATATGCTTGTGCTCTATCACTGATATTGAGAACCCTTTATCGATGAAGATGGCAAAACTATTATTGAAGGATTTGAAGTGTAGGGCAAACTGTGAATTAATACGATTAACATAATTGTTGCCATTCTTATATTTTTTCAATTAGTTTATCTGCTTTGTGGTTACATAGAATTTGTCCAATTCGTTTGGAAAATCTGATAGTTTCATGCACAAATGTTAATATCATGAGAGTAAAAAGGGAAGAAAATATTCTGTTTAATAATAATGAAAGTTAAAGGTTTATTTTTAAAACTTCTCTTTAAATTATGGGTAAGAAAACATTGCAACACAAATAGGAATCGAAGATTAAAATATTACGTTATTGATAATTATATTAACTTGATGTTTTCGGTATTTTTTGATATTATCTTTTATTCCTATCATTTTATGTCCTCATTATTCTTTCATTTGGTTTTCTGTGGACCTTTTCAAAATGTTGTTCTTTTTCTAGACTTAAATACTAACCCCTCAAAGAAAAAACAGTACTACTCCAACCAACAAGTAACCTATACTTTCAAAAGATGCGCTGCATTACCAAAGTGAAATCTCTTCGGCCATCGAATAAAAAACAAAACAAATAAAAACAGAACAGAAGTAGATTTGAGAAGCAGAGATTGAGATTCGGCAGAAGAAAAAAGTGATTTCTGAATTACCAAAACTTCTGAACAATGAAGTTTTTGAATTTCTTCTAGCCAACATTGATGGCAAATTTTCTCTTAAAAAAGAAAAATACGTAACATCAGCTGATTCATTTATTGTTCGGTCCAATGACCAGAAGTTGTACAATCACTTGACAATCAATATCTTTCATCTCATCATCAGCATTACAAGATATGTTCCTCCTCCCAATCAATTCTATTGTCCTGAAAATGCCAAGTTACACGAAAGGACAGTCTTAGTTGCGTCAGTATATATATATATATATATATATATATATATATATATATATATATATATATATATATATATCAATGCTGAGCTATGTGATTTATAGTTATATATATCATAATCTTTGTGTGAGAGAGAGGAAACCATAACGGGGAAAAGACCTTAAGAGACTGCCATGTTTTTAGTCTGACATTTAAAAGATTCAAAATAAACTCATTACTTGGATTCTAATTACATGTATAATTCAATGGTTAGGGAAAAGAATTAGAAATAAGGAGTGTTGAAAGGTTATATATATATATACACACATATATATATATATATATATATATATATATATATATATATATATATATATATATATATATATATATGATGAGTTTGGAAACTGTCCCTATAGCAACAATTGCATTGGAAAAGGCTTCGAGAAGATGGATCTTTTTTGTTTCCATGAATCTAGATGACTATCAAATGATGTCTATCACTCCAATGCAAAATTAAATGCACGCACATATCTCCTCCCCCATCCATCCATCCATCCATCCATCCATCTATCCATCCCTGTCTGTCTGTCTCCCCCCCTCTCTCTCTCTCTATATATATATATATATATATATATACTTTAAAAGGAATATGTCCACAAGGGGACTTGATTTCAAGTTATTTATTTTTCTTCTTAATGGTATTTTCCTGCTAATTCGAATCCCTTATTTATCATTGTGGTTGGCTATCCCCTCTTGTTGAGGGTTACTTGCAATTCTTTTAGGCAAGTTTTTTTAGAGGTTTATATTAGTAATTATGGTGCATATTATAAGTGCTAGAGTGTCAGGGATGAATTTTATGCAGTTTTTGGTTGGTGGTGACTTTTGAAGTGGAGGTATTGTTACGACAAAACTACAGACACACAAAAATATCTCGACCTCAAAACTTTTGTTAAGAGCAAAAAAGAAATTTTATAATTGCAACGACAGGAACAGAATAGATTAAAAGGCGCAAAATTGTATTCGAAAATTTGTATCTTTTCCTGAAACAACGATAAATTTCCTTATTCCGAAAAATTCGAGCAATATTCAGCTCAAAATAATGCTCTCAGGAACCATGAGATATTGGGTGTCATCCCTTAAATTTTACGCTCACTTTTATTTTACCTATATTTGTCCTTGAAACTGGTAACAATGTCCTCACGTTACCAAATTTCGTTATTTCTTGCAGAAATAATGTTTTCAACTGTCTATTTGTTTTGTTGAAGATCAGCGAAGTCAAAACAATATCCTTTTGTATTTGTCTATTTGGATATTGAAAATCTTGAGACACCATTACTAGAGATATTAAGCTTCAGTATCATTAACACTATCGTGATATTTTCCTCATAAGTGGTTGCAAACAAGTCTATCCACCTTCCTTGTTAACAAAGTGTGACAGCAGAAATAAATGGATCTGTTTTCGGCATTTCAGACGTATATATGTGGTATTCATAAACTGGACGTTTGTCGCAGTCATTATGTTGTGAAACACAAGCGTGACTGTATGGACTAGCTCGTTTTGAGGTGAATAAAATCTTTTATTTAAAATAACAAACCCAAATCCTTTAATTTAGCCAAAAAATTATTCGTGAATTATAATTATAAAGGTGAGTCAAATGTCTTGCAATATTTTGTTAACGTGAGGGTCAATTCGGCAGTTTTTGCTGGGATCATGAAAGTGACGAACTACATGAAACTGTGAGATGCTGAGCTCGTCTGATACTCTCCGATTGTTACTGGTTGGATTTTTCTCTATGGTTCTTGAATCCACGATATTAGCTCTATTTGACCTTGGTTGATGGTCGGGGTTCCTGAAATCCGAGCAGCGAAATTTCTTGAACCATGTGGTTACTCTATTGTGATCAACTGCACCTTTTCCTTTTGGATAACACACGTTTTTGGTTACTTCTGCAGCGTTATGGCCCCCGGTTTGAACTGGTAAATACTTTGAAATAGTCTACGTTGTACATTCATCTGTCAGATTTTAAAATCAAGCACTTAGTGGAGCAATGCATAACGTGTCAGTGCACTAACTACCACGATAATAATAATAATAATAATAACAGCGGGTACCTACTGCGGCTTGAACTGCTTCGTTCACGTGATTTACGAGCTACAAATTATAACGTACCAAAATATTGCAAAATTTTTTACTCACTCTAGTATTAAAAGTCTCTAATGGCGTTGAATAGGTAAATTAGTACTTGAGTTACAAAATTTTTTGGGAATCACTTTTACTTTTGACTTACTCATATGTTAGGACGGTTCAGTTTGGATCAGAGATTCACAGCACCAGACAGAATCATCTGATTAAAAGAAGAATATGATGAAGGGAAAACTAATAGATGATTATTTCTTAATCCTGTTTATTAAGAGAGAATTAATTTATACGTTCAAGCAAAGAGTTTCAAACTGAAAACCTTTTCTTTCAGCGCAATATTTCACGAGAAATAAAATAAACTTTGCTCTTATTTTTGTATTTTTGAATAAATATTTCTACAAATGAAAGTGTATAAAAAATTCAACTAACAAAATTGATAAATAAATGAATCAAATAAAATTAAATAAAATAGAATAAAAAACAAAATAAAATAAGATGAAGAAATTCGATGCTTCCATTTTGCTTGTTTTTTTTTTCGGAAATAATTTGACTGCGAGTGTTTTGTGATAGCAGGCAGATAAACTGAGATATTTTGTAAATGCGTGACATTTGAAGTGATTAAACTTGCTGTCGGGGGGGGGCAGTGATGTATTTTGGAAGAGAAAAGGAATTGATTAATTAAACATGAAAAATGGCAATTGTGAAAGGTAGAAAGAAACAGATCCGATTCCAAGTTATTGTTTGCAGAAGAAATGTGCACATCATTTAAAACAAATAAAATAAAGTTTGAACGATGATTCAATTATAACATTTTAAAAGATCCAGTAAATATAAAGTAAAATTTAGAAAGTAATCTCTTGTTAAATTCCATCAACTTAAAAATTAAGGAAAATTCGAGATTCTACAGCCGACATCTTTTTAAGAACCAAACACGTAAATAGTTGCTGCTATCAATAATGGAATGATATCAAAGATTTTGAAAGAACCTTTTTATTCTAAAGGTTTTAATTATGAAGGGATTGTATGCGTAAAAGAAGAAATATGGCAAATAATTAGTTGCATTTATATTTTCATACATTAAGTTGTCAGTTTAAGTGAAATAGTGCTGTCTAAGGGGCCAACGGAAAGTAGGGGCCAGAGATGTAAGGTAGAGTTAGGGTTATTGGTAAACGGAGTTCAGACTATATATTTACGTTGCACTTGGGAAAGGCATGAATACAGATATTCCTGCACTCTGTCCTATCAACAAATATTTCAACATAATGCCTTGTCCTCAATAACAAGGCTATGGTTGATCGAGAAAATAGTGAACCTTCTAGTTAACAACTCCCCTATAATCATTTGTCCAGTCAGTGAATTGTTACATATCAGTCTTCCACTCACACCACCACTCTCAAAGCAGCGGTATAGAGATTTGACTGAGAAGTGCAGTTAAAGGTTATTTTCGATTGAAACAAGCGGCGATAAAATTTGCATTTTGAGTTTTATTAGTTAGATTCCTACAGTGCTACAGAGCGGACATATATTTCGGGGCTTTAACGTTTTAGAAGCACTTTTTAGGTACATGTATATTTTCCTTCTTCAAATAAAAGACTGTTTGGAAACTCATGAAGAAGGCCAATCTGAATTATTAACACTATTAATAAACGTGAGAACCAAACAGTAAAAGCCTGTAGGGAACGAATAAATAAATTAAAAAAATTTTTTAATTGAATTAAAAAAAAAAGAAAAGAAAACTATTAAATTGGCAGAAACTCCCAGAGGTCCCTGACAGGAAAAAGGGATGATGCATACGTAAAGAAAAAAGAAACCTCCCGACAGGGGAAAACAGACCGGCGAATTGATAACATCATAGCCGACTGGTGTCTGGGCGCCATGCATACGTCTTTGGACTAGGCGTTGGTTAGTCCCTTTCACACAGTAGCATATCTCCCTCGGTTAACAGTATGCCGGAATATAAAAGACTACGAAATGGAACTACAAACTAAAACAACCGGACATTAACAAACTTCCAAATGAAACTAACCCTTATGGAAGCCTTAAATACCAAATGAAGACAAGCATATGCATGAAACGACTAACGTATTTTTTAGACACCTTAACTGGGGGATTCAACCATTTCAATTGTATTCAGGGAAAACTCCCTCACCCATGGAATGGTTGTTGAACCCAGGAAATAAAGGAAAATGTAAAAGAAACGTCTTCGTCTCCTATCTGTTACAGTCTTCTTTTGTATAATTCTTTTTGGGCCTTTCTTGGGCAAGGCGTTACACCGACTAGCCCACGTGAGGTAAAATAAAATAACCTAATAATGAAGTCAGATATCAAACAGCAACACAGCTTAGCCCATAGCTCTTGACCTTCAGTCGAAACCTCACAAGCCAATTGAAATAGGAATTGACTGACAAATTATTCGTCTTCATTTTTTCGAGATTACAACTTATTTTGCAAAGACCCACAATAAAGCAGGTATGATAGAGGTGAACCCAGTTTAAATCTTGATTATGACTGTTCACTTGCCCTTGAAGAAGGCAGGAATCTAGGTTTTCCGTGACTTGCCCCATCGCTAGATATCTAGACAAGTGCGTGTATATAAATATTGTTTGGCTTCTTTTGTTTATCAACATATCAACTTTCGGGGGTTATGCCTAAGCCATCTTTGTGGAAGAACAGCTATTTAACCCAGTGCTTTGGGATAAGGGAGTTCATACCTTTTCCAAAGGCATTAGACCGAAAGTGAAACATAATAACGGTACTGGAGTTCGAATTCGCTTCGAAAAAGTATCGCTGCTGGAAGCATCTCCTATAAGAGACTTGTCTCTTCGGAACGGAAAAAGCGTTCTGCCAACTAATGTATTGTTCTTTTAATCCAACTCTACTGGATCGATTTAGGAGGAGAAGTCAGTTGCGTTCAGAACCCGCTGGATAATTTGTTGAAGGAGGAATGTCAAAGGAAACAGCTAGCCCTTTAGCAACAAGACAATCGGTCTAAACCGATTCTATCATAGATCCACAAAGACAGCTGTGTCTTTTGTATAGTCGGAGACTCAATGAAACGACGGTTCAGAGAGAGAGAGTCGTTATTGTGTTTGGTACCGAACAACTTTTATGGTAAAGGGATCAGCTATGCTCTCGCTCCTGTGAGGCCCGGATGAGATACGCAAATCGATGTTGGTCAAGCGAACATTTCTTGTGGTATCGCGTTAAAGCCAAACTTATCACATAATAACTGTAATGAGTTCGAATTTTCTGACGTGAAATCTTGTCTTGAAATAAAATCAGTAAATAATTATTGAACACTTGGAGTAGTGGTTAACGATCTCATCCCACAGATTCATTACTGCAGTATGTATGATCCTTACAGTGTGCACATACATCAAGCTTTCTGGTCTAAGATTGCTTTATAAATGAATATAGAGAGATAATCTTAAGATAATCTTAATCTTGCAACAAACGAGTTGTAATTGCTGGAAGAAAAAATGTGTTGCGCCATTTTACCAAGTGGAGATAACTTGTCTCTCGGATGGAAATAAGACTTTCTGTGTGTATCTGTGTATCTTGTATGTATGTGTGCGAATGTTAGCTTTTATGTTATTTTCCTTTGTTAAGCTGAACTCTGTGCAGTACAAGTTCAAATAGAAGGAAAATAGTATTACACCTTAAAATTCAGCTTTTAGCAAGAATCGAACCCGGGCCACAAACACAATTGATATGTTACCTACCCTTGTCCAAAAAGCAACCCGTTTCCCTACTGTGAGAAACACGTATAGTTAGATGAACATGAACCAAATGATTGATATAACGTAGGTATTAGAGATTCAACAAAAAAGAATGGGTTTAGGAATATTTAACTGTGATAACCTTACATATTAAGACATTCTATATTTCAACCCATTTTGAAAATCGCAATTCAACCTCCATTTTTTAAAACCAAGATTCAACCATCGAACACTGGCACCGGTAGAATATGTTCCACTTAAAAATGAGGCAGGGTTATATTTAGTAGATGATTAATATATAAGGATTGCAGCAGAGAGGGGAAAGGAACTAATTGCTTCCAATTTATAAATACATTGGCACAGCGTTTTTTTTTTTCTTCCTCAGTCCGTAAGTAGGACAATTTGAAAAAAGGTCTGTGGATAGTTGTATAAGTAAATAAACCTTTGTCGACATTTTTAAATCTAAAGATACACGAAAGACACAAATAGATAACCTAATCAGAATGACTTTTTTTCTGTTCTTCTTTGGTGGAAACTCAGTTGCATTCATTTGGATATCATAGCTGCTCTTCTTAAGAGAAGAGGAAATAAATTCTTAATTACCAAGATTTTGCTTTAGTCTGGCACGAAGGGAAATTAGTAAGCATGACACAAAATTATGATAATATCACTCGTTTGAAGTTGTTTTACAGCAGTTTTAACAAGCAATCCTTTATTGGAATCAGTGAGACTGCAAATCCCCTTAGGCTTCCATCATCACTTAATAATACTGACATCCTGATGGACACGATTCTTCCTCTCGTCTCAAATTCCATCAATATTTTTTCAAATCTTTTTTTCGGTCGTTCCAAACGCACAAGTAGTATCCTCATCACCTTCATGTTCCCCAGTTTTCTTTATTTCTCTGACAAAATGTAAGAATTCGCTCTCTTTTATTTTCAATCTATGGTTCACTGAAACACCAAAGTCCACCAGTTAATTTCTTTTTTTTTTTGTTAATACTACGCCTAGTCTTTTGGCCGGGATTTGGTAATTCCTTTGTACCCGAAAATCCTCGAGAATTTTATGCTTCTTATTTTCTTGGACGGATTCTGGTTTGTGCATGTACCATTTAGTAGTATGGTCAGGTTTCAATCTCTTGCATAGTTTTCGGTAGATTATCTTTCCCACCCAGTCGTGTTTAGTTTTGTAATCCTTTTATGCTATTTTGCCGCATTCACTAAAAATTTCATTACCTGTTTCATCCCTGTCGAGACAATATATTCCGTTGCGTATGATCAATTTTCGCCTTGATATAATTGATCCCTCTGGCATTATTTTGTGCTATCACTAAAAGGGATTCAATTTCTCTTTTGAGGTCTCCCTTTCGTTGCCATGTCCAGATCATGTCCAATAGAATCTCTAAAATTTTGGCTTGAAATATCCGTACAGTTGTTTTCCTTTCTATTTTAGTTTTTAGATTTTATCATCATACTGTTTGCCTTCAAAATAGAATTGCTGTTTGGGGCTGCTGTAATTAGTGTTTCTTTGCTCTTTTTATTGCCTTTCTCAGGTCCTAAATGGTTGCATCTAAATGCTGGCGGATCCTCTTCTTCCTTCTTTTTTTTGGAACAAAGAGTCTATTTATGTCATATCTCGATTGTAAGGCTTTGTGCATCGTCATCAATTTTCTTATCTTTTGTTCGATTTGTCTGAGGCCATTTAAAAATGGTCGAGTATATCTCAAGAAAGTGACTGACTAGCTATTTTTAGCTTCAAAAAAATTTCAGCAAAATTTCTTTTCGAGAGGTTTTCTTGTTCTTTTGAGGCTTTTAAAAAACTTTTTCTTTCATCTCTGTTTGATGGTTTCTGATTTCAATATTTTCATGTATTTCGTAAATTTCTTTTTCTTAGAGTGTTCTGATGCTTTCCTAATTTAGTTGTTTTGTTTTGTTTTTTTGTTTGGTTTGTTTTAATGGCACATGAACCGTTGTCGGTTACTTAATGCCAAATCTTCTTTATACATATATACTAAGTATAGACGGTTTGGTTTGGTTGGGTGTGATGACATATCAACAATTGTAGGTTATTTAATGCCAAATCCTGATTATACATATATATCAAATATATATGATTTGGTTGGGTTTTATAGTATATCAACAATAGCAGGTTATTTAATGCCAAATCTTGATTATACATATATATTAAATATATATGATTTGGTTGGGTTTATGGTATATCAACGATTGCAGGTTATTTAATGCCAAATCTTGATTATACATTTATATTAAATATATATGATTTGATTGGGTTTTATGGTATATCAAAAATTGCATCTTATTTAATGCCAAATCTTGATTATACATATATATTAAGTATATATGATTTGGTTGGGTTTTATGGTATATCAACAATTGCAAGTTATTTAATGACAAATCTTGATTATACATATATATTAAGTATATATGATTTGTTTGGGTTTTATGGTATATCAACGATTGCAGGTTATTTAATGTAAAATCTTGATATTACATATATATTGAATATATATGATTTGATTGGGTTTTATGGTATATCAACAATTGCAGGTTATTTAATGCCAAATCTTGATTATACATTTATATTAAATATATATGATTTGTTTGGGTTTTATGGTATATCAACGATTGCATGTTATTTAATGTCAAATCTTGATTATACATATATATTAAGTATATATGATTTGTTTGGGTTTTATTGTATATCAACAATTGCAAGTTATTTAATGACAAATCTTGATTATACATTTATATTAAATATATATGATTTGGGTGGGTTTATGGTATATCAACGATTGCATGTTATTTAATGCCAAATCTTGATTATACATATATATTAAATAAATACAATTTCGTGGGGTTTATGGTATATCAACGATTGCAGGTTATTTAATACCAAATCTTGATTATAAATATATATTAAATATATATGATTTGGTTTGGTTTTAGGGTATATAAACAATTGAAGGTTATTTAATGCCAAATCTTTATTATAAATATATTATAAATACCTATGATTTGGTTGGGTTTTAGGGTATATCAGCGTTTGCAGGTTATTTAATGCCAAATCTTGATTATACAAATATATTAGATATGTATGATTTGGTTTGTTTTTATGGTATATCAACGATTGAAGCTTATTTAATGCCAAATCTTGATGATATATATATATTAAATATATAAGATTTGGTTGGGCTTCATGGTATATGAACGATTGCAGGTTGTTTAATTCTAAATCTTGATTATACATATATATTAAATATTCATGATTTGGTTGGGTTTTATGGTATATCAACGATTGCAGTTTATTTAATGCCAAATCATGATTATACATATATATTAAATATATAAGATTTGGTTGGTTTTTATGGTATATCAACGATTGCAGGTTATTTAATGCCAAATCTTAATAATACATATATATTTGATATATATGATTTGTTTGGGTTTTATGGTATATCAACGATTGCAGGTTATTTAATGCCAAATCTCTATTATACATATATAATAAACCTATATGATTTGTTTGGGTTTTATGGTATATCAACGATTGCAGGTTATTTAATGCCAAATCTCTATTATACATATATAATAAACCTATATGATTAGGTTGGGTTTTATGGTATATCAACGATTGCAGTTTATTTAATGCCAAATCTTTTTATACATATATATTAAATATTCATGATTTGATTGGGTTTTATGGTATATCAACAATTGCAGGTTATTTAATGCCAAATCTTGATTATACATATATATTAAATATATATGATTTGGTAGGGTTTTATGGTATATCAACGACTGCCGGTTATTTAATGCCAAATCTTGATTATACATATATATTTGATATATATGATTTGTTTGGGTTTTATGGTATATCAACGATTGCAGGTTATTTAATGCCAAATCTTGATTATACATATATATTAAATATATATGATTTGGTAGGGTTTTACGGTATATCAACGACTGCCGGTTATTTAATGCCAAATCTTGATTATACATATATATTTGATATATATGATTTGTTTGGGTTTTATGGTATATCAACGATTGCAGGTTATTTAATGCCAAATCTTGATTATACATATATATTTGATATATATGATTTGTTTGGGTTTTATGGTATATCAACGATTGCAGGTTATTTAATGCCAAATCCCCTTTATACATATTTATTTAATCTATAATACTTGTAAGCATTTTATTGATCGGATTCTTGAACGAACCTGAGCTTTTTTTTAGCATAGTTATATCTTTTCAAATATTGCTGTATAACAGTGACAATTTAAATAAGTCATTTTTTACACACAGAGTTTGTTCTATTTGACCCATAGATTGTAGACCCTATTAGATGCTACCACTCCGGATCAGAGTCGACCTGGGACAATGGCATTGTGGGGTACTCTACATTTTCGAAATGTCCATGGCTGGAGCCTCACTTTCGGATGGTCTCATGTCATATCAGGACACTAGTTGGTGGGGTGGGGATCTTACCGCCCTGTAGAAAAGCAGTTGTTATATTCTACAGCCCCAGCTGACTGGGCCATAATTTAGTTGTGGATCCCAGCAAAACACTAGTAATATTTCCCTTCTTGAGAGTTTGTCATACTAGCCTCAGCTGGTGGTCCTTTACGGGAGAATGTGTGACAGCAAGTTTCCTCTGGTTTACAGGATTTTTCTGTGTATTCTCGTCACCCTTATCAATGCTATGGTCAAGATAATCTCGATTCTTCTTCTGATTTTCATTTCCTCTAGATTTTTTTAAGCCTTCAGGGATCGTTCCAATCAAACAGACTAAAATTAGTATTATTGTCAACCTCATAGTCTCCAGTTTTTTTTCGATTCTCCGAGAAGTTCCAAGTATTTGTCTATTATTATCATTATTATTGTTATTATTATTGTTTTTATTGATCTCAATGTGACTTTTTACTCTAGTACTCGCTGATGACCTTCTCTACTGCTTGAATGACAGCGAGTCTCATCAGTTCTCCAGGACTCTTCAAAGTATTCCAGTCAATTTCAATAGTGCTGTGGTCTGGATAATCTCAATTGTTCATCTGATCAACTCCTCAAGTATATTTTTCATGTTCTTTGGAATCGTTTCAAATACTCCCACTTTGATTGGTATTACAGTCACCTTCATATTCCTATCGAGATTTTCTTCGAATAACTCCCCTTATTCGCTCAGGTCGGGTTTAAATATTTCCACTAGTGTTCTTCAAGGATGGTCCAGGCACGAGATAATCCACAAAGATTGATATTCCATTAAACAAAGAGACAAAACCAATCACATCAGTTTTAGCAGGTGATTTTTCTCTGAAGTCTGGATGACAGCAATTCCTTTTCAATCCTCCAGGATTCTTCAAACTGTTCTAATTAATCGTAACAGTTTTGTAGTCTTAATGGTCTCGATTCTTCCACTGGGGATCCTTCCAAAGATATCAACTTCAACAAAAACAACAGCAATAATAATAATTATGATAATAGCAAAAACAACAACAACAATTATTATTATTATTATTATTATTATTATTATTATTATTATTATTATTCCTTGCGAGTTTTTCACACTAATGTTAGCTGATGGTTTTTCACAAGGGGATGAGTGACAGCAAGTCTCTTGTTGTCTTCATGACTCTTCTGAATATTCTGGCTAATCTCAGCAATGCAGTGACTTGGATGGTCTCAATTCTCCCACTGATTTCCAATTCCTCCATTCCTTTTGCCCTTGGGAACCGTTCCAAGTGCATCAATTTCAACTGGTATCACCGTCACCCTCACGTTCCACAACTTTTTTAATTCTCTGGAAAAGACCAAAAATTATCTTTTCACTTTCTTTTAGTTTTACTCTATGGACCGCTGGAATAGAAAAATCCACAAGACGGTAAATTCTCTTTTTTTTTTTTTGTAATCAACTCTCGGTCTGTTTTTTTTTTGACCAGGATTAAGTGATCCATTTGTATCTCGACATCCGAGAGAATTTTATGCATCTTATTCTTTAGAACAGATTCTGGTTAGTGCATATACCATTTCAACTTCTTGCTCAAATCACAGTGGATCATCTTTCCTACACAGTCGTGCGATAAACCGTTTCATCTTTTTCTACATAACCTACACTTGCTATTCTGTCACGTATTATCGATTTCTGCTTTGATATAATTGGCCCTTATGGTATTGTTTCGAGCTGTTATTAGGAGAGATTCATTTTCTTTCATGAGATTTCTCTTTCATGGCCATGTCCACGTCTTCTGTGCAATTTCGCCAGTTTGTTGCTTGAAACATCCAAGCAGTTGTTTTTCTTCCTATCTCTGTTTCTTAGATATCCACTCTAATGTTAATAATACGCATTAATAATACGCATTAATAATGATAATAATAATAATAATAATAATTCTTCTTCTTCTTCTTCTTCTTCTTCTTCTTCTTCTTCTTCTTCTTCTTCTTCTTCTTCTTCTTCTTCTTCTTCTAATTTGTTATTAAACACTTCGCCCAATTTTTTCTTAGTTTTTATTCCCCTACTTCCTTCATTTTTCTCATTATAAGTAACAATGTCTTGTCTGATTTACAATTTTTTATTTTCGATTGCTTTTTATTCATTGCTTACATTTCAAATAGCAAATTTCCTTTAATTAATTCCTGGTTTGACGTCTTGAACACGTATTCATACTTAGCAATGATGATTTTTATCGCAAACATTTCATAATAGATAATGTTTAGAAATAAAATGTTTCAAGATTTTTGTTTCAATATCGCTTTATTTGAAGTGTTCAGAATGTTAAGAGAGACTTACAAAAATTATGACTTATAAAGTCTGTGGTATTCGATTGTGTTGATCAGTCTGGTCATTGCATCATGGAGTAAAGGTGCTAGATTTTCAAATCGGCTCTTATTTACTAAATTCTCAGTTAGTTGACCAGTTTTGGTTTACCTTTGTCCGAAGTCTATGAGACATGGCAGATTTAGATTTGAGTTTTGAGGGAAAAGTTAAAGTACTAATATTTCAAAACTCCAAGAGTAAGTATGCATCTCCATATATGTCTCTCTATATATGTATATATGGAGATGCATATATACATTTGTGTGTGTGTGGGTGTGTGTGTGTGTGTGTGTGTGTGTGTGTGCTATCATCTTCTGTAAAAAATCAAATAAAAAACACTGTATGTTTGCTCAATCCTTGTTGGATTTCCTTGAAGAGAAGACAGTAAATCTCATAAATTCGATGTTTGAGGGGGAGAAGGAAAAACAAAAGTAGATAACAACTTTGTCAAAATTTGAATTAATCGGGCTGTATATTTATTAACCAGAAAAATAAGATTCGACTGAATTGGGTTTTACAAGAATAAAGTCTATTCATTACAAAAGTGAAAATTAACGGAAAAGGATTTTAAAAAGAATAAATCGAGATGAGAAAGAAAACGTGAAAAAATATATTGTTTGTTTTTTTGCCTGAAAGAATTGTTTTGTTTACGAAACAGTGGACAGCGAAATCAACGGAGGCTGTGACCCTACAGGGTCAAAACCTGCCATAAAACGATATCCAGCTGGGCTATCAGTGAAAGGAAAATTCTGAGATCACTTTTTTTAAAAATTCAAGCGTGGAAAATTCTCTAATCGATTTGATTTAAACCTTTACTGACGTCATATCACGCAAGCAGAAAATCAGAGGAGAAAAATATGTCCCCTTTTTGGGGGTTGGGGGTTGGAAGGTAGCCAAGCACTGAAAGTGGAAAGAGCAGAGTTGATAAATAGAACCCAAGTAGGAAGAAGGACCAGCCTTTTGGGTTGGAAGACTAAGAAATTGAATATTGTTGAAAAGGCAGAACTAATTATTGAAAACCAAATTATGAGAAAATTCATATAATCAATAGGTCGAATGAGGGGAAATACATACAAGCTGCAGTTTTTATCAGACTCAGGAGAGAAAAAAAAGCGAAGAGAAATCCTATGATAATACGATAATTTGAGAGAGAACAAGAAAGCTTAAGATAATGGCGTAACCCTGTAGGGTCTGAGACCAGTTAGAGAGATACTGATTAGAAGAAAAAGAACCTGATTAGATTTTGGAAGAATAGAGTAATACACTACAAATTTGTAATGACGTTTTGATTTTTGAAACGAAGTTTAGATAAAAATTGTTATTTTGATGTGAAAGGAATTTGATAAAAACGTAAAAAAAAAAAAAAAAAAAAAGAAGAAAAGAAAAGCAAATGTAATGTTATTTATTAAACTGAAGGTGTTAGAAATTCGATAAATTGTTTTGACATATCGCTATGTTCCGGATAGCTTGAAGTGAAAAACGAATCCAGATCAAAAGCCCCCCACTGTCAATCACTGTTTTAGTGATTGATCTAAAATTGATATCGAATATAGAATTTAAACAATCCAGAAATGAAACGCGTCAGCGAAAATAATTGAAATCCAAGTTTGGAGAAAATTGATATTTTTTTGGGGGGAAAGGGGGTCATCGTAATATCCCTCAGATGAAGATATACATAAAATGACCGGGTTTTTCCCTCGCAGTAGTAGACCAACGGTCGACGAGCAGACTGCAGCGACTAAGTTTTACGCACTCTGGTCACTACCCAGAATGGAGAAGCAGAGAAAACCCATATAACATAATGTTTAGGCGTGATATAGTCTTACCAAAAGCAAACCTTAACAAGAAGTGAAACCAGAGATAATGCGATGCCTTGTGAGATTTTGCCTTGTGCTAGACTCTAGTGAAAGTAGAAGCGAAGTGAAGCCTAAAATAATGCGACGCCTTGAAGTAACAATGTTCCAAAGCCGTTGAGATAAAGTACCGAAGAGAAATCATGATGATATGATACTTCGAGAATGCCATTTACAAGACAACTCTGGCTGTTGAAAAAGCGAAGTGAATTGAGAACACAATAAGAAGAGTGAATCCCGCAGAGAATGTGACAGAGAGAACTCCACCCCACCCCAGATTGATTGATTAATTTACGATTCTAAGGGATTAGAACGAATTTGTTAATTAAATGGATGAGAGGGTGGATTTGGAAATAAGTTTGTTTTCTTTTGTTAATACAGGGAAAAAGTAGAGAAAATTCATATATTTTTTCTCTCTTCTTCTTATCATTTCATTTCCTATCCTGTTTTATTTACATTTTTTAAACTTTTGACCGACGTCCCGAGATTCGTTGAGTGGATCTTGCGATAAAAACAGTAATGAAATCTGTGTGGTCTAGAGTGGTAAAAAGTTCAAGCTAGAGATTGAGACAACATATGTAGATTTCTCCTATTTCAAGTGTTGCTTATCTGGCGAGAATCAGCGGGGTACTAAATCCAAATTTTAGTACCTCTTTAAACAAAACGTCGACCATATGTGCAGAAAGTTGGCTAGCTTGGCGATTTACATATCATTATGCATGGGCATGCCCATGGGTTGCCGAAAATACGCCCCTAATTTATATACGCAGGGCGCAGCGCCAATAGATCAGTAGAGATCAGATCAAGGAAGACGAGAGAAGAGAGATCAAGAGAGACAGAGAAGGAGTCTGTGCAGAACCCATCTGAGAATTGAGGATAGTCTTAAAATTTTGGGCCAAGACAAGATTAGTCCAGAACAGGGAGTTCGAAGCAAAAGCCGAGACGAACAAATATTTTCATTACGATAACCAAGAAACGATAGTTGCCTCCCTTGCACCTTCTGTTTGATCTGTCACATTTCCAAACGAACAAATAAGTTTCGTAAGACCTTTTACCTTCTTTTTGTATTCTACACACTTCAGTAAATACGTATATAGTTAGATAAAAACAATAGCTTTGAGAAAATTGTATTTTACAAAAATCCAAAGCGTTGTTTTCTTTCTTCTTGTGTATTTTTGTGAACCGTGACAGGAACAATTTCTCTCCAAAGAGCGATTTTACTTCGGCGTGGATTCCAGCCAAAATTAGATCGACTCCCACAGCGGAAACTATCTGAGGTAGCTAAAACACCACCATTCGGATCAAAATACACAACGTGGCGAATGGTAGCAGTTATCTCAGATTAACAAGCAGAGCCGAGGGATTGAATGTCGGTGAAAATTCCCAGGCTAAGCTAGACGTATCGGCCAGGGCTGGATTCACAACTTCAAAAGAGATCACGAGTTGAATTCCCCCTCACTCAGAGACTTGACCTTCTACTTGACAATCCTGGTGGTTGAAAAAGCGAAGTGAATTAAGAGAACAGGAGAAGAGAGAGAGAGAGAGAGAGAGAGAGAGCACGAGTTGAATTCCCCGTCATTCTGAGACCTGACCTGCCAAACTACCCTCGGTATTGAAAAAGCGAAGTGAATTAAGAAAACTGGACAATTGCTGAGACACGGAGAAAAGCCCGAATTCCCGCTTCAGTAGAAAAAAATAACTACTAGATTCCACCTCTTCGACCTTTTACTAGACTGCTCGGAGTATAGAAAGGGAAGAAAGTCGACCATAATACAATGCTGTGAAAAAACAAAGAAGCTTAACGTAATAAGTACTTATGAAGTAATAATAAGGATTGCGGAAAGCAAACATAACCGCCATTTAAGATTGCCTTGTGTTAGACTATTGACCACAAAAATAGAAACACCTCAAACTTATACGAGGAAATTATGGACTATTAATTCGTGAACTGGTCTCTGACTAAAACTTATCACCTCCGGCATGGGTGAATAAAAGTATCATTTTATAAAGGTATTTTATTGGTACTAAACATTTTTTTAATGTTTTGTTCTCCGTATCGTGGTAACGACTTTCATTTTTATTACTTTCTTAATTGTGTGGTCCCATTTGTTTCCTAGCTGACCGGCGACTCTGTCTAGAGACTGATCTATTGTCTGGATCTAAAAAAAACATAACGTGGGGACATAATGAATCAGTCGTGTCATCCGAAGATATATCTGAACAGCCGAACGATCAGCGGATTAAAAGCGAAATCATCACTGTGCTTGGCGAAGACAGCTGTACTGTCACAATACGATACTTTGGGAGAAGACTGAAAAATGCGAATATAATACGCAAGTTGAAATCACCTTTTCCAGACTATAAAGGAACCGAGAGAAACTAATAGCTAAAGACTGAGAAGGGCGAACACAACCGCCAATTGAGGTTGCCTTGTGTTAGACTATAGAAATCGAGAAGAGAAAAGCCTGATAATTCAAAAGGTCTTGTGCATGAATTTGAAAGCCGGTAAATTGACTGACTGTTAATTCCTAAATTAGGTCTCTATTAACCTTGGGAACAGTGAATGTATGTATCATTTTAAAGACACTTTTTTTTTAACTAAATAAGATTATTGTTACAAAGCCGTGTTCTGTTCTCTGTTTGTTGGCGTTTTTACTTTCTTAATTGTGTGGTCTCATTTGTCCGCATATCGACTGGCGACTCCGATTAGCGATTGATCTTCTGTCTGGATAAAAAAAAAACGACGTGGGTAGATAAGCGGATCAATCGTACCATCCGATGACATAACCAGCTAAGCGGAACAGTTACTGTATTGAAAGCGGATCACCCTTGTGTTTAGTGAGGGCGTGTGTACTGCCACAGGACCTAATACATTAAAATTGGTTAGTTTAGATTGTTGAATAAATGTTGCTAAATCTAGTTGTTTTTTCATCTTATCAATGGATAGATACACACACACAAGCACGCACGCACGCGCGCAAGTGCGCGCGTGCGCACGCACACACACACACACACATATATATATAAATGCGTTAGTCTGCATGTAAAATTGCATCAATGCATCCATATATATGCACACACAATTGCTGAAACACACATATACAAACCCCAAGAAATAAATGTCGTTTGACAACTTTTACCAAAATTCCCATTTCTTATTCCTTTCCCCAGGAATCAAGCTCCCTATTAATAGCCTAATAGATAAGCATCAATTCAAATTTATCTATACAGAGTTTGTCCGCAAGGCATTCAGCCATTCAATATAAACAAGAAAGTACTCTCCTTGCCCTATCATCCCTTCCATTTTTCAAAATAGTCTTTCAGAATTGCTATCGGCTACTTTATTGTGTTCCCTTTAATCTCAACTACAGTCTGAAATATTCTCTTTTTCAACGGCGATTTGTAAAAGCAAGACGTCACAGGGAGATAAATTTGGAATGTTCAAGTCAAGGTCTGACATATGTGGAGCTATTCAATATTTTGCCAAAAGCACTGCAAACTACTCGTTCTGTTGTTGTAAATGCGACGGTCGCACAGATCATTTAATGAAATCTCTCTGTCGACGAGAGAGTGTCTGTTCAAACATGTGTAGAGATGTTTCCTTTGGTTAGTAGCTAATTCATATTATGGCCATGCAGTCAGTTTCAAAATGGTTGGATACGTACCAGTGAGTGTGAGTGTGTATGTATATGTGTTACCAAGTACTCTATGGATTGATGTATGTATACATTACATTAACTCACTGTGTATAACGTTATAACCCGATTGCGAATTGGTCATACAAGGCTTATTCACTCTTTCATTTTGAAACAGGAACCACAACCACAGTTTTTAACCTGCCAGACAACTTGCACGGTTAAACAAATTCTTATAGAATGCAGAGCTTTTGCTGCAAACAGAAAGCGATTTTTTAAAGTAAATAACTTAACCGATCTGTTCGGGAACGTCAAAGTAGATGACATTCTGTCCTTCTTGAGAGAGACAGAGTTGTACCAAAAAAGCATAACAACTTAAAACTGGTTAATCTTGTGCAAACAAATGAAATCCTGCTAATAGAAAATTCTACCTACCTTAATATTCATTTTCAAATCTTTGGTTGAATATGTTTGTATATATAGACGGAATTTGGCGTTGAATGACCTACAAAGATTGATATGCCATAAAACCCAACCAACCAACCAACCAACCAACCAACTGTATAACGTGAGTTCAAAAAGAATCGAGACTGAATTTATATTTACAAAAGCAGAAACGAAAACTGAATAAAAGTTACTCATTTATGCTCATGTATGAATTTAAATTTCTAAACTTTACATTCTAAAATTAAAAAAAAAGATTTAATGATTCTATCTTGATAACTTTTTATCACATATCGTTTTATCGTGGGGTCGACACGAAACACTCTTGTGTGTAAGAAAATGTGTCAGTCAATGTGTATGTATGTATGTGTGTATGTGTGTGTGTGAATGTGTTGTGTCTGTGGGTGAAGCAATATACCTATGTGTCTGGGAAAGAGGGGGTGGATCGATATAGAGAGACTGCCAAATATAATTGGAAAAAGTGATGAAGTGAAAAGAATAAAACATGTACTTCCTGGGGACTTGACAAGAATTTTTTTTTTTTGAAAAGTCGGTTTTTCTGTCGGAGAAAAATCTACCTAAAAAGCGAAAACTATTCATAAAACGATAAGACGTCACAATAAAACAAATCTCTCTCTCTCTCTCTCTCTCTCTCTCTCTCTCTCTCTCTCTCTCTCTCTTCACTACTAACTGTGGCATCAATCCTGTTGGCCTTTGATGTCAGCCTATAATCAATAACATTTTCACATGGTGTCGGTCCGAAGAGGAAATCACTAAAAATCGAGTCATGTTCTTTTAAAATACGGATAAACGCATGGGAAACTTTATTAGAAAATCTTTATTATTTGTCCTGTGAAAAAAATGCAGGGCACATATCATCACTCCTCTAACAATGATACCGTTCTTTGTTGACATAAAAAACGATGAGTCTTGTCTTTCAAAACTGTCCTAAAACAAATAAACAAACAATAAAAAGTTAGATGATATAAGAGTTTGTAGTGCCGTTTGACTTACCATTTGGACACTGAATCAATGGTAAAAATACCGAATAACAAATCTCAGAAGACAGTTGATAAATATCTCGAATGTGAAATGATTGAGAATGTCTAAAAATAGCAGTGAGAATTCTGTAGCGAACTGGTTTTCGTATTTGCCCATTGGTCAGTTGAATATTGGCAATAAGGAATGATATTCCTGTTGGTTTCTTGTCACAAGAAGACATGAGACGTATCTTCCTTTCTTCCCATCATATGTTCATTTAGGAAAAGAGACAGGAACTGGGAGGAAAAGCGAAAATATGAGATGCTTATTACACAACATACAAAGGGAAGCAAATTTAAGCAGCAAAAAGATTTTTAAAAAAAAGGGAATGAATGTAGTTCTTCACACTTTTTCCACGAAAAGGACATTGATATATAATTAAACCCCTGGGCACCTCACGTGGTGTAATGCTTACCAAGCCAGATTAGAAGTTCATTGATAATGAGTTCTGTTTTCACTGAATATTCCATACTTTTGGCCTTTACCCAAAGTAAGCTAAGCTTACTTACTAATTATAATCAAAGATCTAAATTCAAAGTATTATTCTGCCGAAAAAAATCGCTGCACTGTTTAACAAGCTACTGTATTTCAATAATCAAGATGGTGTCTATTCTATATCTGGGAGAATGACGGCCCAAGGGGGAATAACTCTTATTCTGTCATGAAATCACATAAAGATTGTTACGACTAATTATCTCCATATAGTTGAGAGGACTGCTAAATAGAACAACAAACTGGTTCCTCCATTGTGCTACCAGAGAGTGGAACCCCTTCTGTATCTCTCATTCCTATAACTTGGTTATTATTTAAAATGGCCAGTTATATTGAGAATGAAGGTAATTCAGTGGAGGTTGCATTTGGAGATGATTCTTCATTTGGCCATGGAGCTAAATCTTGAAGAAACGCAGGGGATTCCGCTGCCATTTAAGAAACTTGATGTAAACTTAAGTTGGATTTATCACCAAAAACTCAATTTCCACATCAAAAGTGGAAAGCAGGTTTGCCGGATCAAATGAATTAACAAAAAGGAACAGAACAAGGTTCCATTAACAATGTAGGAAGCGATGTTCAAAGAATGCCTTTGAAATCTGAAGAATATTTTCTTAAGAGTTTTCATTTGTGGCTCTTGATAGTAATGACCTAATAAAGTTGAGAGTATCAGGTAAGAGAATTCCCCTTCCAATTGTGTCATTCAATCCAGAAGGATTATATGGTGTAGAGTTATTAGATGCAACTCCACGATCAATTAAATAAGTCTTTACCCGCAACCCTGGATATAAAAGCCGTTCCTCGATCCGAATGAATGAGACCAGGCTTGCCAGAAAGAAATCAAGAAATGTTACCAAGACATAACAATTAAAGAAGATATATTTGAGCAAGAAATCTGGAATATTTATCGACAATTGTAAAAATATATTTCTTAGATGGAAGAGATGGAAGAAGATTCTTAAAATCGATTCTCATTCTCTCCATTGGTTGAGTAACTTTGATAGGAGTATTTTCTGGTAATCAGGGAAATAATTCTTCGTTACAGCTATATACCAACTTTCTGATTTCTTTCTGATTTCCTCAATTATTGCAGTTCCTTCTTTCTCAATGGAAATGGTGCTTTGACTTCAGCACAAGTCCAGCAAATCAAGTAAGTCTTTTTGACATCCACTGTAGAAAATGATATATTCTTTATCTGGACAAAATGAACCATTCTGATTACAGTGACAGCTGTTCATAAATATCCTTGAATCTCCACGAAGAAACTACTGTCCAAATTGCTTTTGATAAAGTGTCAGGAGCCATGTTGTTCTTGCCAGACCGATATTGGATAGAATTACTGAAACCGGCAAACTCCTTTCTCTAACATTGAATATCATCATTTTTATCTTTGCTCTGCTGCGGCTATCATAAAGACAACAGACCATCAATCAGTAATGGTTATGAAATGTTGACCAAGCAATAGATAAGACCATTTGCTTACTGGGTTAAATATTGCACTTGCTTCTTTCTCAGCGGGTGGACAGTGTAGCTTACATCCAGACAAGACGAAATCTACAGGATGACCTGTATGATTCAGTCTAGCAAATACAACTGTATCTCATAGATCGCATTTTACCATGAATGGGGTGACATGGTTGATACTGTTTGAAACTGCATTTTCAACTCCTTTCTTAAGATTATCAAAAACTTTAAATATATTAGGATTTATAAGGAATAATTTTGTTTTGTTGAAATAGTGCACTTTTTCTGAGAATTTAGCATATTATGTAAACATACCAAGGATACGTTAAACGGCTAAACGAACAATTGGTAGAAGAGGCTCTTATAGTAGTTTCAATCTATCAGAATCTGGATTGATTTGTGCATTTCCGAAGTTTATCCAAAGATTTATGGATGGATCTGATATTATGGACCTTAATTTGTTGAATGTTATTTTCCTTTCCCTTTCAGCAGCATAGGATTTTGCCAACGTTGTCAACATGCAAATTTTGATCTCTTCTAGCTATTGTTATATTGTCCAAATATGAAAACGTATCGGCGAGTTGTTGTTCTTTCACAAATTTATCAATGGTTCTTTCGAAAACAGCCACATCATCAGTAACCCAAAAAGCCATACGTGTGAATTGATATGATTCTCCCTCAGCTTTGAAGTTTGTGTATGGTCTGTCCAGATTTGCCGGTAAGCTCTATATGGTCTATCCGAATCAGTGATTCAGATTTGGTGGTAAGCTGTGAATAATGTATTTGCATTCGTTTCTTTTTATTCTTTCATTCATTTCTTGCAACAATTATTTTCTTCGCCAGAATAATATGCCTGGTTCTATAAGACCGCCAGAAAGTTAAATTTTAACTCCTTCTGCAAAGACATGTAAGTATTCAGGATGAAGTCTTCTACATTTGACTGTTATTAGAGTAAATTTTTCTGCGAGTTCATAAATAAAAGTTCGGCGAAATCTGCTGCTACGAATCTACAGAAAGAATTATTACATTGGTTTGTGATGTTTTCAAACGAGAAATGACAAAAGGAATTGAAAAACCAAATCAAGACAAAATCAGAACGCTCCGAAAAATGGAAACCTACAAATACTTAGGAATATTGGAAGCGGATACCATAAAAATGCGGATTTGAAAGAAAACAAAACTAAAAAAAACAATACTTCAGGAGAACGAGAAAACTACTCGAAACCGAAAAACATAGCAAAAATCCCATCAAAGGGAAAGAATACCTAGGCTGTCCTCTTTGTAAGATACTCGGGACCATTCTTAAGTTGGACCTTAGAAAAACTCTAATAAATGAACCAGAGAACAAGAGAACTCATGGCGATGAATAAGGCCTTACATCGAAGAGATAACGTTGAGAGACTGTATGTGTCAAAAAAAATTGCCAGCATGGAAGATACATTGACATAACGAATAGTAGACTATATAAAAAAGGACCGGGGGAGACTGATTACAGCCACCAAAAACAATACAATTAACACAAGCATTAACAGAACAACAATAACTAGAAAACAAAAATGGGAAGAAAAACAACTGTATGGACATTTCAAGAGATAAACAAGTGAAATCTCACAAGAGAAAACTTGGACATGGCTATGAAAGGGAAACCTTAAAAGAGAAACTGAATATCTTCAAATAACAACCCAAAACAACGCCATAAGGACTAACTATATCAAAGCAAAAATAGACAAGACAACAAAATACCAGATGAAGATTATGTGGTGATAGAGACGAAATGATATATCACATAATAAGCGAATTAAGTAGATAAGCGCAAAAAAGTATAAGACTAGACACAACTGGGTGGGAAAGGTGATCCACTGAGAAATATGGAAGAAGTTTAAATCGACCATACGAACCAATGGTATATGCACGACCTAGAATCCGACCGAGAAAATTAGACGCTCAAAATTTTCCGGAATTTTAAGATACAAACGGATCACATAATTTCAGCCAGACAACCAAATCAAGTGAATATCAAAAAAGAAAAAAAAAAAAAAAAGAAAAGAAAAAGAAGAGCCTGTTGAATAGTGGACTTTGCCTAACATAAGGGTAAAACTGAAGGAAAGCAAAAAGAGAGATAAATACTGGGACCTTGCTAGAGAACTGAAGAAACAATAGAAGATGAAAGTGACGATGATACCAATTGTAATTGTCACGCTTGGTACAGTCACCAAAGGATTGGTTCAGGGACTGGAAGACTTGGAAATAAGAGGACGAGCAAAGACCATCCAAACAACAGCCTTGTTGAGATCGGCAAGAATACTAAGAAGAGTCCTGGAGACTTGAGGAGACTTGCTGTCACTCGGATTCCTGTGGGAAACCATCAGCTAACGCTGGTGTGAATAGCTCTCAAATGAGTAAAATAATAATAATAATAATAACATTGGACTTTCTCAGAGAACTAAAAATGCTGTGAAACATGAGAGTGATGATACCAATTGTAATAAGCACATTTGGAACAGCTCCCAAAGGCGTGGAAAGGAGACTGAAAAAGCTGGAAAGCAGAGGACGAATCGAGGCCATTTAAAATACTGCATTGTTAAAATCGGCCAGGATACTGAGAAGAGTCCAGAAGACCAATGAAGAATTGCTGTCACTCAGACTCCAGTAAAAGATCGACTAACGCTGGTTAGAGGAACTCAAAAGGAGCATTATAGATATGGAAAACAATAATTGGAAGAAAAACAACTGTATGGATACTTCAAACGACAAAGAAAATTGCACATGAAATGACAGGGACATTGCAACGGAAAGGAAACCTCAAGAGAGAAACTGAACCTCTTTTAATAGCAGCACAAAATAATACCATGAAACAATTATATCAAATTAAAAGTTGACAATATACAATAGAATAGCAAGTAGAGGTTATGTGATGACAGAGATGAAACAGTTAATAAGTGAATGCAACAAAAAGGCACAAAAGTAAAACAAGACTTAACATGACTGAGTGAAAAAATTGATCCAGTCGCAATCGTGCCAGAAATGAAAATTTGATTATATTGATAAATGTTCTATGCACAAACCATAATCAGTCTTAAAAAATGAAAAACATTTCATTCTTTGGGATTTTGAGATAAGAAAAGATCACCGACTAGAAAACAAGACCAGGTGTTAGTTAACAAAAAGAACTTATCATTTAATGGATTTTTTCTGTTCCCGTGGATCACAGAGAGTAATGAAAGAAAGCGAAAAGATGGACAAATACTTGGATCTTACCAGAGAGCTAAAGAAGATGTGGAACATGAAGTTAACAGTGATACTAATAGTAGTTGGAACGGTTATCAAAGACTTGGTAAAACTGGAGGAACTGAAGATCAGAATAAAAGCCATACAGACTCTTTCGCTGTTAGAATTAGCAAGAATACATAAAAGAATCCTGGAGACTCGTGTAGACTTGCTGTCACTTAGACCCCAGTAAAAAAAAATCAGTTAGAGGGGATGTGAAAAAAAATCGCAATAATTATAATAATAATAATAATATCAAAGCGAGAATAGATAAGACTCAACAAAATGTAAGCTATGTGGTGAAAGAGATGAAACCATCAATCAGATAATAAGCGAATGCAGCAAATTAGCGCAGAAAGAATATAAGACTAGACACGACTGTGTCGGGAAGGTGATCCACTGGGAGATGTGTAAGAAATTTAAATTTGACCATACGAACAAATGGTATATGCACAACAAGGCACCTGTCTTAGAAAATAACACACATAAACTCTTATGGGACTTTGACATACACACGGATCACCTAATCTCGGCCAGAAGACCAGACTTAATAATAACCAACAAAAAAAAAAAAAAAAAAAAAAGAAAAAGAAAAAGAGAACTTGCAAAATTGTTGACTTTGCTGTCCCGGCTGACCACAGAATAAAACTGAAAGAATGTGAAAAGAAGGATAAGTACCTCGACCTTGCTAGGGAATTGAAAAAACTTTGGAACATGCCGGTGACAATTATACAAATTGTAATTGGTGCATTTGGAACAGTAACTAAAGGATTACTAAAGGGACTGGAGGACTTGGAAGTTGGCGGACGAGTAGAAACCACCCAAACTACTACATTATTGAGAACGGAGAAGTGTCCTGGAGACTTGAGGAGACTTGCTATCATTCAAACCCCGGTGGAAGACCATCAGTTAACGCTGATGTGGAAAACTCTAATGAGTAAATGATAATAATAATAATATTAATAATAATAATGATAATAATAATAATAATAATTTGTGAATATAACTTAATCCATCATCGGTCATAGCAGTAAGATATATGAAATGATAATATATCAAATTAGATTTGTAAAAATACTTCATGAAAGATGCAAATATCTTACCGATAATTGTTCATCGAGAGGCAACGAATATTCACATTTGAACAGAAAATGGAAAGATTGTTATTTATTTATTGTTACAACACAAAATAGTTACAACCGATAGTCAAACTAATGTTTACCGTGGGAGAAAATGCTTCAATGATTATAAATATTAATTGAATCAATATGGTTGTCGCTTCTATGGGTTTTATGGCATATCAACCTTTGTAGGTTATTTAACGCCAAATCCTTTTTTATCTATTTATTTTTAGTTCTATTTCAAACAATTCAGTTTAGCATGAGTGCACAGTTTAATGGTCAAAAACGTTTATATTTCAAGCTATTCACTTTAGTCAAACAGTTCTAATTCAGCTAATTCAGTTTAGTATAAATACAGATTTTCTTTACACACAGTTAAATGTCAAAACAATTCTATATATAACAATTCAGTTTAGTGTAAGTAGAGTTTCAATGTCAAAAACAGTTCCATTTCAAACAATTCAGTTTAGCATAAGCACAGTTTAAATGTAAGTACAGTTTAAATTTCAAAAACATTTCTATTTCAAGCTATTCAGTTTAGTCAAACAGTTCTAATTCAAAGAATTCAGTTTAGCATAAGTATGCAGTTGGTTCTATTTAACCCATAGATAGGACCCTATCAGGTGCCACCATTCCAGGCTAGAGTGGACCAGGGAGAAATGGCAATGAAGGGGTGCCCCGTATTCCCCAAAGCTCCAGCATCACAGGAACCTCACCATCAGATTTTTTTGTGTCATATCCAGGACACTCGTTGAGGGGGTCTCTGCAGGAGTGCAGTCGGTGCATTCTACCGCCCTAGCCAACTGGGCAATACACAGATGTAATGTCAAAACAGTTTTATTTCTGATAATTCAATTTAGCATAAGTACACAGTTTAGATGTCAAAACAGTTCTGTTTCCAGCAATTTAGTTTAGCATAATTACGCAGTTTAAACGTCAAAACAGTTCTATTTTAAACAATTCAGTTTAGCACAAATACGCAGTTTAAATGCCAAAAACACTAAACTCAAGAAACTACGGTTTAGTTCTCTTTAACCCATAGATAGGACACTTCTCAGGTGCTACCACGCCGGGCTAGAGTGGACCTGGGATGGCAATGGAAGGGCACTCCGCATTCCCCAAAGCTCCAGCATTACTGGAGCTTCACCATCAAATTATTTAGTGTCATATCCAGGACACCCGTCGGCGGTGTATTCTACAGCCCCAGCCAACTGGACAAGAATCAATATGGAATTCCTTCTGCGATTCTTTCTGAAACACGTTTTTAAAAACCGTTAAAATTTTTTAAAAGTGGTTATCATTTTAGACTGTTTTCTCTTGTTTTTTGTTTACCGTGAAAAAATTGTTCATAATCCGTTCCGTGCCAGATTATCTTTCCGCTATTTGAAATACAGAACAGCAAACGATTTTCAGTACGTAACGTCCCTGTTTTTGTTTCATTTAATTCCCGTACACTCCTGAAAAAAAAAATAGTATTTTGTTTACGAGGAAATATCCATTCTTCTATTCTTAACATTCATGTTTCCTATTGGCACTGAAGATATTAGGCAATCGATTGACATCAATTCGTCCCTCCCCACCCACTTTCAATTCAAACTGACAATTCTTTTTTATTAAGCACTTCAATCTGTTTCAACCACTGTTAAAACTGTAGATGTCAGTAGCGTTGTACATTTGAAGATACCTTTTTGTTGGGGGTGCGGAGCTAGTAATATCACAAATAATTCCAATCCTCATACGTATTATTGGTCAATAATCCCCCTTTGGATATACTTATTAGATTCAGCTTTGTCCGACAACATTCGGCTTTGTTCGACAAGAGTGACGAAAATCTGATAGAAAAATTAAATTGAATCTTCTGATTTGAAGATTAACAACCAAGTAAATGCTTTTTATTGCGATTTATTTAAAATTTGTTTTTTTTTAGAAATATTCTCTTGTTTTATATCATCTGAAATACATGCTGTTTACATACACACATCATTATTCTTATTTCTGCCCCCTGTCCTATAACCCCTACTCGACGGTTTTATGTTGATTTGTTATAGGAATATATTAATGGACCTTACACTATAATTGGTCTTCTCCTATCTCCTCATTTCGCTTCTTCTCCTGTTGATTGTTTTGTCCTCTCGGTCACTCTGATCTCTCTTTTGTGTCGTCACCTTTGTTCTTATTCGTTGATGAAGAATGACAACGTGATCACAAGTGCACATTTGATTTTTATTTATTGGAGACTTTTAATCGACTAAACAAAGAATTGAAAAGAGAAAGATGCCGCTTTCAACCAATTGTTTTGGGTGTCTCTCACTGACTACCTTACTTTGAACTCTAGAATCGTTTTGGTCACTTGACTGAAACCATTCAACAAACGTTCAACAGTTGTCCATCATACTGGTTGAACTTTCTGTATTTTTCCACACAAGAATTAATTTAAATACAACATTACATGATGAAATAGATATCACCCATCTGTTATGTAATACTGTGAACATTATCTACCATATATATATATATATATATATATATATATATTTATAAAGTAAAGTTGTCGACCGCAGTCGAGGGCGACCGGAAGGCTCCCTTTTCAATAGCTACTACACCTCGGTGTAGGAGAGGGCGCGACTCTTTTCCCTGGATTGCTCCACTTGACCCTTGATACGTACCTTATAATGCGGAGTGTTAAGCAAAGAGGTATCAAGTACCATCTTTTAAAGTCTTTGGTATGCCTCGACCTGGGATTGAACCCCAGTCTCCCCGACCATTGGCGACCACTCTACCTTCTATATATATATATATATATATATATATAAGGATTGGATATATATATATATATATATATATATATATATATATATATATATAATCCTCATATATATATATATATACAATCCTCATATATATATATATATATATACAATCCTCATATATATACATACATATATATATATATATATATATATATATATATAAAATCCTCATATATATATATATATATATATATATATATATATATATAATGAAGTAGATAATTGCTTATTTACATGCGTCTTATGGGCAGTTAAATGACTGTATTCTGAGGGTTGAAAATTAATTTACAAGAGTAATTCGACTAGAGGATGAACACGTGATATATATCATGGGTATCAAAAGTCATATATAGCCACGACAAGTCAATTTGCAGTGAAAACTATAATCTTTGAGCAAATGGGAAGCGGTAATTAGTTTACAATACAAAAATGTTTCTTGACACCACGTACAGTGGTGGGTAGACAAGTTTAGTTTTGAAATCTGAGGTTTCTAAATATTGAATTAAAATTAATGGATTCGTTTGGGTGGCGTTTGTGGAAGTTTCTTGTGGGAGGTACGGAGAATTTTAGGCGGTAATTCATTGTTTCTTCGGAAGGAAAAAACTGGCGGTTTTTTATTTCGAAGCATTTTCAATAGAAACATATTTTCTCTTTGCATTTTATCAAAATACTGCAACTTATATTATCTTTTTTATTCTTTAAATTTTTTTTTTGTAATATACACTAGAAATTACTCTGTAACGTCTTGATTATTTTCTTGGAAAACATTGGGAACCTGAGGGAAACTCCGAAAGCAATCGTGTTTATTTAATCGGGAACAACAACGTACAGGGAGCACAACCCTCCCCCCGTTGAATTGAGTAGGTTTTCTGCTGCAAAACTATCTTTTCCACATAGCGGTAGTAAAGTGCTGAGCTTTTCCGCAAGCGATGAACAGTAACCTGCCCGTAAAATATTTTTGACAGGAATGGCAACTCACTTGTTCACAGCAGAAATAGTGGTGACATTTCCAATGAAATATTTTCCAAATAATTAATTTTTCATCAGCTTTATTCGCTTATTTGTTGGTTGATTGATGTATGTTGAAGATGGTTTGTCATTTGAACTGTTATCACGACTGGTGAAATGCACTACCCACCACCGAACTATTCTTACATGCACTGTTTAGACTCAATAAACGTTTGTGGATTGATTGATGTGTATTGAAGATAGCTTGTCACTTGAACTGTTATCACGACTGGTGAAATGCACTACCCACCACCGAACTATTCTTACATGCACTGTTTAGACTCAATAAACGTTTACTCTTTTCGTCTGACGACAGTTCGGCTGGTATCTTTATGAGTACAAATGTATATGAATTATTAGCATAACGTTTTCGCCTTTACTATCATAACACTAATATCTACCATTGACGTTGATAGAATAGAATGAATTTTACTTTCAGAGTGAGAGATACTCTTACAAGTGCAAAAGATTGCAAGTTCATTGCTGGCTAAAATAGTAAAGAGGTTGTGGCGGGGAGTAAAAATAGTAAAGAGGTTGTGGCGGGGAGTAAAAATAGTAAAGAGGTTGTGGCGGGGAGTAAAAATAGTAAAGAGGTTGTGGCGGGGAGTAAAAATAGTAAAGGGGTTGTGGCGGGGAGTAAAAATAGTAAAGAGGTTGTGGCGGGGAGTAAAAATAGTAAAGAGGTTGTGGCGGGGAGTAAAAATAGTAAAGAGGTTGTGGCGGGGAGTAAAAATAGTAAAGAGGTTGTGGCGGGGAGTAAAAATAGTAAAGAGGTTGTGGCAGGGAGTAAAAATAGTAAAGAGATTGTGGCGGGGAGTAAAAATAGTAAAGAGGTTGTGGCGGGGAGTAAAAATAGTAAAGAGGTTGTGGCGGGGAGTAAAAATAGTAAAGAGGTTGTGGCGGGGAGTAAAAATAGTAAAGAGGTTGTGGCGGGGAGTAAAAATAGTAAAGAGGTTGTGGCGGGGAGTAAAAATAGTAAAGAGGTTGTGGCGGGGAGTAAAAATAGTAAAGAGGTTGTGGCGGGGAGTAAAAATAGTAAAGAGGTTGTGGCGGGGAGTAAAAATAGTAAAGAGGTTGTGGCGGGGAGTAAAAATAGTAAAGAGGTTGTGGCGGGGAGTAAAAATTGTAACTGACATTTTCACTTTTTACGCTCTGTAAATCTATTGAAATTTCAGTTGAAGTAAAAATAGTTTATGTTTCTCTTTCGGAACGTGTCCCTCAGATAGACGAGACTAATTCAAATTAATAAGGGTAATCTTTTTTCAAAAAGTCAAAATTGTTTTTTTTTTTATATATGTAAATTGTGCATTATTTGAAATTGGTTTATTGTAAATATTTTTTTATCACGCAAAAACGTTTGTTTTGAGGCTATTTAAAATCGTATCAAATTAAACGGACTGGAACAGAGGTCTGTCATCAAATTTTTGGTAGCTAAGAAGTGCAAACCATGTAAAATTTGCCGAAGAATATGTGATGTGTACGGAGAAAGAAGGTTTTAGTGAAAAAACATCTTTACAAATGAGCAAAACATGTGTTTTCTACAATGAACGAGAGTGGAAAAACAGTCCATGGTATGAAAAAATACATTGACGTAAAGAAAAAGTTCTCAGCACGGCAGTCAGTAAAGAAGGGCATGCTGATAGTCTTCTGGGACATGAAAAGATCCATCACAATTAATTTTATTGAAAAGGTTGTAACAGTAAAAATTGTTTCCTATTGGCAACTCCTTTGGTAGAATTTATCTTATTTATTAATTGGTTGTGTTTTATGGCATATAAATCCTCATGGGTTATTTAATGCCAAATCCTGTTTATACATGTATATACCAAATCTGTATGATTTGTTAACGAATAGTTTATTGGCAATATTATTTTAAAACGAGCCAAATCTCATTTGTTTGCACAGATAAATGGTTTCAAGTATTCCTATCTAACACTAATAATTCTTTTGAACATTGTACGTTCGTTTGCACTATTACATGGTTTCAAATATTTCTATATAATGTAAATAATTCAATTTAACATCAATCATTTATTTGCACATAGTTAAATGGTTTCAGGTATAGAAAATGATTTCTATTTCAGCCAGAGACGAGACCCTAACAAGTCAGTGTGAACCGGGAAATAATGACAATGAAAGGTTTCTCGGCATTCTCTAAAACGCAAGAACTGGAGCCTCACCATCCGATTCAGTTTAGCGTCATATACAGGACATTTGTGATGAGGGTCTTAACCCTGTGCAGATATGCCGTAGGCATCTTCTACTTATCTATTAAATAACCCTAGTATATATATATATATATATATATATATATATATATATATATATATATATATATATGGTATTTTGTTGGAAATAAAGTTATTCTTATACTTTGATACAATTTTTTGAGAACAACCAAAATTTGATGCGCGTTATAGAATTTGGCACATCACCGACACAGAGAACTGTCATAATTATGTGAAACCTGGCCAGCTATCCATGTTAGAAACTAGATACACTTAAAAGAAAGTTCATTCAATGACTTTTAACCGAATAACATTTGATAGAATATGAAGTGATTTTAGAGAATATTTTAATTCAGGATAATTTTAAACGTAGAAATATTTTTAAAATATAATTTTCTCAAAGTAAAAAAATAGCAACAGTCTTTCAATAATTTCTTCATTTTATCGAAACTGTTTCCTTTTTTTTTTTTTTTTTCAATTAAAATGTCTTTTTATAGAATATTGTTCAAAGGTGTACAGTAGGGTTCTCAACTCGGCTTACCAGATTGGAATTTTAATCTTATTTTGATCCAATTTATTCTTTTTTAATATGTGATCCTATTTCATGACAAAATTTTAGCGTTAGCGACAAGATTTCGCATTCACGTGTGAATTTATTTTCGAACAAAAATTGTAAGCGTTTCACTTGACAAAATTTACGATATTTTTTGAAGTCTTGCTAAATGTTGTCGCAGTAATTTTCTTTTGTTCTTAATAAACCTTTCCCAAGGGGCATTAGTCTGAAAGTGAATGTATAAACGCAACTAGAGTTTGAATTCTCTTCCAACAAAAGGTCAGAGTCCAGCACATGTGCCACCATGTCATAGGGAATCCCCCCACTAAACGTTGTTTCAAACTATGTAGCATTAAAGTTGAATAATATACATAATGTGTCTAATTTTATCTTGATGAAACAAACACCATATCAGTCATCCTCATGTTATAAAGATGACGTTACTAAAAGCCGATCAATTGAAGATGAATATTTTATTGCACCTTCCATATAAACCCTGTCTCTTATCTGATTGTGATGTATTCAAATGTTTTGTTGATAAACTTCTGTGATTTTTTTATTTTTGGTTAGAGGAAAAGGTTGGACAATTAAGAAAATGTGTTGATATCAGAACATTTTTATTTTATGAATGAATTAACATTCCAATTGCATTTACAAAAAAAAAACATCAAAATTTTATGTTAGAATTAAAACTTATTCAAAGTTTTCAAAATATTCTATTTTATACCCAGAGATTGATCATATCGTCCAGAGACTAAGTTGCAAACACCAGCGAATGTATTTTTTTTTAGTTTTATGATAATTTTCTTTGGTTGTTTTTCGAAATGAAAATGAAAATGGGGATGTGCCTCATTTCATTCCAAAGACAATTGCCATAAAATAACCCAAGAATTGCAAGCCCATTTCACCAGAAAGTCATGTATTTTTTGCAGATAATCTGTGGACTGCTTTTTATTAATGTTCAGTGAACAAAAAAAAAGTATATAGGGTGTATATATGAGGCTACACCCTCATATATACCCCCATATTCATCCTATATACTTTTTTACTAAATCTAAAAATCTACAATTTCCCACCACCCCAAAAAAAACCAAATCAAAAGGTGATTTCATACATAAGCCACTTTCTCCGTATATCAGTTTCATAAGATTTTCTAAGTTCTTTCTTTTCTATTTATATTTTCTAAGAACCGATTTTGTCAGCAATCCATCAATTAAGATAGTTTTCGTCAACGGCGAAAAAAATGCAAATATGAATATAATTTGTAATACATAGGTTTGGTTTCTTTGTTTAATGGCATATCAACCTTTGTAGGTTATATAATGTCAAAGCCATTCTCCTAGAAGTGGTACTATTTAACCCATAGCTCGGAGGATAAGGGTTCATGCCTTTTCCAAGGGTATTTGCCCAAATGTGAACGTAATAGCGCGACTGGAGTACAAACTCGCTTACTACGATTCCGCAGTCCATCGCTTTAAACATTACATCACAAGGACCCCCCCCCCATAGTGATACGTAAATTTATTGAATATAATGTGCTCACTAACACGATTTTTTCTATCAATCTAGTGTTTTAAATCGTTGTAATCGGCGTTTTGAATTGAATTTTAAAGTTTTGCGAAATATAAGTGGGGGGCCATCTTTGACAGTGATCACTGCATCGAGACAAGACAACAAGTAAATTTATTTGACATATTTAAATATCTTAAATCTCATTGTCTTTATAAACATATCTATATCTATATCTATCTCTCTCTCTCTCTCTCTATATATATATATATATATATATATATATGTGTGTGTGTGTGTGTGTGTGTGTGTGTGTGTGTGTGTGTGTGTGTGTGTGTGTTCGCACATATAATAAAGTAATTTGAGAAAAGATGCAACAGAAAAAGTGTCGTGAGAATAAAACATTCAATACGTGTTGTGATAATGAAGTACATGAAATAGAGATATGGAATCTATAGAACTTCTAGAGGTTGTCTATTGTATTGGAGAAGGTCGTGGTTAATAGTTATTTGCGCAAATAATGCTGGTGAAACCCCCAACTTTCCTTATTGGGCATCGTTGGAACGAGAAAAGTAGACAATCGAAAAAAATATGTATATCTGGTATGGTATTCATTTTTATAGAATTACAAGCAGAATGGCTCTCCAAGTTAATGGTGCGCAACGGAACACGGAGCTTAATTCGCTTATGAGAAGGAAATTCGCTTATGGGAAGGGAAAGTGGTTGTTCGAATCTGAAAACAAGTATCCAAAGTTTCTGTATGATCAATACAAATAACTAAAATTGTGATGAAATCTTTTCTCTTTTTTTTTCAAATTTAAACAAAAACTGAATCGATAAAATATATCTCCCTACTTTTATTTTTTTTTTACTCCGATCATCCTCCCTGGTTTGTTTGTGTGGGTGTAAGTACGTACACATCGAATATATGTTATGAAGTATCAGTGATAATAAAATTCTTTCTCATATTTTCAGGCAGCTCTTCGAATGTTATATTTACATTATAAAACTCTTTTAAAGCTTCCTGAGAGGGACTATATTGATGACATCCAAATTAAAACAAATACTTCTCTTTCCTCTCTGCTAGATTTGATCAATTCGGTTTTATGATGATAGATTCAGATTTAATTTCTAGTTTAGAATTATGAAATAATCCAATAATCCATGAAGTTCTAACTCAAACTTCTTCATAATTCTATTTTTCCACATTATCTCTATTTTTATTCTACCCTATTTGTTGATAGGCAGCGTAATTCCGAAATCTATCTATCTATCTATCTATCTATCTATCCCGAAAATAAAATTTACATCCTCAATACTGGAGAACCTGTTTTACCGTGACAATGCCATTATTAAATTGACCGTGAAGACTCTTAACATCAGGCATAAATAAAATAAAACATATTCCTTATTTTACTTCAACGCTTCTGGGCCGCCATTTTGTTATTCGTTTTATTCATCGTGTTTGACGTGGTAGACAAAGAATTACTTGGTTGATGGGTTTTCATGAAATTTTTACAAGTTTTCTGCTACAACGATCAGTAATAGAATTCATTTGAAGTTTATTATTTATTTCTGATCAAATCTACTTATTTAATGATCGTAAAATATATAAAAACAATCTGAGTCTTTTATAGTTGTAAATGCTTCACATAGAAAATTCAGACAACATTTGTTTATTTCGTACATTTTTTCGTGATGACAATTCAAATTATTGAATCACTTTTCTTCTTTGATGGTTTGGTTTCTTTGTTTAATGGCATATCAAACTCTGTGAGTTATTTAATACCAAAACCATTCTTGTTGAATAACAGCAGTGGTACTATTTAGCCCAAAGCTTTGGAGGTAAGAAGATCTACACCTTCTTCAAAGGTTATAATTCCGAAGATGAACATATATGCGCAATTGGAGTTTGAACTCGCTTCCTTCCGGGTCGCAGCCCAGCACCTTTCTCATTACGCCATGTGCACGCCTTTTTTCTTCAAAGAGATCTCTTTTAAAGATTTGATTTCATCAACTCGAGAACTGACCCAAAATATTAAAATAATTTCAACATTTTTATTTCACACGTTAGATAGAATTGAACAAGTGAATCATAGCAAAATGTGTTTTGCTTATTGTTTTTAGTCTTTTAGTTATTAACACCGAAGATGTTTAATATTAGGCACAATTTCTTGATAAGACTAATACGTAGCCTCTTTTCAGATCGTTGAACAACTCTCTTAAAGTCAAGTATTTCTTTAGAGGCTATAGACGTACGAATACACACCTACACACAAATATATAAGATGTGTATAAGTATGTGTGTGTGCGTGTGGATAAAGAGATATTAACTACTAGTTAATCGAGTTAAGATATCATTTTCAAAGACTTGAGGTTTAATAATGATTCAATTTACAATAAAATGCATGAAAAATAATCGTATTTTAAAAAATACCTACTTTGGCCAAGCGGTTAGAGTGTTCGCCAAGGGTCCGGGAGACCTGGGTTCAATCCCAGGTCGAGTCGTACCAAAGACTCAAAAAGTGGTACTTGATGCCTCCTTGCTTAACACTCAGCATTATAAGGTAAGGATCAAGGGTAAAGTGGAGCAATCCAGGGAAAGGAGTAGCGCCCTCCCCTACACCTTGGTGTTGTAGCTATCGAAAAAGGAACCTTCGGGTCACCCTCGACTATGGTCGCCAACACTTTAACCCCAAAACACAAGAGGATTGCAAAAGTTGGTGCATTTTTGGTTATTCCAAAAGCACCAAATTGTGTGTCAATTAAAACTGTAAACCACAGTTGTCATTATTATCATTATTATTATTTACTCCTTTAGAGTTTTTCACATCAGCGTTAGCTGATGGTCTTTCACCGGAGTTTGAGTGACATCAAGTCTCCTCAAGTCTCCAGGACTCTTCTCAGTATTCTGGCCGTTCTCAATAATGTAGTAGTTTGGATGGTCTCCACTCGTCTGCCAACTTCCAAGTTCTCCATTCCCTTCAATAATCATTTCGTTACTGTTCCAAACGCACCAATTACAATTGGTATAATTGACACCTGCATGTTCCATAGTTTTTTCAACTCCCTAGCAAGGTCGAGGTACTAATCCGTCTTTTCACATTCTTCCAGTTTTATTCTGTGGTCAGCCGGGACTGCAAAGTCGACAATTTTGCATATTCTCTTTTTTTTGTTGATTATTATTAGGTCTGGTCTTCTGGTCGAGATTAGGTGATCTGTATGTATGTCAAAGTCCCATAGGAGTTCATGTGTCATTTTCTAGGACAGGTGCTGGGTTGTACATATACCATTTGTTCGTATGGGCAATTTTAAATTTCTTGCACATCTCCCAGTGGATCACCTTGCCGACCCAGTCATGTCTAGTCTTATATTCCTTCTGCGCTAATTTGCATTATTATTATTATTATTATTATTATTATTATTATTATTATTATTATTATTCCTTAATAAAGCCTAAGAAACTCTACGTCTCGTTCTAATCAACCGAGACAATCGGAAATGAACTTACAGGCAATGAAACGAGAAATTCAGAAATATACCAGTTATCAAACATCGGATATTCATAATTGTGTCCGAATCAGTTCAAGAACAGTGGACAATTATTTTCACGTAGGTTATTCTTGAAAGAATCTAGAAGAAAGTCACTTTTTAAACTATACAGGATATCTCGGAAAAAATAAGGAGCTACAAGAATTTACTTCTGAAACTTATGTAACGTTGCCTCATCGACCCGGCACCATCTCCAATATCAATAGGCGTTACACTTCTCAGATACAAGACAGACCCGTTGCTTCCAATACGAAAAGTTTATTTCTGACTGCAACATTTAATACAGCAGTCGGCCATCGTAATGCGAGAGAAACAGAGTGAAAGGTATTAGTTCTTATGTAGAAACGCTATCAGATACATGGGTGGTAGACAAAGAAAACACCGATTGCGAGTTTCTCACTCAAATAGTACTGCCTCCGGAAGGCTCGAATCTCTGAACTCAACCGACCTTCAACTCTGAACACGACGGCCCAACTGACTTCCAAAAATCTCTTGCATATATAATATATTAATTACCTCATCTTCTTATGATATAAGAACACGTGTCGTCAACTTTTATTTAGTTTAGATTAATCTTATCGTTAGTCAAGCGACAGAATGTTTACTTTTTAACATCTGGCCTACAACAACGATTTCATTACAAATCTTCAAAGCAACCTGTCAAATCGACATCCTGCCACACGAGCGACAAGCGCACCATTTGATCTTCGCACGCAACCCACACCTCCACCCAAAGTTTTTAGCTAATTTACATTTTATCACTACAAATAAACTAATTAACCAATACAATTAATTATTATCCTTAATTATATTACACTTAGACGAATCCTGATTTGTCCCATTTTCGATTAGTTTTAACCGCTTTTAGTTTTTCATCAAAGATGGCGGATTTTGGCAAGGGTGTAAGATGGTCTGGGGTTGTTTTAAAAAGATAAGAGAATGGTAAGTTTGAAATGCTATGAAATAACTGCTATAGTGAAGTGACTCTATTGGCAAATTTTCTCGGCTACGAAAATAAGGTAGAATTGAAAAAAGATGTTTTCAATGAAGCCTCGTTGGATATTCTAAGTGAGAAAATAGCACATAATCCATTTCAATTTGTTTAATGAAACTTTATTGAATTGTTTAGAACAATTTATAAGATTTCTTACATTTTTGTTGGAAATTTTGGATTTACTTTTGCTCTGTTTAAAGACATAATTTACTAAATTGTTTACTAAATGAAAATTTTATTTCTGTAACTGTTGGAATATCAGTTATAACGGACGCTGAACTAACGGGAAAAAAAAAAGATCTCGATATTAAAAATTATTATCCACAAGATGCATTCAGCGGAATTCAAAACGTTACTCGGACTCGTCAAAGAAAAAGAGTCGGAGGAGAAGAAGGAGGAAAAAGTAAAGGAGAAGATGTTTATAACGGTAAGAGGAGAAAAAAGAGGGTAAAATTGAAGCCAATGAGAAAAAAGAGTGAGAGTCAAGAGTCGCTGCATAAAAAAAGTAAAAAAAAAAAAAATCGAAAACTTTCCCTCTCTCTTTTCACATAAATACATAATAACCTGATGAACATGCAATAAAAATGAATATGTGTGTGTGTGTGTGTGTGTGTGTGTGTGCGTGGATATTCTTCACCAGTTAATTTTCTATTCAAGTTATGTTAACTCGCCAAATGAATATTTCAGAAATATGTGTATGTGTGTGTGTGTGTGTGTGTGTGTGTGTGTGTGTGTGTGTGTGTGTGTGTGTGTGTGTGTGTGTGAACTGGGGCACTCTAATTTGAAATCGAGAAAATCATAGAAAATGTAGTGATATGAAAACATGCACATTACGATGTTTTTTTTAATTTTATTTTTGTCTTTGTGGTGGATTGAATACTCAATTGAGTTTTGGAAAAGTTGCTAATGAAAAGTTGAAACAAGAAAACAACAGCCCGAAATGAAAAAAAAAATTCTTTATTATGAAATTCTAGAATAGACAACAAAACCAGAACAAACAAACAAACAAACAAACAAAAAAGACAGCAACATTAAGACTGAAGTTTAAATAAAGAATAACATTGTTGAAAATGTTCGCTCCATTTCGAAGATCTCAGTCCTGTCTTGAAATATAATTTTGTTTTTAGTTCTAATAAGGCGTACAATATCACAACACATCAAGTCGATCACGTTATGATTAAATCAATAAAATAGAAGAACAATATGCTGGCATAAAAAGTGGAACGAGACAAAAATTATACAAGTTAAAATAATATTCTGAATAATTTCCTATTCGAATCAAGAAGACGCCAGAAAAGGGTACAAGAACAAAGAAACTTTTTAAAAAGGACAAAATTTAAGAGGGCAGATAGTTGAAAATAAAACACCAAATTAAAATTACAAAAAAAAAAAAAAGCAAAGAAAAGGTCTTTCAAAGATGAAACTAAACGAAGGATTGAAACGTAAAGGGTTAAAAAGGGGTTAAAATGTAATGCAAAAGTTTATAAATGTATTCAAAAAGCCCTCATAATACACAGACAGGTTAAAAAAAAAACTCTTTAATTTTCCATCAAATCAAAATTTATCCGTGAGTAAATAAAGTTTATCATTCAACAAAATTCGTTTCAAATAACATATTTTTTGTAAATCCCCACCGCGATATATATGTACTACTTGTATATATATTAGTACGCTTGAGGCAAAGGAAGACATTTAGCAGCGTTTCCATTCAACAAGGACAAATATTAGTATTACTATATTTGTTATATACTAACGCTAAACACAACAGAAAGAAAATCAATTTAAGTGCATTCTTAAATGCTCGAACATTTTTATATGCATTATATACATACCTATGGTATTTAGATAAAAGAAGACACAAATGTACCGCACCTGCTAGAATTATATACATATTATTCGATGAAAAGCATAAAGGGAACAAAAAATAGAAAAAAAAAGCGAAAGTAAAGGACTTGCGTGGTTTTATCATTACCTGGCAGGATCGGAGACGTGTCTTGTTTTAAAGAAAAAAGGCAAAAAGAGATCGAGAATGTTTCTTACTTGTTATGGGATACACCGTAAAAAACCCAACTGATTCGTTCATTCTCTAAGGGAAATGATTATCTATTGCACACACACACTCTCACGCACACACACACACACACACACACACACATATATATATATATATAAGTTACGAACTTGTAGCATATAGAGGAACTGCAGGTTCAAAAAAAAAAAAAAAAAAGAAAAAGAAAGGTAGGATCCTTTCTCGGAATTCGCTCTGGGATTTAGAAACACAAGGAATTCGATGAAAAACTGACACAAAACAACGGATGTCTAGAATATAATTATTTGTTTTAATTCAATAACAAAGGATAAAAAAAGAACAAGAAACAACATATATTTCAAATGATGGTAAGGAGTCATTAACAATAAAAAGTGCAAGCAAATATTTAGATATGGTTCAACCACAAAAACACTTATCTGCCTCGATGGGGTTAAATAAAAGTTCATTCAGAATTTCAGTTCGCAAAGAACCATACCTGTCATCATTTGTGGGGGTTGACGCGATATTCTTTTTTTCAATGTCAGTCAACTTCAGTCCCGAAATCCGTTTCGTCACTGATATATTTTCATCTTCGTTGATCGACGAAATATATGTTCGTATATTCTTTCTTTATAAACGAACGATGTCGTCTTCATTTAGTGATGAGGACACAAAGTAAAATCGAACCAATTCACTTTTCCGATCAACACCCTCAAAGAGCGGGACTAGAAACTGAAGAAAATGGTCAAACTTTGTGCGTGGCGTAGCGACGCTTCTGGGTTGAATTCGCGGTTAAATGTCGACACGATTGTAGGTCAAATCCACAGGTGAGGAGTCGAAGGGCTCGCGAGGTTCACCGCGGCCAAATATGGGTGACAGGAAGAAGGAAATGGACAGAGACAGAAAGAAAAGGGTTCAATCGTAGGATATGCTTGCTCGCAAATTCATCATTTTATTTCATTTTCATCCAAACCTATTCTATTCCACCCAGCAAGCGAAATCGAGTCGCTGAGTTCATGTTTGGTGCTGGCGTCACAATATATATATATATATATATATAATGAAAATATCATCTTATCAAATTTACGAAAATCTCTCTCTCTATATATATATATATATATATACAATGCAATTAGAAGTTAAATTTTCATTATAGATTTATTTCGGCGAAGGTTATCATTATACTCTTCGTCTCATCAGATGACTTCACACATTTAATTTGAGTTTGAGAAACAGATGGTCCATAAGCAAAACTTCCAAAATAAGAAACAGGCCAGAGTAATTAACCCCACTAAGACCGAACTAGATTTAGTATCTAAGGATTTAATGCAGAGAATTACGTCTAGGATACTAAGTAGCCCTAAATATAACCTGTCGAAAAACTCTCTAGATACTATCGATTGGTTTAAAACCATTAAGAATAAAAAGAGGTCTACATTCATCCAATTCGATATCATAGAGTTTTACTTGTCCATTACAAGAGAATTGTTACTAAAAGCCTCAACCACGCTAGGGAATATACGGACATCACTGACAAGGAAATAGAAATTATTCTAGCTAGTAGGAAATCTATTCTAGTCGATAATCGTAGAACTTGGGTGAAAAGTCACGTGGACAACTTCGATGTACCCATTGGCGCTTACGACTCGGCCCAGGTAGCTGACTTAATAGAGATTTATGTGATGAACACGTTGGGTCATATTTTCAACTTAGAGCAGGTGAGGCTTTACCGAGATGATGGAATTATCTTCATCCCGAATATTTACGACCCAAAAACCTCTAAAATACAAAGGAAGATTATTAGGGCATTTATTTTATTGGTTCTATAAATTGAAATAACCTCCAACTTAAAAATAGTTGACTTTCTTGATGTCACACTCAATTTAAATAACGGTACCTTCAAACCTTTTTCTAACTGCATTTACACCCACCACCAACATAAATATTGACTCCAACCAACCAAGACTGATATTGAAGCAGATTCCTAATGCTGTGAACCAAAGGATATATATATATATATATATAGGAGTTGCAAGAGGAATAATATTAGCAGTAGTTTTGTTGAAGTAGTAGTAGTAGTAGTAGTAGCAGCTGATACAGTGTTAATAAAAGCAAGCGTAGAAGCAGAATAGTAGCTGTAATAAAAGTCGCAGTTGTTGGTTTTATGACGAGTCAATATTTTTTCATTGTTTAATACCGAAGTCCGTTTTGAAGCTATTATATGATTTCAACTGAAGACAATCACCTGTAAATAATTCTAGCTTCAAGTAAACATTCTTAATAGTAATAATCTGCCCATATAATAATCTTTACATAATTTTACATAATTTTAAGCAACTATTCCTATTTACTCTAACTCATCATTTGTTTGCCCACAATTACATAATTTCAACTATTCTTATCAAATACTGATAATGTTCAAACAGATTAACGGATAAGTGGTATCCTAACTGATTCTATGTTCAAAGTGGAACTTGGAGTAATAGTAACGAAGAGGATGTCCTCTCTCCCTGGTGTTCCAGAACTGGAGCTTCACTAACGGAGCCAGTTTGATATCATACTCAAGACTCAGTCATAGTTGAAGTAGTATATGTAGTAGTATCGGTTTATGTAGCAATAGCCTTAATAGCAATTGTATTGGTAGCAATAGTATAATTATCATTCATCTTTTGCATCATCTTAATTCATAATATTTCTACGGCGAATCGAAAAAAATTATTTGGTCGTGAACATGTGCTCCATAATCGGAGCAAATTCATTTCAGATCCCAATCTCCACTGCAGTTTCCAAAAATGTTCTGTCAAACTCCTAATCTTAAAAGGGAGATGGCAATTTTTCTCACTCTGAAAAAGCAACAATTAAATTTTTTCATCAGAGGCTAATTGACTGTTGATATTAAAAATTAATTCTCGACAGTTGATAGTTCCTTGTGCTGTTAGGAACACACACACACACACACACACACACACACACATATATATATATATATATATATATATATATAACATATGTGTGTGTGTGTGTGTGTTTGATTACGATTTGATAGTATAGAACTGATGCATGCATTAATTAAATGATAACAACTTACTGTTTCTCATCAAAACCTTTTAATCCAATTTTGGTATTATATTTATTACGATTTATGAAGAAAGGTTTTGGAATTTTTTCCAAATTGTTCCTAACAGCACAAGGAATCAACAACTGTTGAGAATTAATTTTGAATATATATATATATATATATATATATATATATATATATATATATATATATATATATATAAAAGACACAAGTTAACTGAACCGGTTGTTGTTCAGGGCAAGATGCGTGATTTTTCGTCTAAGCAACGTAAAATTGAAAGCATTGAAAATTCACTTTATCAGATATATTTACCTAAATTGCATGAAAATATCTTGATATACAATAGATTAAATTTATTCAAAGCACTCGCCATTGATTTCAAGTAGGTCCCTTCAGACAACCTCGGAATGTCCTGAAAGCCTTTCCGACACTCTACTCGTTTAAATTAAATGTTTGTTTTTCATCACAATCAAATACATCTTTTAGGGATAGAGCAAACTAACTGTGCTTCTGTGAACTAATTATCAGATCCTGGAAGAAATATTTCTCAACTTAGAAAAACCAAAGCCTGTTCACTTGGAGGGGTGCTTGAGTTTGTTCGAAAGCCTTCCAGTGTGGTCTTTCCTCTTTTCCTTTATGGCTCGTAATAGGAATTGACCCTTTCTCATATTGTATGAGAAATACCGAATGTCTGCATGTTCTACCAGCCTGATAAGAAGCTCAGACATTTCATGTCCCAGGCTATGAACCAGATCGACTCGCTTGATCTTTTTTATTGCACATAGTCAAAATCTCAACAATTATTTATAGAAAATTGTGTTTCGGGATGCTACGAACAAGCTCATTATTGAAAGTGTCGAGGTCTGTTTCGTCACTAACATTGATAGTGCTGGAACAGGAGATGATTGTTGTGCTGGGTTTACCATTAAATATGGCTACCATCATCCTTGGTTGTATTTTCTCGATGCTATTAAGTAATTTTAGGACTCGTAGACCGGTAAGCATGCCTACACCCCCTATTGCGGCGTTGACAGAGCTTTTCCATCCAGGTGCCGTGACAAATGTCTATCCATTGCCGGTAGAGTGGTATTATATATTTTCGTTATGAAGGTTTCTGTGTTCCTGTACGCATATTATGTCTATGTTATAATCTATCACAGAAGCTGTCAGCTCAGGTAGATGGCCTATTCTATTTAAAGTTCAAATGTTTAATGTCACTATTTGTATTGTGCGTTTTCATTAAGTAATTTTTGTTTTTATTTGAGTTCTGGAGCTGATTTTTCGAACACTCGGGCCAGAGATCGAATCTCAACAGGACGCACCCCTTTTTTACCCGCGCGAAGGGTGATGCGATTTGAACATGTGGTTTGAGTATGAATTGTGGTAATTTTTTTCATTCATAGGCACCACCCAAAAAGATGAGTAGCAGTAGTTCCAAGATTGAACTATTAGGTCTTGTCCGTTGGGTTCGTCCGCCCATTATTTGGTTAGGCGCGCCGTTGACTCGTCGTTGAGTTCGTTCGCCTTTACGTCCACCACGCTGCCTTCCATAGCTTCTGAGGTATATCTTATGGGAAAAATCCTTTTCCTTAATTTACTTCTTGTCTTTCCTCCCCCTCCCCGTAAACGCATTAAGTTTTAACTTAAAGTCCACATTTGAGTTCTTTTTAAGATTCACCGGACAATCTTTACAGTTTATCACAATCTTAAAGGCATTCCATTTTTACTCAAACTTCGGTTTTCAAATAACCTGCAATATTTCCAAAAGTATAGAAAAAACCCTTTTACCTGGTTTTTCATAGTTCAGCTGAAAACTAAGGTTCAGATTAATTGTCTTTTTCATTTAAATCAGAGATAATATTCAGCAAAGATTTTACTTTCACACAGATAATACAATCTAATACGTGTGTTTAAATAACAGTTTAGAAAAAAGACACAAGTTAACTGAACCGGTTGTTGTCCAGTTCAAAACACAGTGGTTAAAGATTTTCTTTGGGGTTTCTTAATGGAATTCGACTCTTCTACTTTAAAAAAGGAATTGGAACGCAGTTTAAATGTTCGGTCTTTTTAGAGAGATATACACGAGTTCTTCTAGAGTTTTCTATTATTTTCAAACCAAACAGCATACGCAAAATTAATAATTTAAAATGGTGCGAACTTACTCATCTCATCCACTGGATATATATATATATATATATATACACATATACACACACACGCCTATATATATATATATATATATAGTGCAGCAGAAATACCCCGACATCTTAAGCTGTCAATTGTGTGATCCAAGTGAACTTAGACAAGTAGTAATGGTAGGTCGATGATCCAGCAAATGTTTCCCTATTTTTTCCTCGTTCAATCAATTATGATCATTGACTTGGATCGGTGCAAACCGCATATTTGCAGGTGAAACTTTTTTTTAATACTGGTGAATCAGTAATTGCTACACAGAGAACTTTTCATGCTCATTTCATGTTACATGTGAATGATGCTGTTACGGATAGAATTTTCAACCCACTGCAGTATCAGTGCTTCAATAGCCAACGTCAACTCCTTTCAAAACAAATCCGTAAAGAAGCCAGTTCACACCATTCTTTATACGAATTGAGACAATGAAAAATGAACTTTGTCTATATTCTATAAAAATAAACTGTACGATTCTTAAAAATGTCTGAATCTTTTGGAGGATTTCTGCATTCATTCCATCCGGATTAACGATCATTTGTTCGTAAACAAAGAAAACTTTTTTAAATTCTGACATTTTCCAAGTCGATTCCTTTTAGACAAACATAAAGAAAAAATTCTTGCGCGCGCACAACCCCCAATACACACACAAACATATATATATATATATATATATATATATGGAAGTAAATAATGGACTGTAATCCGACAATATATAGAGAAAAATTGATAACAAGTAGAAGGAGATATTTATTGAGAAGCAAGTTGATACTGTGGCGTTTCGGTTCTAATGAACCATCATCAGGACTATGAGGGATGATATTAGTGATGTTAAATCAACGATGGATGTTTAAAAATGCAAAATACAAAAACCTCGGGAAAATTTGTATAACAAGAAAAAGTCGGCTGTTTAATTAGTGAATCAGCGTTTGTTTGTTTTTTAAATTACGTCGTTTGAATTATTAAAAATATTGTGTAGAATTTATGTTCCGTTTGTTTATCGAGAAAGATATCGAATCAAAAGGAGGAAGGAAAAGAAAGACAAAAAGAAAAAGAGAAAGTATAAAATCATGATATATGTGGAATATATCAACGAAAGATGGAATATATTGTAGCTATTTAAAATGGATTTGCTCGAGTCAGGAGAAATATTATAAAAGCCCGGACGAGTATTTAAGGAATTACAAAGTGAAATAGCACCGGCCTCGAAAATTCGTCTTAGTCTTTTATTATGGATGTAAATGAGCACCTTTGCAGAATTGAAATCGAAGTTGTGATTAGATTGAGAAATGTGTTGAAGAAGTGAATTGTTTAAGTTACCTATTCTAATGTCTATTTTGTGTTATTTCAAGCGACGTGAAGGTTCCGAGATGTTTCACCAATATATTCTAATTTACGATTCTTACAAGGGATACAATAAAGACAGGCGTCTGAAAATATGTTGCGTTGAGGGCTACAGTGTACTAATTCGTGGATCGTTTTAAAGGGTAAAGAGGTAATTTTAACATTGAGTTTATTTAAGTTGTTTTAGTGGGTAGAGTGTTCGCCAAATGGTCCGGGAGACCTGGGTTCAATCCCAGGTCGAGTCATACCAAAGACTTAAAAAATGGCACTTGATACCTCCTTGTTTAACACTCCACAATATAAGGTACGTATCAAGAGTAAAGTGGAGCAATCTAGGGAAAGGAGTAACGCCCTCCCCTACTCCTCGGTGTAGTAGCTATTAAAAAGAGAGCCTTCGGATCGCCCTCGAATACAGTCGCCAACTTTACTTATTATGCTGTTGAAAGAAGAATTGTTTGGCAAACTTATGAATCAATGGGGGGAACTAGTTATGTAAGATTGTGAGTTGGCATTAGTTTGAGGTTGATTCTTATTGTGGATTTTGAGGGCTTCAGATTGAGCAAAGTTTATAAAAGATTTGGGGGTATAGAAGGTTAAGGAAGGAGTTTTCTATGGGGTTGAATTCATCATTGAAATATTTCGAGGAACAAATGCGTTGAGGTCTGAGATAAAAACCTATGATGATACCTGTTTTGGTGTTGTTGCTATACTAGGAAAAATATTGACATGGTAAGGTAAATAGAAATCGTTATGAAACTTAGAAGAGAAACGAAAAAGGTAGAAATTAAGTTTGTTATTTAATCAATGAATTAAACGATTTAAAGATCTTGTTTATGAAGTAAACTATTATTTGTAATAATAATAATCATACATTATAATTAAATAGTACATTAAAGGTAGTGAATGTTAAGGATAATTTCTTTTATTGTAACCTATATTAAACTGAGTGGAATATTTTGTTTTGCAAGAAAAGGAGATACATTATAAAATCCGGGTCGTTGTTTGATTATTTGATACAAAGAGATGGCTGCAGATTGTATTGGTTTTCGCAAAGAATTCCTTACAAAATCCGCTTTCAAATTGGGGGGCTCAGACATCGACCACACGTCTCGGTGAGAAACATATAAAAGAGATACATCATAAACTTGCATTGAATATCACTTGCACACACACACATATATCCATGGATTAAGCTCTTTTCTTTTTTTCCTTTAAACAAGATATCTATTTCCTTGTATTCATAATTGTTTAGCTTACACTGGCGCAACATTGATTCGTGAGTCTAAACTATTTTTGAGAATATGAATTATCATTTTTTATCAAGTGATGGTTGATCATGTATAAAAAGGCCGGCCATTAAACTATGTGGAATGAAGGGAGTATAAAATGATAAAAAAAAATTGGAAGATAAGGCAATTAAAAGAATCAACATACATATTAGGCTCTAATAAGCTCTTTAGTCGGCCTTGCATAGAAATGAATACCACGTGGGAAACTATGATTCAGAAAGAATGGAAATTAGGCTTAAGACTCAAAATCTCCACTACATAATTACATTATGAATACAAGACAGATATTTTGGTTCGACTGAAGAGGCAGACACAACGATATTACGTTTAAAGCTCGAAATTGCCCGATACAACAATGGCCTAGTCGGTATAAACATCGGTTAAAGGGTATCTATCTTGTACACCATTCTTCTGTTATAAATTCATCCAAACTGTAACTGAAACCTTCATCAATATCAATAAATTACCTAGATTTAGTTGAATAGTTGTTATCGATATCAATGGAGGAATATTTTTAGTATTTAGTTAAGGGTTATGAGTTCCTTGGATCAAGCAATGGGTAAAATACAATATACTTAGTTGAAAAGACAAGTGACATCTCAAATATAGATATAAAAATTAGAACAATCTCCTCAAGCCGATTGAGTAAAGGATTCTGTTCAAAATTTCCTGAAGCTTACTTAATACGACAAACACAGGAAGAAGGTCGACTGAAACATAATGATTATATTAACAAGGTAAAGACGCTTGTCCAAGTAAATTAATTAATAATAAATCATTTTAATTTATCCTTGATTAAAATGAAAACTTCCCAACGAACTGAACCATATTTATCCTTTGTATTGCAGGACAATCAAATGATGTACTTTTTGAGTTTTAAACTTAATCCCTGTTCTTTCATAATCTCTTCAGGTGACTTAGTCAAAGATTGGAATCCCAGATGGAATCTTTGATTAGAAAATTATGGGAATAAAGTTTAAATCTCCAAAAGTAGATCATTTGATTGTCTTAAGGCACCTGTACAATTTCTTTTAATCGCCTTACTTTTCAGCGTTGCTCTCTACCTAACACAACAGGCACTTTAAGAAGATTGGAGATTATTATGACTGAAACTTTATGACAATAATAATCAAGATGAGGATAACAGTTCAAATAAATCAGTTTACAGTAATTAAATAAGACAAGTAACTGGAATGGGGAGAATATAGGAAAAATTTTTGATTTGGTATCAATGCAATTGCATTTCTCTCTCTCTCTCTCTCTCTCTCTCTCTCTCTCTCTCTCTCTCTCTCTCTCTCTCTCTAGCGAGACCCGATTGATCCACGGCCAGATTATGGTGCAGGCCTGCAGGAAAAGGTTTTATGGAAGACCGGCAGTTGCCCATGTTGTTGGTCTCCTCTCTGCCTGACGTATACTGATGTTTGCCCAAGGGAAGACCAAGATACAATAAAACTTAGTTCCGATGTCACCGCAAGTATTACCCCAACAAGGTTGAACACAACGACAGACTTTCTTATAAACTTCAGCACCTGACTTTAAATTCAGAATCTTTCTTTTTCCAAATCTGTTTCCTCTAACTTCAATACCAAAGAGTTCAGTCTATCCAACTATTTACTCCTAACTGGGGAGGGGGAATAAGGATTCATGCTATTTTCAAAGGAATTAAAATGAAGTGAATCGTAAATAGCTTCGTTCAAGATTTCAACACGGATCTCCAAATTCATTTCATAAAATGTTAACTATTACGTCATCGATGCCTTCATTAACGCAATTAATACATAGATAATTAATACATAATGTAGTCATAGGAAGGCGCTCATGGTGTAATAGTTATTGTCATAGAAAATGGATACGGTGACTCGAGTTCAAATCCTAGACAAGACTAAGCTCTTTAACCTTGGTATGGCAACCAGTCTAGGAAAAGGAAAACAATTTAAACCTGTTCAATTTTGCTTAGAAATTGCTCTTGTGTCACATCTTGATTATGCAAAGAGGCTAGATAAATACTTAAGTAATCCAGTGAAAAAAACAATAAATTCATTAATATGGGTGAAGCGTCCTGATATTCAAGACAGTTAGAACCTCATTATTTAGAAGATTGGCATAACGTAATCTATCTATTTCCCTATGTGTTTTTGGAAACCCTAATACAAGCAATGAGGATATACAGTCAGGATATAGGGATGGAATTTGGCATAGAAAAATGTGCCATGGTAATATTGAAAAGCGGAAAACGGCATATAGCAGAAGGAATAGAACTACCTAATCAAGGAAAAATTAGAACACTCAGAGAAAAGGAAGATTACAAATGCTTGAGAATAATGGGAGCGGATATCATTAAACAAGCAAAGATGAAAGAAAAAATTTTAAAAAGAGTATCTCAAGAGAACGAGAAAACTACTCGAAACCAAATTATATAGCAGAAATCTCATCAAAAGGATAAATACGTAGGCTTCCCCGTCGTAAGATACAATTCTTGAAGCGGACGAAGGAAGAACTTCAACAAATGGACCAGAGAACAAGAAAACTCGTGACAATGTATAAGGCCGTACAATCAAGAAGTGACGTAGACAGACTATATGCGTCAAGAACAGAAGGAAGAAGAGGACTCGCCAGCACTGATGATAGAGTCGATGCAGTGATACAACCACTTGAAGACTACATAAAATGAGCAAAGAAATACTGATTACACTGACCAGAAACAACACAAACAACACAAGGATCAACAGATCAAAAATAACTAAAAAACAAAAATGGGAAGAAAAACAACTGTAAGGACATTTTAAGTTACAGACAAGCGAAATCTCACACGAGAAAACTGAGACATAGCTTATGAAGGGAAAGCTTAAGAGAGAAACTGAATCTCTTCTACTAGCAACACAAAATAATGCAATAAGGACCAACTATGTTAAAGTCAAAATAGATAAGATACAACAAATCAGTAAGTGTAGGTCATGTGGTGAAAGAGATTTAACGATCCATCATAGAATAATCGAATTCAGTAAATTAGCGCAAAAAGAGTATAAAACTAAACATGACTGTAGGGAAGGTGATCCTGTTGTATACTCATATGCAGATTCATGCAAAACACAACGACACACAATAAAGACGAGTGGCACAGTCTTTTAGAAAAATTTACCTCTCACTTTATTGAAAGGTTTGTGTGTGAGAGGGAGTTGGACACTGAACAAAGACTGCAACATATTGACCTACCCAGCCCCTCCGGACATAGCCGTGTGTCGTTCTCGTTCTCCTGGACTGCTCAACCGGGGGCCTGCTCGCCCACTCCGCTGGGTGCTGGCTTCATCTACCGCATCTTGTCACCAACGGGTCTGGTCTCCACACTAACTGACTTCCTGTCTTCACTGAGTTATATAATTGTTCAATCGCCCACTCAATCTTTGGAATGGCATGTTTGATCGTCATCAAGCGGAAATAACTGTCATGCAGTTCACAGGTCACTTTCTTCCGGTGCAATCCGTCAGAAACAGTGCAAGAAATTTAAATTTTGCCACAAGAACAAGTGGTATAAGCACTGCCCGGAATTCATCCTGGAGAATGAAACGCACAAACTTCACTGGAATTTTGAGATACAAACAGATAACTAAATTCTGGCCAGACGACCAGACCTAGTGACAGTAAAAAAAAAAAAGAAAAGAAAAACGAAACAACCCCCCCCCCAAAAAAAAACAAACAAACAAAAAACGCCGGACCATTGCGTGAAAATAAAAGAAAGCAAAATGATAGATAAATATCTCAACCTTGCTAGAGAACTGAAAAAAAAAACAACAACTGTGGAGCACAAAGAAGACGGGGATACCAACTATGTCTGGTGTACTTGGAACAATCCCCAAAGGATTGGAAAAGGGGTTGGAAGACTTGGAAATAAGACAAGTAGAAACCATCCAGGCTATAGAATTATTAAGATTAGCCAGAATACTGAGAAGAGTCCTGGAGATTTCAAGGGGGTTGCTGTCACTTAAACTCCAGTGAGAAACCATCAGCTAACGCTGGCGTAAAAACCCTCAAAGGAACAGAAAAATAATAATAATCACAAAATAATTAAAAACAAAGACCTGGAAATAGAAATTGAGAAAATATAGCACTTTAAAACCACCAGTGTGTCAGTAATTGTAGGAGCCCTGGATGTGGTCAAGAAAGGGATAGATAAGCATATTAACAAGATACCTGGCAGTTCAAGCCGATATGAAATACAAAAAATTACACTTTGTAGAACTGCTCATCTCTTTAGAAAAGGTCAATAAATGTGACTTAAAAATATCATCGAAAAGAAGCAGTAAAAATAGATTAATAAAATGCATAGAATCAGAAACTTCCTTCAGCCAAGGTCTTCAATAAAGACCCGGTGAAGGATTGTAAGAAACAGAAAATAAAACAGAAAAATTATCAATAATAATAATAACAACGACAACAAAGGATTCACTATTCACAGTTGCAATGTCTGCAAATGATTGCACGATTGAAATATTGGTAAATCGATAACTGATCGATTTTGTAATTGTCACTATAAGAATTAGATTTATTGCGTGAAATTTTGTTGAGTGCAATTTCTAGTGCCTTCTTTTCAAAGACAAGAATTTTGTCTTTTTTTTTTTTGTTAAGCGTAATTTCAAAGAATCAAACACAGAAAAGAATATGGATGTGTGTGTGTGTCAGAGAGAGAGAGAGAGAGAGAGAGAGAGAGAGAGGGGAGCTTTATGAGTAAGGTCAGTGCTCTTTCCCCGACGGCATCGGTAGTCTACGTTCGATCCTATGTAAAGTGTCTGGAAGAAGTTTGGCGCAATACAATCTTCTCTTGCAGGTTATTTTTGATAGACAAGAAAAAAGCAGAGTCGGTGTCGCCATTTTATAGAAATTTTATAGAAACGCTCTTGTTGAAAAGTTTTCTGATGAATTTTCTGATCCGTAAAATCCCAGCGATTTTCTTTCAAAAACCGCAGCTTAACCATCCATTTTGCATCTTTTACAAAATGTGGTGATAAAAAAGGTATAAAAACCCAGTGGAAAGAAAGCATCAACATATGTCACAAAAGAACAGTCAACAATAATAGCAGGGGATGAATCGGATATAAAAAGACGATAGCGGATGAATCGGGAGAATTGCCTTATGTAACAATATGGCCGTCATGGTAACTGATACCAGTACCAAATGTAATACCACAGTGCACGACAACATTTGTAGTACCGAATGTATTACCATAGTAATCGCGGTACTTTATTATGGCCTTGGTTCCGTGACTATCACAATGCGTTTCCAGGTAGTTTGTTCACCCTTCTCTTCTGTGCCTACGTTGTGTTTGAAAAATCTACAGATTAGAAATGACACAATCCATCCAGAACTTCTTCTGACGGTGAGGCTGGTTCGTTGGAGCAAATTGCCAGATTGTTGCAAACTCAAAGACAAGAACTCACCGTTAACAATTAGCAATTACTTATTGCAACGTATTGTTGTAACCATAATATGTCCAATATATTGATAGAAACTGTCGTTTATTTATCTAGATACAAAGGCGTTTAATGTTCAGACTGCATACAGTAGTACGAGACAGAGAGAGAGAGAGAGAGAGAGAGAATCTGTTTGGGTCGATGAACAGAGACATAAAGAAATATTCCTTCCCCGTCACTGACCCGAAGGGCTTTGTGGATCTCAACTCAAAAAATAACTTCCAAACGACCACTGCCTCAACTCACTCCGACAGAAAATTCGTTAATTTTTACATATTCTAAATTCAGGATATCGTTAGAGTGATGTCATCTCACTCGTGTCCCCAATTTTTCACTGTATTTTTCATTTCCTCAATCAAACTTATGACAAGACATGAATCTATTTTGTCTACATTTGGTCTTCCTGTGTAGAGATGACAGGTAACCCCTATCCCGTTCGCTGGGGCAACCGCTTGAACTTTCCAATTTGACTTACATTTCCACTCAAAGATTTCAGCTAACTTAACAGCCAATCGAAAAAATCGCGGCCCGACCAAACTAAATAATGAAATAATTAATACAATCAACCATTACAGTAATTAGTTCATACTAATTCTAATTGCTTTGTTTGCCTCATTCGTTAAAGTGTCATCTATGGAAGACGATAATCCAAAGTATAAAATGTGATTTCAAATCCCTTCCTAAAATGCTACTTTATTTCGATATCTTAAAGCTTCAATTGAACAGTCAAAGAATGCATCGGTTATCAAGACTTTTAAAAACAACAAAAGGGAGAAAATAGTCTAATATTAGTAATAAAAAAAAGTCTAATATTAGTAATAGAAAATAGTCTAATATTAGTAATAAAATATCCGGTTTAGAAAAAATGCTAAGTCACCCGTGACATCAGACTGCAAAACGTTCTACATACGTCATGAGAGAACTTCTGTTACTAACACATGAAGTATTTTTCGACAGGGTTTAATTCGACTAGCTTTTTGGAAACAAAATTATTACCACAGGGTAAAACATTATATTCAAAAGTTCCTCTTCAAAGTATAATGAAGTATCTCATTATTACTTATATTTAATAAAGGAACTTTCGGTGTACAGAAACATTTCACTCGGCCCAACACAGTGGTAGGCTCCAGCGATATATAAACACAGCAGGCAGTAACCTAAAGTCTACTCGCCAGCCGGGCTTCGGCTCTGAGCGGGGTTTAAGGTCAAGGACAGATTCGAGGCCAAAAGGCTTCCAACTTCGACTGGGCCACCTTCAGGTGGGCGAGTTGCATATTATTACCTTTGTATAGCACTGGACCTCTTGGTCCAGTTTAAGCTTTAATCAGGCATTCGTACCTGGACTCGCAGTATAGGGTCTGCGTCCTCACCACTAAACCATGCTGCCGAACGTGGGGTCTGTGTCCTTACCATCAACCGAAGCAGCAAACGTGAATTCCCACCAACCACAGCCGCGGTCCCAGCACAGCCAACCAGGTTACTGCCAGCTGCCATTTCATTTAAACAGTTCTTCGAAGTATTAACTCCAGAAAGTCGACCATTCAACAGCTCTTCTAAGAGCTAACTTCAGATAGTCTTTCGTGGTCACTTTTAGTCTCCTCACTACACTTTCCTGGCAGAT